>CM056049.1:200920937-201510114 GCA_029574335.1 Rana kukunoris | reverse complement strand
GCGCCGTACGTTGATAGAACGTCGAACGCCAAATTTCAAACAAGTCCCGGACCCTTTTTCGACGCGAGTATCGGGCGGCTTCGGCGTTCCGCATAGCCGACAATACAATGTAAAAAAACGCGGTTAAAAACGACGTGTTTTGTCGCCGCAAATTGCGGGACACAATGCCTATTTTTTGTCGCCGCAAATACGCCGCAAATCGCCTACGCAAAGGTGTGAATGCAGCCTAAATTGTGGAATTGTGGGTGCACACACGCTGCCGTGTGCTCCGTGACCATGCTGTCCTGCGATAGGGTCATGGAGAGGCAGAATGGGGGGATGTCTTTGTAAACAAGGCATTTCCCTGTTCTGCCTAGTGACAGGACAGGGATCTACTGCTCCTTGTCGGGAGCAGTGATCACTGTCGTGTCACTGGTAGCCCACCCCTTCCACAGTTAGAATCACTCACTAGGACACATTTAACCCCTTCCTCGCCCCCTAGTGGTTAACCCCTTCCCTGCCAGTGTCATTTACACAGTAATCAGTGCATTTTTATAGCACTGATCGCTGTACAAATGACAATGGTCCCAAAATGGCGTCAAAAGGTGTCCGCCATAATGTCGCAGTGGCGATAAAAATTACAGATCACCACCATTACTAATAAAAAATAATAAAAAAAAATGCCATAAAACTATCCCCTATTTTGTAGACGCTATGGTTTTTAGGGTGATGTGCAGTGTTAGTTTTCCACCACACAACGTTTTCCCCTATTTTGTAGACGCTATAACTTTTCGTGCAAACCAATCTATATACGCTTATTGCGATTTTTTTAACAAAAATATATAGAAGAATACATATTGGCCTAATCTGAGGAAAAAAAAGTATTTTTTTTATATTTTTGGGGGGGTATTTATTATAAAAAAAAAGTTTAAAATATTTAATTTTTTTTTCAAAATTGACGCTCTTTTTTTGTTTATAGCACAAAAAATAAAAATTGCAGAGATGATCAAATACCACCAAAAGAAAACGATATTTGTGGGAAAAAAAATAAATAATAATAAAAATGCCATAAAACTACCCCCTATTTTGTAGATGCTATAACGTTTGGGCAAACCAATCAATATACGCTTATTGCGATTATTACCAAAAATATGTAGAAGACTACGTATCGGCCTAAATTGAGGAAAAAAACACTTTTTTATATATATATTTTTGGGGATATTTATTATAGCAAAAAATACAAAATATTGCTTTTTTTGCAAAATTGTCACACAAATGTTGTCGGAAATTGCAAACGTCAAGAATGCGGTCACGTACAGCACGTACAATGGCACAATAGAACTGAAGTTCCATACCAAGTGCGCCACTCTTTGGGCTCCTTCTGATAATCTTATGTTAGTAGAAGTTTGGTGAGAGACGATTCGCGTTTTTCAGCTTCGTGCTTTTTAGTCCAATACAGCGTGACAAATGTGCTATCTCCATTACGAACGCTAAGTTTTCCAGACCGAGCGCTTCCGTCTCATACTTGATTCAGAGCATGCATGGAATTTTGTGCATCGGAATTGTCTACACATGCTCGGAATTTACGAGGACGAATTTTGTTGTCGGAAAATTTGAGAACCAGCTCTCAAATTTTTGTTGTCGGAAATTCCGACAGAAAATGTCCGATGGGGCCTACACACGATTTACTTCTAAGTTTGCCCTCTATTTAGCTCCATTCATCCTACCATCAACTCTGATCAGCTTCCCTGTCTCTGCTAAAGAAAAGCATCCCCACATCATGATGCTGCCATCACTATGTTTCACAATAAGGATAGGGTTTTTAGGGTGATGTGCAGTGTTAGTTTTCCACCACACAACGTTTTTTCTTTTACTCCAAAAGTTCAATTTTGTTCTCATCTGACCAAAGCATCCTCTTCCACATGTTTGCTGTGTCCCCCACATGGCTTCTTGCAAACTGAAAATGGAACTTCTTATGGCTTTCTTTCAACAATGGCTTTCTTCTTACCACTCTTCCATAAAGGCCAGATTTATGAAGTGCACGACTAATAGTTGTCCTGCAGACAGATTCTCCCACCTGAGCTGTGGATCTTAGTAGCTCCTCCAGAGTTACCATTGGCCTCTTGGCTGCTTCTCTGATTAATGCTTTCCTTGCCCTGACTCTCAGTTTAGGTGAATAGCCATGTCTTGGTAGGTTTGCAGTTGTGCTAAACTCTTTCCATTTTCAGATGATGGATTGAACAATGCTCTGTAAGGCCGCGTACACACGATCAGTCAAAACCGTTAAAAACGGACTGAAGTACTGTTTCATCGGTCCAAACCGATCGTGTGTGGGCCCCATCGGTCAGTTATCCTTCGGTCAAAAAAAAGAGAGCTTGCTTGAAAATTTGACCAATGGACGCCTGACCGATGGGTCAAAAACGATTGTTTGTATGCAAAAGCATCAGTTAAAAGGCCGCACATGCTCAGAACCAAGTCGACACATGCTTGTAAGCATTAAACTTTGTTTTTTTTCAGCACGTCGTTGTGTTAAAACACGTAAAGGTCACCGCGTTCTAACACGATCGGTTTTTTAACCGATGGTGTGTAGGCACATAAGACCACCAGTCAGCTTCATCGGTTAACCGATGAAAACGGTCCTTCGGAAATTGCAAACGTCAAGAATGCGGTCACGTACAGCACGTACAATGGCACAATAGAACTGAAGTTCCATACCAAGTGCGCCACTCTTTGGGCTCCTTCTGATAATCTTATGTTAGTAGAAGTTTGGTGAGAGACGATTCGCGTTTTTCAGCTTCGTGCTTTTTAGTCCAATACAGCGTGACAAATGTGCTATCTCCATTACGAACGCTAAGTTTTCCAGACCGAGCGCTTCCGTCTCATACTTGATTCAGAGCATGCATGGAATTTTGTGCATCGGAATTGTCTACACATGCTCGGAATTTACGAGGACGAATTTTGTTGTCGGAAAATTTGAGAACCAGCTCTCAAATTTTTGTTGTCGGAAATTCCGACAGAAAATGTCCGATGGGGCCTACACACGATTTACTTCTAAGTTTGCCCTCTATTTAGCTCCATTCATCCTACCATCAACTCTGATCAGCTTCCCTGTCCCTGCTAAAGAAAAGCATCCCCACATCATGATGCTGCCATCACTATGTTTCACAATAAGGATAGGGTTTTTTAGGGTGATGTGCAGTGTTAGTTTTTCACCACACACAACGTTTTTTCTTTTACTCCAAAAGTTCAATTTTGTTCTCATCTGACCAAAGCATCCTCTTCCACATGTTTGCTGTGTCCCCCACATGGCTTCTTGCAAACTGAAAATGGAACTTCTTATGGCTTTCTTTCAACAATGGCTTTCTTCTTACCACTCTTCCATAAAGGCCAGATTTATGAAGTGCACGACTAATAGTTGTCCTGCAGACAGATTCTCCCACCTGAGCTGTGGATCTTAGTAGCTCCTCCAGAGTTACCATTGGCCTCTTGGCTGCTTCTCTGATTAATGCTTTCCTTGCCCTGACTCTCAGTTTAGGTGAATAGCCATGTCTTGGTAGGTTTGCAGTTGTGCTAAACTCTTTCCATTTTCAGATGATGGATTGAACAATGCTCTGTAAGGCCGCGTACACACGATCAGTCAAAACCGTTAAAAACGGACTGAAGTACTGTTTCATCGGTCCAAACCGATCGTGTGTGGGCCCCATCGGTCAGTTATCCTTCGGTCAAAAAAAAGAGAGCTTGCTTGAAAATTTGACCAATGGACGCCTGACCGATGGGTCAAAAACGATTGTTTGTATGCAAAAGCATCGGTTAAAAGGCCGCACATGCTCAGAACCAAGTCGACACATGCTTGTAAGCATTAAACTTTGTTTTTTTTCAGCACGTCGTTGTGTTAAAACACGTAAAGGTCACCGCGTTCTAACACGATCGGTTTTTTAACCGATGGTGTGTAGGCACATAAGACCACCAGTCAGCTTCATCGGTTAACCGATGAAAACGGTCCTTCGGACCGTTCTCATCGGATGGACTGATCCTGTGTACGCGACCTGAGATGTTCAAAGCTTGGGATATTTTTTGTTAACCTAACCCTGGTTTAAACTTCTCCACTACTTTATCCCTGACCTGTCTGGTGTGTTCCTTGGCCTTCATTGTGCCGTTTGTCTACTAAGGTGCTCTAACAAACCTCAGAGGGCTTCATAGAACAGCTGTATTTATACTGAGATTTAAATTACACACAGCTGGACTCTATTTACTAATCAGGTGACTTAAAGGAAATTGGTTCTGCTAGATTTTATTTAGGGGTATCAGAGTAAAGGGGGCTAAATACAAATGCATGCCACACTTTTCACATATTTATTTGTGAAAAAATTTGGAAAACCATTTATCATTTTCCTTTCACTCCACAATAATGTGCCACTTTGTGTTGGTCTATCACTTAAATCCCAATAAAATAAATTTACATTTTTGGTTGTAAATTGAAAAAATTTGTAAAAGGGGTTTGAATACTTTTTCAAGGCACTGTATGTTTAGGTTATTATCATTGCAACTTGCATTTACAAGCAGCCGTGCATTCTACATACTACCCAATGTATGCTTATCTGAAGTAGGTGTTGCATGGACAACTAAACATACTATCAGCCTCTTATTGGGTGTAAGAAAATAGACTTTAAGTTGTTTTATAGGAAATCATTATGCAGAGGGGAGAACAGTACTCTTAAGGATTTTGATTAAAGTATATTCAGATGTTGCTTCAGGGTTTTGTGGATTTTAGTTACGCCTCTGGTTATTTCTAAAAACCAAGTGCTATACCCCCTATGCACAGTGTTTTATATTTAAAGAGATGGCTAACATGATACATGAAATCATGTTTATTTAATAGGTATACCTCAGTCATAACTTATAACTGATTACACTATTGCCTCACTGCATGTTGACTATGATAAAAAAAAAAAAGCTCCGGCTACAGACTTGTGTTATCATTGTGTAACATCTCACAGCCATTGCTATAGAACAACGTGCTCTATTAATATGCTTCCTTCAGCACAATGCTTTCACATAGCAAATTACAACCAGTAATGAATAGTGTCAGGAACTGAATCAAGAAGCCTACAGTTTTGCATTCATATGTACAGAGATCACACTGATTATTGTTTAATTCCCCAGTAGGAAAACAATGGAAAGAGAAAAATATGCTGCCAGTGCGGTAGAAGGGGTATTCATGAAATAAATTGCCATGTATGCGACTGTGCTGTGGGGTATTTTTTGGCAGCTTAAGGATAAGGTGCTTAATAATTTATGGTTACACTTCCTTCTCAGATCATTTTTATAGAATGGTGGTTATTTTTCCTGTTTTTGTTTTGAAAGTTTCTGTTGTCGGAAAAGCCTACAGCAAAAAGAGGTCCATTGTTCTTTATTTTTTTGTTTTTTTTTAAACTCGAAAAAACATTTAAATAGCAACAGCTTATACAATGCTTAGGAAAGATTTTATTTTCCAACTGTTTTCAAACTATAATTAGTAGCAAGCATTGCTAGACAGTTGTTTAGTTGTGATCACGACATCTCTAGTTTAAAATCAACAAAAGTTCTCCAGTTCCTAACCAAAAATGAGTCTCCTAGTGGTGCTTAAAGATAAGTGACTAGTATGACTTACAGCCTACAGGGTCCCAGTCTTATATTTACTTGGAGCTTTGTTATGGCCTACCCACAGATTGCTATCGAGAAACGGGAAAGTAAATTGTGTGTTAGGATGCTCAGTATTCACTGTGAAGCAATGCAGAAAAGATTTCTTTCAACAAAGAGAAAAAGCAGCACATCCAGAGACGAAGAAAAATTTGTTGGTTTATTGTGAAGTCAAAGGTTTAAAAAACATGACACACGAGGGATCCACACTGTTCAGCAGACGTGTTTCACACAAAGTGCTAAATCATTGCTAGCATTGCAGCAAAGCCTCCCTCCCTACCTTCCAACATCATCTTATGGTTCAGCCAAATAACAGCTTCAGTGACTAATTTAAACATTCGGCAAGGAAGATGAAGGTAGTACAATCTGAAAACAAAGGTTCCATTCATTACAAAAATGTCTCTATATTTTGCACACAGCAGCCCCAATCCTCCTCTTCTGGGGTTCCCCCTCCCCCCACCATGCTCCTGGCTCCTTTTCTTTTTTGGGTACCCCCACAGAAAGCCGCTTTCCATGGGGGCAACCATGCAGGCTCGCTCCCGTGTCCAACTGCTGAGTCAATTGAGACAAACAGTGGGACTCGACCCGCCCCCCGCTCCAGTGTCACTGGATTTAATTGACAGCAGCGGAAGCCAATCCATCTGTCCAATGAGGAGAGAAACAGCAGCTGGAGCCATTTAGCGCCCATCCTATATCAGTTTTACTGCTACATGGTGGCAGCTGTGCACCGAATCATGTCGATATGCAGCAGAATCACCACCCGCCGATTACCGGTTAACTACACAGAACTGGGATCGTATGTAAACCAGGCAGATCCCAGGTTCTGATAGGGTGGAAAGCATGGACTTTGTGTCTCTGCAAAGCAGGGACTAGAATCCATGTCTTCCCCTAGTAAAAACAGCACACATAGTAAACACAAACACTGGCTAGGCACACAGTTAACCCTTTGATCGCCCTGGATATTTAACCCTTTCCCAGCCAGTGTCATTAGTACTGTGACAGTGCATATTTTTTTAGCACTGATCACCTTATTAGTGTGACTGGTTACTGCAAAGTGTCAGTTAGTGTCAGATTGTCTGCTTCAATATTGCAGTCTCACTTTAAGTTGCTGATCGCCAATATTACTAGTATAAAATAAATAAATAAAGAACCATTCCATAAATATATGATGCTATAGCATTCACATAAAATCAATATATGCCTATTGGGATTTTTTTTTACAAAAAACATGAAGCAGAATACATATTGGCCTAGGTTTATGAAGAAATTTGATTTTTTACATGTTTTTATTGGATAGGTTTTATAACAGAAAGTAAAAAATATATTTTTTTTCAAAACTGTCAGTCTGCTTTTTCTGTTAAAAATGCAGTGGTGATCAAATATCACCAAAATAAATCTCTATTTGTAGGGAAAAAATGACATAACTTTTATAAAGGTACAGTGTCGCACAACCGCACAATTTTCTGTTATCATAGCAGTGCCGTATGGCAAAACTAAAGGTTATCAGGACAGGTCTCTAGCAGCTTTATATTTTTAACAAGTGAAATGCAACAAATGTGATATTTTATTTTATTTTTTTGTGGGATAGGGTGTCATTTTAGTTTGTCTAGGGCAGTGCAATCACTAACTTATGGTGTGAATAAAGAGGGGGTATCAACTGAATGTCACCAAATCAAAAAATCTTTATAAGCTATTATTTATTTATTTATTTTTTAACTATGGAGAAAGCATTGACTTCCCTAAAATTCAGCATTTTCCCTGCAAGTCTGCAAAAATGTGTATTATGATTATTTATAGTGAACAAGGACTGAATAATACATAAGAAAATGTTTATTGCGGAGAGTAAGCCTAAACGACATTGTTTGTCCCCGGGGCTGGTGGCGTGTGCTTTTTTAGATGTCTACTTACTCCAGCAGTCCCCAGCATTTCCCAGCTGGGAATCATACTTTGTCAAATTCAATTCTCTAAACATCATTGTTAAAGTAACTGTAAAATAATGGAAGAATTCAATACATTGTATTGAATATTTCAGGATGCAAAAGAAAGTAACACTCTAGTGGAATCCAGCAGCAGGAACCAATTCTTGTTAAAATGTATTTCTTTGATATTTGAATGCAGAAACACAGATTTCTAGAAAAAAGGGGAAAAAGGAAAACAAAACAAACAGAATTCATTATTTTAAAGACAATTACCACTTTTTATTGGCTTGGAATCTTACAGAATATTATTTATATGTTTAAAAAAAATGGTTATGAATGAACAGTGATAAATGAGCTTTAAAATTGCTTTGCACAAATGATAGTGAAATCCATCTAGCATTGAAAAGATGTGCTACACATTGCAAATTGTACTAAAAGGTCATCTTCTTTGTGCTGTATTCTGCAGTTCAATGTTCCATAGCATGGTAATACCTTTACCGTAAAAAAACATTTATCTACGTTTTTTTTTATTATACACAGGTCTGTATTTTTCAAGCTATGTGTACATGCTGTCACTGACAGATCCCAATTACTATTAATGTTTAGTAACTAATCCACTTGGATCCCAATCATGTGATTGCCTTTTGTAAGACTTTAGTAAAGTTCTGAGCAGGTTTTTTTATAAACATAATTCCACGTAAAAACAAACAATGGAAAAATGATTTACCTAAGGAAATAAGCCATAATTTGCCAAGTTAATTAATGCATACTTGCTGATAAATCTGGCCTGGGCATCTTGGTTTAAGGGTGATTGTTTTGAAAAAACAGGGGAAGTAATTTCTGTCAGTGAGTTCACACTTTGCAGAATCATTTGACAATAGCTGCTTATTAGCCTTACAGAATATTTTGTAAACTGCTGTGAAAACTGTTGGCACTATATAAAGCTTTATAGTGATAATATTATTAAAGTGATATTAAAGGTTCCAGTATTTTTTTTTTTAAATAACAGACATATCATACTTACCTTTACTGAGCAGTTTGTTTTGCACAGGCGGCTCTCGCGGCCCCTCCCTGCATTAGTTGACCCCCTCTGGGAAGCTCTCTCCCGAGGGGGTTACCTTGCAGGCATGCTCCTGTGTCATACATTTGGCGTCCATAGACGCCGAGTGTAAGACTATAGACGCCGAGTGTAAGACTCGGCCCCGCCCCCTGGCGGCCACGTCATTAGATTTGATTGACAGCAGCGGGAGCCAATGGCTGTGGTGCTATCAATCTATCCAATGAAGAGCCAAGAAACCGTGGAGAGAGCGACGCGGGATCGCACCCACGGAAATTCGGGGCTTAGGCTGGGGGACCGGACACTGCAAGGTGTTTTTTCACCTTAATGCATACGATGCATTAAGGTGAAAAAACATGAGGTTTACATCTCCCTGGTGGTATGATTATGTAAAATTTTTGAATCTCAAAGCAGTACATTGTTTTGCATAGAAATTTGGCGTTTTATATTGTAGCCCTGTAATTCTTAGTAATAAAACAATTAAATCTGTCCAAACAAGAGTCTAGTAGACATACCGAGTATGATAAAGTTTAAAACACAAAATCACAAATTATAATATAATAAATAACTATAAAATATTATAAAAAAAAAAATAATATAATAATAAAATTAATTTCCCCACAATTCACTATTGCTCAATTCTGCAAGTGATTCTTATTTACTTTCAATAGATTTTTATTATTATTTAGTAACAGATACCAATAGAACATAAGTACATAAACATTTACAAGATACAGTATGAAACCAACTCGCAAGTAATGTAAAAAGAAAACAGATTTACATGTGATGTCATATAATATAATATAGTAACATAGAATAGTAATATAGAAATATAGAAGGTGGGAATTACATCGTAAACATGTATATGGTGTGACTTACATTTCTCACCGATAAACCAACAACTCTGTGTATTGCTATCCTCAAACCAAACAGCACCGACATGACATTAGTAATGCCACATCAGTCCCATAACACTTATACCCATAGCGTGTCATCCATTCTAAGTAGCCTGGGGACACACCGAATATCTAGTGGAGGTTTTAGAGGCCCCCCCGACAGGGAGACGCCCCCCGAGAGCCCCGATAGGGAACATACTGCTCCCAGGAAGCCTCCCCCCGCCCAGCCGACCCCCACCGCCCCCACAGCTTCTGCTTATCATTTTCAAAGTAAACATAGCAGAGGCACATGTTCCCACTTCTAATACTTAGTCGCTAAACATAACCGTAACTGTAAAAGAAAAAGATGAGAAGAGTAGAAGAATAGTAGGCAGCTAGTGCACATAGATAGATGAAGAAGAAAAGAGAGAAATATTATAGGAAAGGGGGAGGGGAGGAAGGGGAATCCTGAGAAAGTACGTTGATCCAATATAGAGTACATCAGAATATCAAGGATTGTCTGCCCATCGTTTATACCAGTCAAACCATGGTTTCCAGGTCTGCCAACCACCATCAAAGTTGTTCTGTGACGCCATAAACATTTGTTCGTATGTAATATGAAGATTAGTTGTCCTGATTACTTCCCTAAGGGAAGGCAGCTCTGTAGACCTCCATCTCCTTACTATCTCCAGTCTCGCACTCAGTAGTACTTGCGAAATTATGCATCTACGATCACTAGGGATCCTTTCAATACCCAGGGAAGTGTTGCAAGACCCAAATCGAAGGTCAGTCGTGAACCTGTCAGGTGACCCATAAGGCCAAACACCTCTCCCCAGAAATGTTCTATTTTAGGGCATTTACCCAGTATGTGCAATAGGGTCCCTCTATCCCCACATTCCCTCCAACAAAGAGGGGAGTATGTCCTACTAAACCCTGCTAACCTAGCCGGGGTTAGGTACCAACGAAGCAATATTTTTTGTGACTGTTCCCATAAATTTACGCTCTTCGTGGCTTTGTAGGTGGAGGCCACCGCACTTTTCCATTGGGATAGTGCATACGTGCTACCTAAGTCTAGTTCCCATGTCCTCATAGATGGCGTTTTTTCCATAATATTTTTCTTCCCAAGCAAATTGTAAAAAGAGATATGCCTTTGATAGAGGTATGGGCATTAGATAAATATATATACACCCGCCAAGGGACTTTAATGTGGGTCATTAAAGGGGTTACTAATAGGTGTGAGATCTGATTGTAGGCATATCGGTCTCCATCTGTCAGTCCGAATTCAATCTGGAGGGACCGGAAAGTTTTGAGCGCTGGCCCCACCTTTAGGTCCTCAAGCACTGAAACTCCTCTAGCTATCCATGTATGTATGTTTAGATTAGGGATAAGTAAATGCAGACTAGAGACAGGAAGTTGGAGGGACTTATGGTTGGGGTCTACATCGGTGTCATCCAGAAATTTTTTCCAAATCCGAAAAGTTACCACAATGGTAGGTGACAGACCTGGCGGGGGACCGGGTATATTCCCAACAGACAACAACAAGTCATATAGGGTATAATGGAGACACTGAAAGGCCTCCAATTCATACCACCTAGAGGTGGTCCCTCCTGGAAACCACTGCTTTGCCTGGGCCAGGATGGAGGCAGCATAGTAATCTTTAATGAGGACAAGACCTGCTCCTCCTGTTAGTTTAGATTTCAACAATTTATGCATAGCGCACTTAGCTTTCTTACCCTGCCATAGATATTTATTAATTTGAGACTGTGCTGAGGCAAAGAACTTTTCAGGTACCGGAACAGGGAGGTTTCTAAACAAAAAAATAAATTGAGGCAAGATCATCATCTTAAATGCAGCTAACCGCCCTGACCAGGTCGATTCCTTCCAGGAGAGATTCTGTAACTTATTGCTCAGTTCCAGGAGGAAGGGGGTGTAATTAGCCTTCACTAGGTTTTCCACTTTGGCAGTCAATGTTATACCTAAATACTTAATGCCGTCATCCTTCCACCTGAAGGGGAATCGGGACTCAAGTACGGTACGTGTAGTAGAATTAACACCTAACCCCAGAATGAAAGACTTGCTTTCGTTAACTTTATAGTACGACACACTGTTAAATAGTTTTAACGCATCAGATGCCGCAGCAAGGGAAGGACCCACCTCGGACATAATTAATATTATGTCGTCGGCAAAAAGGCTTATCGAGTGTGTTTGGCTACCAACCTTGAACCCTCTAATTTCCGGATGGGACCTCACGTGTATGGCGAAAGGTTCCATTACTAAATTAAATATAAGAGGTGATAAGGGGCATCCTTGTCTTGTTCCGTTAGAAATAGTGAACGGAGTAGATAGGATGCCTGACGTAAGAACTCTGGCTGAGGGTGTGGAGTACAAAGCCAGAATAGCGACAATATATTGCCCCCAAATCCAAAATACTCTAGTGCTCTCTTCATGTATGACCAATGCACTCGGTCAAAGGCCTTCTCTGCATCCAAAGAGAGGAGCAGAGAAGGCCTTCGCTGTACCTGTGCCAAATGGATAATATTGATCATCTGCCGAGTAGCATCTGATGTTTGCCTGTGTTTCGTGAAACCAGTTTGGTCCGGGTGAATCAGCAATGGCAAGATATCCACCAGACGTAAAGCTATAAGTTTTGCGTATATCTTAACATCGATATTCAATAAAGAGATCGGTCTAAAATTAGAGGGTTGGGTGGGCTCCTTCCCTGGCTTAGGCAAGGTAATAATCAATGCTTCTAACATTTCTGCTGGAAAAGAGGCAGAGGCAGCAGCAGCGTGGTAAACTTTCAACAACTGAGGGGAGAGAATTGAGTTGAATACCTTGAAATATTCACCACTGAAACCATCTGGACCTGGTGATTTATTTATAGGGAGGGATTCAATAACTTTGGTTAGTTCTTGGGCAGTAAATGGTGAGTTCAAAAAGGCTAGATGCTCTGGTGACAGTGTAGGGATATCTAGTTTGCTCAGAAATAGTTCAATGCCCTCTGTGGAACTATAGTACTCACTAAAGGCATCTGCCATCTCTTGAGGGTGGTATAGTTTCTGACTTGACCTATGGTGGAAAAGAAAGGGGATTTTGGTCTTATACCTATGACCTTTAAGAGTGTTTGCTAATAACTTACCCGCCTTATTGCCAGTAGAATAATAGGACATCCTAAGTTTTTTGGTTATCCGTTCAAAATCATCTAAAAGTAGGATCCTAAGGTCATATCTAAGTTTACTTAATTGTTCAGTTACTATTGGGGTAGTATTAGACTTATTACAGACTTCTAATTTGGCGATATGGTCTGTTAGTTCAGTTACCCGTTGCTGCCTCTGCCTTTTAAGTCTTGCCCCCAACTGAATGCCTATACCACGCATATACGCCTTATGGGCGTTCCACACTACATAAGGATTTTGGACCGAACCCACGTTGTCAGCAAAGAAATTTACCAAATGCGATTTAATCTGTTCCCTTGTATCAGCATGCTGTAAAAGAAAATTGTTAAACCTCCATACAGGGCTTCGGTTGGAGGGAATAGAGTCCTCCACCATCAGAACCAGTGATGCGTGGTCAGACCACGTGATAGTGTTAATCTCAACTGACTTAGTTTTCAACAAGACCTGTTGATCCACCAGGAAAAGGTCTATTCGGGTATATACCCCATGCGGTGGAGAAAAATAGGTAAAGTCCCTCTCATTGCTGTGCAAACAGCGCCAGGCGTCGAAGACACCCTGGCGGTGTAATAGTGGTAATAGAGAAGGTTGGTGGCGTGTGGATTTAGAAGTAGAGTCAATTCCGGGGTCAGGAACAATGTTGAAGTCCCCGCAGAGTATAAGGTAACCCTTTCGGACTGCAGAAATTTTCTTGGCAACTTTGTTGAAAAAACGGATTTGGTGAGTATTGGGGGCATATACGGTAGCTATGGTATAAATAACAGAGTTCACTTCGCAGATTAATATAAGAAATCTCCCCAGTGGGTCTTGGATCTGTGCATGCAAAGAGAAGGCAATCGAGTCTCGTATAGCAATCAATACCCCTTTGGTTTTAGTGTCCGCGTTAGCCGTAAATACGTGGGGGAAGCACTTATGTGAACACTTTGGAGGTGCTTTACTGCTGAAATGAGTCTCTTGAATGCAAAGAATATCCCCATTATGCAATAAGGCCTCTCTCCACATAGATTTTCGTTTCACTGGATGGTTCAGTCCTTTAACATTCATAGATACAACTCTCAGCGGCATTATAGATATACAGAGTATATGCTATGAAGACCGATCCGCTCACGGGACCAGCGCGTAGTATAATCCATGACCATAGTGGTAAGGTGGCAACAGATAGCAACGATGTACTCACTTTTTGAGAGTCGAGGCGATGGACGTTCAATGAGGGTCAGGTTCAGCCGAATGTCCTCTTTCGCTCGCCTATAATGAGGTGTTGACATCTGCGTACTCATCTTCTCAGGTAGGGGTGGTGGAGAAAGGATAAAGTGTGAATAAGGCAGGATTAAAGAAAAACAAAAGGTGAAAAATTGAAAGAAAAAAATTCAAACAGCAAAACAATGCTGCTGTGATCAAAACAGCAGCTAGAGTGTGTGACAAGTCAAACCGGGCAGCGAACAGCTGCAACATTAAAGGGGTATAAAGGTCACTGACGACCAGTCCAGGGTAGGCAAGGGATACAATATCATCTCCAGATTTCCCTCTTTATTACATTAAGCATGGGATTTTGCATTTCTTGGTGTCACCTGCTTCCAGCCGGAGTCCACCTGGCGTGGAGTGCTAGTCATGGTCTGCGCCTCATCATCATCAGGAAGGATGTTCCATTCCCTAAGGAGGTCAAGACCTTTCTCCAAGGAAAAAATAGTATAGTTCCTGTTGTCCTTGGTGATTGATAGCTTAGTGGGGTATCCCCAGCGGTATATTATTTTATGGTTGCGAAGAATTTTTGTTACAGAGTTGAGGTTCCTTCTCTTCATCAATGTGTATTGTGATAAGTCAGCGAAAAAATGCACATTGCGACATTGCTCCGGGATCTGTTCCCGTTTCCGCATAGCGGTCATGAGTTGTTCCTTAACGTGGAAAAAATGGAGGCGGAGCAACACGTCTCTCGGAACCTGATCCGACAGATGAGGTGGCTTTGGTAGACGGTGGATGCGGTCTATAGTGACGTCCAGATCAGTGAGGTCTGGTAGCAAGGCCTTAAACAAAGATATGGCATGTTGTTGTAGGTCAGATTGCAAAACAGATTCGGGTATTCCCCTGATTTTCAGATTATTCCTTCTGGCCCTGTCCTCGATGTCGGCCAGTTTGGCCTTAATCCAGTCTGCATCTGTCTCTCTCTCCTCATTAGCATCCACCAAATCATTAATTGTAGAGGCATACTCCTCCATTTTGGATTCTATATGGTGTACTCTATGACCCATCTCTTGTATGTCCCCTGATAAGCGATGCATGCATGATGCCATGTCAGCCTGCAAGGTGCTTCTCAGAGAAATCGGCATGTCCTTAAGGACAGTGTCCAATACAGGCTGATTTTGTGTGGGGAACGATATTATGGACTCAGGCAGATCCCTGGTGTCCTCCCCTGAGTCTGAGGCCTGGCTAGCTGAGGGGCTGATAGATCTGTTCTCCTGACCTTCCATGCGGGGCTTTGATTTGGCCGGGCTACAGGAGGAAGGAGTAGGCGGGGGAGAGGAGAGTGTCAGCGGTGTAGGATGGGAGCGAGTACCTTTCGCAGCTGCCTGGGCTCTGGAGGAGTTCTGCTGAGGAGAGTAGGCCTCGGCGCCATCTTGCCCCACGCGACCTCCGGACGGAGCGAAAAAGTCCGTTAAGCGGTGCGGTTTCTTCACCGATCTCCGTTTCCCCGGCATGGCGGAGGTGCTGCTGGCGTGTCTGCTCGAGACTAGGGTGGAAATCTGCCAATGGAGGGTCGATACGAGCCGCTGGTATCCCTGTTGTGCCGGAGCTCCGCACTCACACACGTCCATCCGGCACTCGCGCCAAGCCACGCCCCCGATTCTTATTTACTATTGTTGTTTTCTAGCTGGTCTAAAACCGCTTTTGATGTAAAGGGACACTTTTTGGTTGCCATGGACAATCTCAAGTTTCCAGGCAGAAAGAACAGTATATGCAGTTGTAAACCCTTTGAAATTATATGGATTTCTGCACAAATTGGTCATAAAATGTGATCTGATCTTCATCTAAGTCACAACAATAGACAATCACAGTGTCAATGTTACCATGTTTTTATTGAACACACCATGTAAACATTCACAGTGCAGGTGGAAAAAGTATGTGAACCCCTAGACTAATGACATCTCCAAAAGCTAATTGGAGTGAGGTGTCAGCCAACTGGAGTCCAATGCCCCTATAAAAAACACACACCAGTTCTGGGTTTGCTTTTCACAAGAAGCATTGCCTGATATGAATGATGCCTTGCACAAAAGAGCTCTCAAAAGACCTACGATTAAGAATTGTTGACTTGCATAATGCTGTAAAGGGTTATAAAAGTATCTCCAAAAGCCTTGCTGTTCATCAGTCCACGGTAAGACAAATTGTCTATACATGGAGAAAGTTCAGCACTGCTGCTACTCTCCCTAGGAGTGGCCGTCCTGTAAAGATGATTGCAAGAGCACAGCGCAGACACCAGACATCCCAAGAATATTGCTGAACTGAAACAGTTCTGTAAAGAGGAATGGTCAAGAATTACTCCTGACCGTTATGCATGTCTGATCTGCAACTACAGGAAACGTTTGGTTGTAGTTATTGCTGCCAAAGGAGGTTTAACCAGTTATTAAATCCAAGGGTTCACATACTTTTTCCACCTGCACTGTGAATGTTTACATGGTGTGTTCAATAAAAACATGGTAACATTTAATTACTTGTGTGTTATTAGTTTAAGCAGACTGTGATTGTCTATTGTTGTGACTTATGCGGCGTACACACGATCACTTTTTGTGATGAAAAAAAACGACGTTTCAAGTGATGAAACAAAACGACGTTTTTCAAACTTCATTTTCCAAAACGACGTTGCATACACACCATCGTTTTTCCAAAATGCTCTAGCAAAGCGTGGTGACGTACACCACGTTCGACGGCACTCTGTTCCATTGAAGCTCCGTCTCATAACTTGCCTCTGAGCATGCGCGGCTTTAAAAACATTGTTTTCAACATCGTTTTGCCCACACACCATCACTTTTTATTACACAAAAATGACGTTTTGAAAAACGACACAAAAAATTCAAGCATGTTCGAATTTTTTTTTGGTCGTTTTTTTGAAGACATAAAACAACGTTTTGCCCACACACAGTGATTTTAAATGACGTTTTTGAAAACGTCGGTTTTTTTCATCACAAAAAGTGATCGTGTGTACGCGGCATGAGATGAGGATCAGATCACATTTTATGACCAATTTGTGCAGAAATCCATATCATTCCAAAAGGGTCACATACTTTTTATTGCAACTGTATATATATAAAACTGCATGCAGGGCATTGGACAAAGCACTAGGGACAAAAGGGAGGTGAAATGATTTGATTCAGTAATGTAGTCTGTAAGATTACAGTGTATTGTGTGTGTTCTGTAGTTTTTGTACTTTTTTTAATTTGCCGCTGGGCTCTGCCCCCGCATGATTCTCAACGTTCGCAGGGAACGGAGCACGGCACACAGAGCATTGGCTGGAGGATCCGGTGTGGGACACAGTGGGTGGACATAGCAGGATCCTGATGACAAGGTAAGTGACCTGGACCATGATCCTGCTATGCAATCCAGAGTGTGGCTCAGGGTTACCGCTAATAGTACTGAAATCTAACACCGAGCCACACTCGGGAATACCGCCAGGAGGGTTTAAAACTAATACTAATGGACATAATTGAACAATACAATTTTCCCCACAGACATTAATGGAAATTTTAAAGTTTGTAAACTTTGAATTTCAAGCAAGATTCTCAACATTTTTTTGCAAACTGAACCCAGGCACGTTTGCTAATCCCCAATGCCAATCTTGTCTGATATAATATATAGTGACTTTATTTAACATAAATAAAGGTAGGATATTTATTCCAAAAAAAATGTTTAGCCTGCCCATTTCCAGGTAACCAGTTTAATATATTATATGCAAATTGGACATCATAGTTAACATAATTTACAGTAACCTAATGTAATAGAAACTAGCATTCTACTAACAATTCCTGCTGCTTTTCCTCATTCATAAGATAACCATTCTGGTCCCTCTCCCCTTTTCCTGGCTTCTCTCCCGTATTGGTCAGTGAAAGTAAATTTCATTTTGAGTCAAGGGGCTGTTCTTACTTGATCTTCTCTATGAGGAGGGTGAGTGCTGCTTGCTATATGGGAAAAGGGAACGTAACTGCTCCAGGCAGATCCAAATTGTTCTCTTCACAGAAACTACAGGTGCAGGCAATGCATATAGCGGAACAAAAAGATATTTTCTGGACAAAAAAATTGTTGCCTTTATTCGTAAAACCAGGAAAAGCACTACAAGCCACAGCAAACAGCTGACGCGTTTCACACTACACTTGGCTATGATTAAACACTTAGGTCTCGGTCTCGTACACACACGACCGAGAATCTCGTCAGGAAAAACCTGTTGTTTTCCCTGATGAGATTCTTGGCAAGAAACTCCTGTCGCCCGAGTGTACTGACTTTCATTTCATTGGGCTCGTCACATTCCATGCCATCAACCGCCATTTTGCTTCACCCTGCCTATGCTGTGGTAGCTACCGCGCATGCATCAAAGTCATTTTGAGCATGCAGAGGTTTTCCAGTGACTGTAGTAAGAGTGACTTGTGACAGGTAAGTCATACATCACTGTGACAGGTTCTCGTCTGGAAACAGGCCAACAAGAATCTCGATGAGAAAAAAGAGATTAGGTTCTGTTTTTTGCCGAGAAACCCAGCTGTGTGTACGAGGCCTAAGTGTAGTGTGAAACGCGTCACCTGTTCAGTTTGATGTGGCTTGTAGTGCTTTTCCTGATTTTATTAATAATGGCAACAATTTTTTGGAGTGCGGCTGTCCAGAAAATATTTATTTTTGATCTTCTGCTTGCTATATACTGTAAATGGTACTGTGCTGTCTTTTGAAGCACTCTAAGAAGTTTTTTATTTGGTAAAAGTGGGCATAGAGTTTACTGTCAGGGAGCATTGCTAAAGTGCAGTAGGGATGTTCAGACATAGTCCCTAAAAATATCACTTACCTGTTGGACTGTTTTCTGGTGTAATTATACCAACAGCTCATCCACCATGTACCTTGTCCCACAGACTCTTTGTAGTATGACAGCACTTCACTTTGTAATTTAAGGAGGATTCCAGAAACATTCAGCAGTGGTATTGTCAGGTAAGGGAAATTGTACTGACTAAACTGATAGATAGGGAGACATTTAACTAAAGATGTATGAGGATAACCAGCAATTACAATCCATGAAGTTGCTGAGGGATTGTTAGGCAGTACAGACCAATCTAATTCACTGGAACCCTATGCAATGCAAATATCATTCATAGAAAAATGTCAGAATGATCTGTAGCTAGCTGTGTCCAGGCAACCACTAAACTACAAATGTGCTGCACACACTGACATGTGAAATAGTACATACTGTTATAATTTACTGTGACTAATGTGAATGTACATTTTTAGATTTTTTATTAAAAATGGTATGTTTGCACAATAAAATAATCACACAGTTTTTTGCTGAATTTGCTTGAAGCAGAACTCCGGGAAAAATATTTTTTCCATATCCTTATTGCTGATCTCCTACCTTCACTGACTATGCCATCCATGTTCTTCTGAGCTCTGTAGTTCCTATGTAGTAGCCTGCTGATTTTGCTTAAAAACTGTTACTGCCCAGTGATATCCTGTTTGTAAGACCGCGGGTGACAGAAAAGTGATCTGGGCTGCCTTTGACAGATCTTGTATATTAAACACAGATTGCCATACAGCCCCCGCCTCCTGGGCCGGAATTGGACCAGTGTGCTGTCTTTCACAATGCTGGCCTAGGAGGTGGGATGTTACAGTGATCAGTGTTTCAAATACAAGATACAAGATCTGTCACAGTCTGAGATCTCCACACTGTGACACAGCTGATGACTAGTACTGATCCCCCCTCTGCTCATATGGGCACATATGAGACCACACCTATGGGCATAGATGAGACCTCACCTATAGGCACATATGAGACCGCACCTATTGGCATAAATGAGACCGCACCTATGGGCACATATGAGACTGTACTTATGGGCATAGATATTGCCACACCTATGGGCATAGATAGGACTGCATCTGTGGGCACATATGAGACTGTACATATGGCACATACAAGACTGCACCTATGGTCACTGATGAGACCGCACCTATGTGCATAGATAGGACTGCACCTATGGGCACATATGAGACCACACCTATGGGCATAGATGAGACAGCACCTATGGGCACATATGAGACCGTATATATGGGCATAGATAGTACTGCACATATGAGACCGCACCTATAGACACATATGAGACTGCACCTATGGGCATAAATGAGACCGCACCTATGGGCACATTTGAGATTGGACTTATGGGTAGATATGAGATTGCACTTGGGGCACATATGAGACTGCATCTATGGGCACGTATGAGACCGTATCTATGGGCAAAGATAATACCGCTCATATTAGACTGTACCTATGGGCGTAGATGAGACCGCACCTATGGACACAGGTGTGAGACCATCCCTCTAGGCTCTGATGGGACCGCACCTATGGGTAAAGATGAGACCACACTTATGGGCATGATGAGATAGCAGTTATAGGCACTGATGAGACCAAAACTATGGGCATAGATGAGACTGCACTTATGGGCACAGATGAGATGGCACGTATGAGCATAGATGAGACCATACTTATGGCTCTGATGAGACGGCACTTATGGACTCTGATGACACAGCACTAATAGGCACAGATGAGACCGCACTTATGAGCTCTGATGAGACCGCATTGATATTGAAGTTTATTGAGATCTCCATACATTAGAGCACAGGTGTCAAACACAAGGCCCGCGGGCCAAATCTGGCCCTCCAGGCTATTTCATGTGGCCCTCGCACCTCTCCTGCAGCTGTAGGAGAGCTCCAGTCCTCCTCCAGACCCTTACTTTCTGTTTCAAGCAATGCATCCAGCTTCTTCCCAGCAGCATAAGCAAAGGGGGTGCACAGTGATGTAAGGGAGAGTGGGAAACTCAACTTCTGATTGTGGGGTGGCTCTTGACATCTAATGTTAGGGGAGGGGATGCGCTGGACATTAAATCTTACAGATACAACCGGCCCTTTTGAGGGCAATCTTAATGCGGCCCACAATAAAATTGAGTTTGACACCCTGCATTAGAGGGTACCATCATTATTGTTGTATTGATTAGTAAGTTAGCCCTGTAACTTTTTGTTATTTTCTCATGCTGACATTTACTTGTGTCACATGCTGATGTAAAACAGCATGTCCCGGCTCTTCTTTCTGTGTTTTGCAGATAGGGATGTTCTCACATACACCATACAAGTCCTGATTGCTGTTAGAAAGATCTCAAAGCTACAACAGGAGGAGGAATATTTCTAATACTGTATTACAGCAGAGTACAGTGTGTAATTATGGGATGTGTCTACAGTTCAGTAATGATCACATAAAGCAAGTAAGGGTGATATGTTTATCCCCTATAGTGACCGGTGGGGGAGAGCACAAACATGCTTTGCATTTACAAGGCAGTAACCTACCTTTCCTGCTGTGTGTTACCGAGTAGTGTGACTGGCTGCAGAAAGAGGGGGCATGATTTATGTTGAAGTGGGCTTGTCCAAATTTAACATGTACATACCTAGTTTACCTCCCACATTTAGTGCAATTCTGAAGCATGATGGGAAATGTAGTTAGAGAGAGGAGAGGATATGATGTAACTTCTCACTGTTCTAACAGCTCCTCCGTGGCAGAATACATGCTGCATTTTCTGAACTACAGAGAGCACTTCCTGAAAATTCAAAAACTTTTCTCAATAGTAAGGAATTTCACAAATTTAATAATTTTTTG
Source organism: Rana kukunoris (assembly GCA_029574335.1). Classification (NCBI taxonomy): domain Eukaryota; kingdom Metazoa; phylum Chordata; class Amphibia; order Anura; family Ranidae; genus Rana; species Rana kukunoris. The sequence goes on along the minus strand of CM056049.1, from coordinate 201,488,554 downwards.
TGTTTGTGTAGGCGGTGTTGTACGTCTGAGTATGGCCTTGGGTTCCGGAGTTCCGCTTTAATATTTCTATAGGTTGCAATTCTCTGCTCCTTGAACAACATATTTAACTGGTGCTGCCTGACTACACCTTCCACCTCTGGTAATTTGCCTTATTCTTTATTCCAGGATGGGCTGTGTAATTCCTTATTCCCCTGTAGCACACTCTGAATAGTGTTTGCTGCACTTTCCCATGTTTTTATATCAGAATGTACTAATAATGATATCAGCTCTATTGATTGGCTGCTGCTTGGGGCAGCAAGACATAATAAATGTTTGAAACACATGCAAGGGGTTGGCTGACCTCCAATACGGTATGCCTGGAGGCAAAGTGAAGATGACAATTTTGGCATGGAGTATCAACAGTAAGGAAAATTGGACCTCTAGCAAATCAGCCCAATATTCTACTAATGTAAATATTTAACCTGTCTCAATGTGAAACCAATAAAGCTAGCATAACCCAGGGAAAGATATAATAGTCTATACCACCTAGCCAGCACATACATTTTATTTTTCAACTGTGTAGATCTTACTATTTACCTATCAATGTCTCTTCTTCAAAAATGCACCTTTGACACACATTTACACACACATGGGCTCTTACAGGACATGGAAGCACATACATGTAGTTTTTCATAGATTTTCCCTTTGGAAATCTATAAAGTAGAACTCCAGATAAAGAGTCTTTTAATTTAAATTTTTTCACATTTTTGTTACTGTCTGTTGATAATTAGAATAATTTCCCTCAATTCACGTTCTTGTGATTTGTGACCTCTGGTACAGGAAGTAGGTAGAAAAATTTCCAACATACAGACAGGAGTAAAGGGGTTGTAAAGGTTTTTTTTCTTTTCTAAATAGGTTCCTTTAATCTAGTGCATTGTTGGTTCACTTACCTTTTCCTTTCATTTCCCTTCTAAATGTTTTTTTTCTTTGTTTTCTTTGTCTGAATTTCTCAGTTCCTGTTTCTCCTCAGTTAGGCCGCGTACACGCGATCGGGTCAAAACCGATGAAAATGGACTGAAGGTCCGTTTTCATTGGTCCAAACCAATCGTGTGTGGGCCCCATCGGTCAGTTATTCTTCGGTCAAAAAAAGAGAACTTGCTTTAAAATTTAACCGATGGACGCCTAACTGATAGGTCAAAATCGATCGTTAGTATGCAAAAGCATCGGTAAAAAAGCCGCGCATGCTCAGAATCAAGTCGACGCATGCTTGGAAGCATTGAACTTCGTTTTTTTCAGCACATCGTTGTGTTTTATGTCACCGCGTTCTGATGTGATCGTTTTTTAAACCGATGGTGTGTAGGCACATCAGACCATCAGTCAGCTTCATCGGTTAACGGATAAAAAAGGTCCTTCGGACCGTTCTCATCAGATGGACTGATCGTGTGTACGCGGCCTAAGGTATTCAATAAGCTGTTCTAAATGACTTTCCACAGCTCGGATGATGGTGGAAAGCTTACTGAGGAGAAACAGGAAGTGAGAAATTCAAACAAAGAAAAAACATTTAGAAAATAAATCTAAGGAAAAGGTAAGTGAACCAACAATGCACTAGCTTAAAGGAACCATTTTAGAAAATAAAAAATGTACCTTTACAACCCCTTTAAAAGCACTTTTTAAATAGTAGAAAGGGCTGGAATCCTGGTTAGATTTTGTAAGATCGTTGTGTCCCCCGGGGGGAAATGTCCCTTTACCTGTAACTGGGGCAACCTGGTAAAATAAGTAGGGGGAATCTGCCTAAGAGACACAGACAGTCATAATGTAACAAAAAAAAACTGTCTTGATTTTTCTGTAATTCTTAAACATACTATAACCCAGATAGCAAGGATAACTTGCCACATATTTGTGGTAGTGTTAAATTGTAAGTCTGTTAACTTTCTGCACATTATCACTGGCAAGTTGTACACTTGCATGGCAAGACTCTAGCAAGAGCAAAGTAGCAGTGGTGAGTCTACAGTAAGAGCTCTGCAAGTCTACAGCCTGAAAATTCAGCCACAGTGACCCCTGTGGTGGAGGACTATTGCACAACATAACTGAACTGAAAGTTGATCTGAAATCATGTAATGCAGACTTGATGCAATTGTGCAACACACTTGTGAAGCTTGGCAAGTCTAGCAAAAGCTTATCAAGTAATTTTCCAACTTGCAGCACAAATGCTTGATATCTGGGAAGAGAAAGATGAATAGTGAATGCATTAGGATATTTCCTACAGATTCATTGGAAATTCAATATAGCAACCAAGCTCCATGCAAGTAGAAAACAAGGCATGATAGCTGTGAAGTTTTGTCTCAAAACATCTGTGGCAGCTGCGGTTTGGTACTCAGAAAGTCCTCTTTAAAAAAAACTCTTATGGCTGGATCTATACAATTCTGCAGCATGTTTTTTTTTTCTTCTTAATATTCACATCATATAATATCCTGCCAACATAGAGCACAAAGTATGGCTGTTGTGATCATATGGAGTTCAGGAAAACATAAATCTTATCTCTATGCTGCCAGGCTTAGATGTGCTGCACTTGTTCCTGCTTACAAAATCCTTTGTAGTCCATAACATTATTTATTATCATGCAGTAATTCAGCTTATGAATACTATCCCACTGCTGTTGTGGCTTGTCCATCCAATGTTACCCATGGGCCATCAATTATTCCTGGTGTGACTTAAAGTGATATTAGGCAAAAAGCCAGTAGAAGATTCTCTTTTAGTAAAGCAATCCAGATGTCTTGCTGCTAAATTGATATCTATCATTTATAGAAGAAGAAGGAATGATGCTCCTACCTCTGTGAAACATCCTGTCCTGTGTGATCTAAGGAATTCAGTGATTTGTACAAAAAAAGCAAAGACATTCTGACAATCATTAAAATAGATAACTGGCATATTTTTAAATACACAAGGTTCCCTGGGGAGAATTTCTAAGAAGTGGACAAAAGGGCTACACTGGAGGATATGTACAAAAAAGCTCTAAAATAGATCCAAATGTAACATGCAAAAAGGATGCAATACTATAAAAGACAATGGGTAAAAGGTATAAGGGTTAAAGTTCAACTCTAGGCAAAAACAAATTTAATTATAAGAGTAATTTCAAATGTTTGCTTTTTTATTTCTGAGTGAAAAAAATAATGTTTTACAAAGGGATATATTTACATTATATATGTTGGAAACAAATCCTTACATTTGGTGAAGAATGCTGAATGATCTAAGCTCCTTTGTAGCTAGTTTCTAAAGCTTGCAATATCATTTCTTGTATTAAAGGAGCTATGGACTCCAGAGAGAGAAAAATCAATGAAAAGAATTCATGGACAGCCGCACACCAAAATAAACCTAAAAAGGTAGCCTTTATTGGTGTAAAAAGGATAAAAAGCACTACAAAACACAGCACAGCAAGCAGTGGGTTAAAAACTGACGAGTTTCGCACAAACAATTAGTGCTTAGTCATAGCTAAATGACTAAGCACTAATTGTTTGTGTAAAACGCGTCAGCTTTTTTACCCCACTGCTTGCTGTGCTGTGTTTTGTAGTGCTTTTTATCCTTTTTACACCAATAAAGGCTACCTTTTTAGGTTTATTTTGGTGGTGTGCGGCTGTCCATGAATTATTTTCATAGATTTTTTGCCTTGTGCATTGCCAACACCCACGGTCTTTGAGGAGGACATTGATTGCTTATTGCATTTGCCTGGATCGGCGGTCTCTTTTTCTTTTTTTGACTCCAGAGAGAGACATCATTTTATCATTTCAGTTTTGAGCATCAGTTCACAAAAAGGATATTGGGGAACTGAAGAAAGCTCAGAGAAGGATAACCAAACTGATAAGATACCTGGAGGACCTCAGAAGGAACAAGTAGCTGAACTGAATTTATTCTCTCTTGATATAAATACATAGGTAGTTGATATAGTGAACTTGGTGTAGGGTTATTCACTTCCAGGTTATTACTGTGATTTAACCTCCACATATGGAAGGGCTTTTTCACAGTGAGTGCTGTGAAAATGTGGAATAGACTTCCTCAAGAACTAGTCCCAGCAGCTCAGTAGATTGTTTTAAAAAAAGAGCTTGGTGCATTGCTAAAGGTAATTTATAGGTAATAACACAAGGAGTGTTAATACAGGGAATAACCAATTGCATCCTGAGGAGTCAGGAATGTTTTTTTTCATGACTCGTCTGCATTACAAACCTGCCTGCTTGCAGTTTACAACAGCCAGACTAGTTCTGCTTAAATTAACTAGATGTACTTTTTTTTTAACCTATTATTTAGCTATCTAACAATGTAGCAGCTAATGTGAGGCTGATGCACGTGATAGCAGAGCTGTCCATGGTGCTGAATGTGTTTTTTCATGCATGTGTATCACTCACAAAATATTATTTCTTTTTCATACATCACAGGACACAGTGCAGGCTATAAGACATTATTACACAGGTTTTATGCCATCTATAGGTGAAATGGACACTGGCAAAAAAGACAAGAAGTTCTTTTCTATATACCCCACCCATACAGTAAGTACATCAGTTTTTTCGCCAGTATCTGAAGGTGATAATCACTGATGTGCAGCTCTCTGCATAATGTTGTCAGATTCTCAAATGGTTCCAGTAGAGATCAGGACATTTTTATTATCTAGATCAATTCCTACAGCTGCAATGCTAAGATGAATAGTACCAGGCCTCCGCTCAAAATGAAACTTAATGAATATGTGGGGATTGCCTGTAATGTGGCCTTTCAGCCCTGAACCCTGCGTGTACAGAACCCTGCACAGTAATAAATGATCAAGACATTTTCAAAAGGGTGGTTTAGAGGTCCAGGGAGTTGGACCCCTGGAAAAGAGGCATTGAGTCCGTGAGTGCCTGACAGACATTGCCAGCCATAATGGGTGAAGGTTGGATCCATATCCGCTTTTGGCAGGATCCTGCTGCGAGATTAGTGAGCGTCCCTTTGTAGCCTGTTGGATTCTTTAATGGAGGGTCATCTTTTGTTTTTACGTTGCCTTTTTATTTATTGTTCTTCCTTGTTTCCCCCCACTTGGGAGCAGTGATGTACTAAGGACTAAGGACTGAGTACTAAGGATTGAAATATTGCCTATGACTTGTGTAAGATGGATTCTTGGAAAAACTGCTGATTTTGTATTATCATGTTCTCTTAATGCACTATAAGCATATTATTAAAATGCCTGCCCACTGTGATAATAAAAATGTGCACTGGCATGCATGTGGCGAGTGGGCATGGGCGCCAGGAAGGATATGACATCAGAGGGCAGAACCAGCAGAAATCTTGATGCCCAGAATGAAGCCGGCTTCAAGGATATGATACAACGGTAGCAGCAGCGCCAAAGGCAGTGCAGAACAGATAATAAGAAGGACTATATTTTAGCAACAATCATCACAGAGGTATGAGACAGGCTCTGAAGCACTTGGTCATGTGAGTACACCTGTTGAAGGGCTGCCAGGGAAGTCTCCGTGGACAGCCACAAACTTTAGGCCTAGCCTCTGAAGATGTCCTGTGGGAGGGGCAAAATGTGTTAGGTGGAACTTCTGGTGACATCACTTCTGGTCTCTGGAACGCACGCCATAGCACTGGTTACGAACCTGTTTACATGCTTGTTTCCAAGATTTGCTTGTGAATGTAAATTTTATATGCTTTTTAAACTTTAAAAAAAAAAAAAAAAAATGGATTTATAGTATGGAGATTTTTTTATTATTATTTTTTTTTTAATGAAGAACAATTATTTATTAGCAATTTTTTCTTAATCCTCGTAACATGAGGGGATTTCATATAAATAGTTCTGTTTCACCTCTCAAGAGGAAGGATAAGCACTTGTTTCCAGGGCGAATACTTCTTCTACTTTTGGGTCTGTTCCACAAGATAGTCTCTGCAGCCTTCAGAGGAAAGCCTTATGCCAGTTCTGTAAAAAAGCCTGATCCTCTAGGCCAGCAAGGTCAGACTAATTTCCCTCTCTCAGTGAAGGGACAATGGGGCATTTGCAGGAAGTATGGCAGGGGAAGTAGCAGTCGTCTAGGTTCCCTGCATAATCACTTACATTTGTAAGTTGGGACTCTGATGCTGCGTACACACGATCATTTTCGTGTGTGGGCTTCACATAATTTTTCAGGTTCTGAAAAACAACATTGTAAAAAATGCGTTGTAAAAAATGATCGTGTGTGGGCTAAAACGACGTAAAAAGCTGTGCATGCTCAGAAGCAAGTTATGAGATGGGAGCGCTTGTTCTGGTAAAACTACCGTTCATAATAGAGTAAGCACATTCATCACGCTGTAACAGATAGAAAAGCGCAAATCGTCTTTTACTAACACCGAATCAGCTAAAGCAGCCCAAAGGCGAAAGGAACTTCCCCTTTATAGTGCCGTCGTAAGTGTTGTATGTCACCGCACTTTGCTAGATCATTTTTTAAAGACGATGGTGTGTGGGCAACGTCGTTTTAATGATGTAGTTGGGAAAAATGATCGTGTGTACGCAGCATTAGAGTTTCCTTCTCTGCATTTGATGTTGCTATGAATCTGCAAAAGAGTATCATTGATGGTCTCAGGATCACAGTCGCAAGGAATGAGCTGCCAGTGCCAGAGGCTGAAAGGTTCATGGACTTTTATTTGAACCTTTTATGGTTCCTAAAGATAAATGGCAATATTCGGATAATTTTACACCTCAAAAATCTCAACAATTTCTCTATGTGTGGAAGTTTTGATTTGAGCAGTGCATCACTGGCGTAGCGGGGGGGGGGGGGCAGGGGGGGCTGTTGCACCGGGCGAAAAATTGTGGGGGGGCAAAATCCTGGCGTCCGTGTCACAGATTCCGAATATGTGACCCATAGCCCTGCGTCTCTTATCGGGTGCTGTGTGTCAATATAGGAGAGAGAATCGCTCGCTATTCCCTAAATGCAGGGGAAGCTGCCGTCTTATGTTCACACCCCTCCTCTCTTATTGGCTCCAGAGAAGCTGAATTTGTGGCGCCAAATCTGAGTCCTGAGCAGGAGAGGAGCTAGGTGGAAGAAGGATGGGAAATGTCAGCGCTGACAACTAGCGCACATTGGACACTAAGCTGACCGAGGGAGCAGGAGACCCAGGAGCCAGGACATTGTCACTGCTCATATAAGACACCACTCGGGTCAATGGACAAGTGAGGAGCAGGCTGTATTAGTGTCAGGCAGCACCCGAGTCTCCCCCTCCCCTCCCTGGGGGAGGGACAGAGCAAGCAGGACAGCACAGTGGCGGTGATTGCTATCTATAGAGTGGACATCGGAGCTCCCCAAACCAAGATAACAGGACGGATGGCAGACTGCATTCTTCTCCTGTGAGTCACACTTGTTCTGCCTTCCACACTGTATTGATATGTACATTAAACTTGTCCTGTACCTCAGCAGGGCAGGCACGGTGAAAGTAAAATTCTTGAATATGTTAGAAATATAATGGGATTGTGCAGATACTACATACATAGATGCAGTAATACAGCCCCTCTCCAGGAAATTAGGATCATTCTTGCAGTGTGTGTGTGTGGGGGAGCCTCTTTCACCTACCTGTTTTCATGCTCTCTCCCTCCACTAAAACCCCAGCCTTGTCACATACCATAAAGTAACGATGATCCTGTATGTTATGATGACCCTGTACCATGTCCGCAGCCTCTGACCCCTGTACCATGTCCGCAGCCTCTGACCCCTGTACCATGTCCGCAGCCTCTGACCCTGACTGTACCATTTCCGCAGCCTCTGACCCCTGTACCATTTCCGCAGCCTCTGACCCCTGTACCATTTCCGCAGCCTCTGACCCCTGTACCATGTCCGCAGCCTCTGACCCCTGTACCATTTCCGCAGCCGCCTCTGACCCCTGTACCATTTCCGCAGCCTCTGACCCCTGTACCATGTCCGCAGCCTCTGACCCCTGTACCATGTCCGCAGCCTCTGACCCCTGTACCATGTCCGCAGCCTCTGACCCCTGTACCATGTCCACAGCCTTTGTAATGTGTGTGTGCATGTGTATTATATACATGCATATGACTTTCTTTTACTTCGCTGCTATTTTCTCTAGCCCCAGATCTTTTGTAGACCTAGCAACGCCACTGCCTGCAGCACTGCTGCCTCTCTTGCCCTCCCCGTTCCCTGTGACGTGGCCGAGCTCCTCTTCCTGTCAGTCCAGCCAGGTACCGCGTGGTACAGAAGATTCAGTTTCCTGTTTCTGGCCAGACTGACAGGAAGTGCACACTGAGTGCTCGCCTCCTGTCAGTCCAGCCAGGAACAGGAAACTGAATCTTCTGCTGTGTGGTACACAGGGGGGTGGAGTAAAAAGAACATAGGGAGAACTCAAAAAGCAGTATTTGCACTGAACTTAAACTGTATCGCTGTAGGCTTTGCGCAGGGGGGGGGCCGTCCAAAACCATTTTGCTTGGGGGCCCCCCAAATTCCTTCAAACGGCCCTGCTTGGTACACCCGGCGGCGGTGAGCGAAGAAGAGGTTTTTTTTCAGCACTTCCGCCTGGTTGGCTGGTGGAACTGTCTGTCTCCCTTGATGTGGGAGTGGCGGGAAACACCAGCCAACCAGGCGGAAGGGCTGAAAAAAAAAACAGATAATGGCACAGGAGCACCGATTGGCGGGCGGTGGAGTGGGGGGCGCTGTACCTCTGTGCTGCGCTGATTGGCCGTGGAACACGTGTTTACAGCGCGGTGGCAAGTTTGATTTTCTCCATCGCCAGCAAGGTAAGCAAAGCACTCTCCTGTACCGCAGGGAGAGAGAGAAACGGGGGGGGGGGGGTCAGTGTAAATCTAAAGGGGTGCACTGCCTGATCCCCATCTATCCACCTCAGAGCCTGTCATTTTAGTAAGACTGCTGGGACTTGTAGTTCTCCATCTTCTCCTGGGGCTCATGGAGAAGATGGAGATTGGAGAACTACAAGTCCCAGCAGGTTATACATACAATAATGCTCTGAGGTGGATGGGTGTGGATTGCATGCACTGTGAGCCCAGGAGAAGATGGAGAACTACAAGTCCCAGCAGGTTATAATATAAGGCTCTGAGGTGGATGGATGTCCGGACACCCATCCATCTCAGAGCCTTATATTATAACCTGCTGGGACTTGTATTTCTCCATCGTCTCCTGGGGCTCAGGTGCATGCGATCCACCATCTATGGGACTACAAGTCCCAGCAGTGAGAAAAACTGAACAAAGATGGTGGATCGCATGCACCTGAGCCCCAGCAGACGATGGAGAACTACAAGTCCCAGCAGGTTATAATATAAAGCTCCGAGGTGGATGGATGTCTGGACAGTGACAATTGGTGTCACAGTGGTGACAATTGGTGGCACAATGGTAACAATTGATGTCATAGTGATGACAATTGATGGGACAGTGGCTGCATTTGATGGCATGGCACAGTGGCTGCATTTGATGGCATGGCACAGTGGCTGCGTTTGATGGCATGGCAAAGTGGCTACGTTTGATGGCACAGTGGCTGCATTTGATGGCATGGCACAGTGGTTGCGTTTGATGGCATGGCACAGTGGTGACAATTAATGGCACAGTGGCTGCGTTTGATGGCATGGCACAGCGGTGACAATTAATGGCACAGTGGCTGCGTTTGATGGCATGGCACAGCGGTGACAATTGATGACACAGTGGCTGCATTTGATGGCATTGCCACCATTTTGCGGCAGATGGGGGGGGGGGGGGCGAAAATAAAGTTCTGCCCCGGGCGCCCATAACTCTGGTTACGCCACTGCAGTGCATACACCGGTGGCCTTGATCCATCTGGCTGGCATCAGTGGGCATAAAAGATGCTAATCTTTATGTGCCAAATATTACCTTGTCATCAGAGGTTCTTATGGTTGCTTTGGAAAACTGGCTTTTTCAGTGTACGGCTCTGCCATTCAGTCTGTTCAAGGCCCCCTGTGTATTTCCTGGCTCAAATTCTGGAGAAGTTTGACTGGGTTCTCTATCTCTGGAAGTTGTCAGTGGTGCTGACACAGAGATTGAAACATCTGAGTTTACTCGTGGATAAGGTCCAGATAAAGGTATTTCTTCATTTGGAGAAGTAAGTTGATTTGACAATTCAGGTTTCTGTCCTCAAAACCCTGGGTTATAGCTCATCTCATCACTGTACAATGTTATTGGTGAAGGTGGTTGACTCATTCAAGGCAGTTATTTTGCTTAATTCAATTCCAGGCATGCAGCATAGTGTCCTGTGGGTTAGGGCAGGAGAACTTAATTGCTGGACTGTTTGTTTTTGTGTTTTGTTTTATTTAGAGAAATACAAATGTTATGGGCCTAGGGGTATTATGGGTTGCCCACTTGCTTTAGCAAAGCTCTTCAGGGACAAAGCACAAAGATCCCAGTATCAGCTGGCACACTGTTAGGTGACACAAGTGGCTTAGTCAGATGAAGCAAAGGCCCATTACAGGCAGGGACCGCTGGGCCTGGGCTTGGTTGTGTAGCAAAGTCCTAGTGCGTAGCTGTCCTTCTGTGGCTACTGATCCCAGCACAATCTCTTCTGGCACTACCAGTCCACCTGGCTGCAGCTGCCCCTTTCACGTAGCCCTCCTGGCTAATTGTCCACAGTCCTCCCAGACTGACTCTGCAACCATCTCAGGCTGCTCTCCACAGTCCTCTCAGGCTGCCTATCAGTCCTCCCCAACTGTCCCACTCACCAGCCCACCTGGCTGCCTTGTCCCTGGAGATCTCCCAGACATGCTCACTTGCTCATTCTGTCTTCACACCTGCTCCCATGTCACTGGACATGATTCATCCTTGGGTTGCCAGAGGATCCCCCTGCACCCAAACTCCCAGGCCTGAGGTCAACCCCCCCCCAGACTAGGGGGTTATCCTCAAGGGCCCACCGACAGTCTCCTAGCACTACATCTCCAACTGTCACCTGATTTCTGCTTTTGGTGGTGTTTTCCAAAGGCCAATTGATTCTCAGTCATTAGTGCATGCTTTTAAATGGGAGTGAGGGAGTTTACAGGGCAGAGCACTGATCTGGGGAGGCTGTTATTTTGCACAGTGGTAAGCACTGCTACCTTTATGGCAGGGGAAACACTCACCACGTCACATCCAGACAGACACAAATCCGATGGAGGAGTTCCTCTTCTGTGGTTTGCAGGGCATTGTTCCAGAACTCCTAGGCAGCAGGAAGACAGAGGGAGTCTGTGTCTCTCAGCCATTACAGTTTGTTAATAGAGTCAGGGGGCTGGGCTTTAACAGATAGGTAGCGCTCTAAAGCAGAAGTTGCGGTGGTGGGTAAATGTCCCTCCCTCACATTGTCGTTCCATTTTTGTAGGTTGGTGAAAATTGAAATACATTTTTGTCATAGTCTTTGTCAATTGACCTAATTCAAATTTAATTTTTGTTTAGTTTTTATCACTGAAAACATGCAGCTTATGAAAACTATGATGAAAACATTTTTGTCAACGAAATTAACACTGTGTTCTGTTTGTTATTACTTCAGCAAGAAGGGGGTTTTAGAATGTTTTGCAGGGAGCTGGACCTGGTACTTCACCATGACAAGAGATTATTGTCCTCAACTGTCATTTTTTGCCAAAGTTGGTTTTGTTCTTTAAGTTTAAAGTGGAGTTCCACACAAAAATGGAACTTCCGCTTTTCGGAACACTTCCCCCCTCCGGTGTCACATTTGGCACTTTTCAGGTGTTTGTAGCTGCTGACTTAAAAAAAATTCAGTGGACCTCCGTTTTAATCAGAACATTGTTTTGCTTTCTTTTCCCAAGCCCCAGTTGCTGTATTTGAATCGGACTGCTATAGTCAGGCAGTCCGATTTTGTCCTTTTTGAAAGAACAAAGAAAGGTCAGATGTCTAGTTAAACTATTTCTCATTGGATTATTCAGCTTATTTCCCAAGCCAAAGGCTTAAGGGTAATCTTTTATAAAGTGGTGGCTCATTCTACCAGAAGTGTAGGTGCCTTATGGGCTATTAGTAGCTCAAGTTTGCAAAGCTGCTACCTGGTCTTTGGTTCACCTTTACAAGGTTTTATCAGGCGGAAGTAAAAGCCATTGAGGATGCAATTTGTTTTGTTTCAGGCTTCTGTATAGTTTATTTTTTCTGCATTGAATATGTATATGAGACCCGGCCTGTTATAAAATAGGGTATAGATTACAGTAAGCACTTTTTCCAATTAAACCATTGGCCACTGTAGGTATTACAGAGTGACCGTATTAGGTTGTACACAAAGTTGCAGCTACATTATTTACTTTTGTTCAGCTGGCTTTGCGCTTTCAAAAAGTAAAACCACCTAATAATTTCTATGTTAGAGAGAGATGGAGCATTTTAATTACACAAACTGTCTACTCAGACCCATCCCATTCTTATTTTAGTGCTGCATTAACAATTTATGCAAACAGATTCTTTCTACTACATACAGATTATGTATGCTTTGCACTTTATCACTTTATGTTATATAAAAACCTCACATAAAGCTTAAAGGGTCACTAAAGGATTTTTTTTTCTTTAAAACAACAAACATGTATACTTACCTCCACTGTGCAGTTCGTTTTGCACAGAATGGCCCCAATCCACATCTTCTGGGGTCCCTCGGCGGCCGTCTCTGGTCCTCCCCGCAAGTACTCATCATCTTCATGCGAGAGAGCTGGCATGGTGATGAGTCCTTGCAGGCACGCTCCAGTTATTTCTCAGCCCCGCCCCTCGGTGTGCGGTGTCATTGGATGTGATTGACCGCAGCGCCAGCCAATGGCTGTGCTGCTCTCAATCCATCCGCTCTAGCCAATCAGCGGCCAGAGGATTCCGGGACTTTGGGGGGGTCAGGTAAGTAAAACAGGGGCTTGGCATCATCAGATGCATTAAGGTGATTTTTTTTTCCTTTACAACTCCTTTAAAGCCTTACCTGTAAAAGCCTTCTGCATGCAGCTCCTCCAGCAGCACCCTCCAAAATACATGAGCTTGATCCCATTCCAGAAATGTGCACGAAAGCCAAGGCTTTTTCAACTCTCTTTCTTCGCATTGGCTCAGATATAGCAGCCATTGGCTCCCGCTGCTGTCAAACAGAGCCAGTGATAAGGTAGTGGATGGGTGGGGCTAAGCCCTGCTCTGTGTGTCTTATAGACACACAGAGCATGTCTTTCTTATAGACACACAGAGCAGGGCTTGAGAGCAAGCAACTACAAGTGCCCCCATGGCATGCGGCTTGCTATGGGGGGCACTCAGCGGGGGGGGGGGGGAGCCAGGGGTACCTGCAGAAGACCTGAGAATAGAAGGAACAGGGCTGTGCAAAACTATTGCACAGAGCAGGTAAGTAAGACACGTTTGTTATTTTTTATTTTTTTTAAAACAAGCTTTACAATCACATTAACTCCAGGCTGATATAAAAGACATACATTTATTCAGCTCTGAATTTTTTTAACCACTTAAGGACCGCCTCCTGCACATATACGTCGGCAGAATGGCACAGCTGGGCACATGTACATACAGGTACGTCCTGTACTAGAAGAAAAGACAATTTCTTAAGAAAAAAACACTGTGCAAAAAATAAAATGAAATGTGAATGCTGCCAGTACCAAAAAAATTGTAGATACAAATTTACAGAAAAGTTAAAAAAGAAAGGAACGGCGCAAAAGCCAATGAGAAGAGATTATGAAACCCTGATGCTAAACACAGGGGCCCAGATTCACAGAGCGATTACGCCTGCGCAACAGGAGATGCGCGTGCGTAAGTCTAAATGTGCGCGAGCGTTTCGTTGCGCGGCATCCCTAGAACGAGATACGCAAAAAAAAAATCGACTTTTTTTTGTCCCGCGTAATTTCGTTAGACTGGCGCATCCTTCCGCGCAAAAGTGCGCTAGACACACCATTGATTTGCTAGTCAAATATGCTAATGAGGGACTTACGGGGATCCACAAAACAACGTTGGGGCAGCGCAGGCTACGCGGTGTGCGCAACAGCAAAATGTCCTGTCTAAAATTAGAGCTTATAAAAGCTGGTCTAAAAAAAGAAAAAATGTCTACTTGTTAGATAAAGCAACACTGTTAGTGAGGAGCTCAGCAGCAGTCACACGTGTTGCTCAACAATCTGTATGGCAACATGCCAGGGGCATCGTCGCACATAGCTATACTACTGACTTTAGATGAACAAAGAAGGATGAGGGCATGGAGGATGGCACGGAGGATGGCACGGGAGAGGATATACCGTACCCGCATAGACCTGTTTGGCATGAGTGATTCTGAGGTGTTTCGCATCTTCAGATTCACCCCTCATGCCATCCTGGAATTAACCACAACCTTGCAGGAGGACATCACCAGCCCAACACACCGCTCACATGCAGTGCAGCCACTGGTCAAGGTCATGGCAACACTCCATTTCCTTGCCAGTGGCTCTTTTCAGCGTACAAGTGGAGTGGTGGCTGGGATGTCACAGTCCTCCATGAGCAGATGTGTGCACCAGGTTGTCCCTGCAATCCTCAGACGCATGGCCAACCAAATCATCAAACCCACCACTGAGGAGCTGCGGCTGAAGGCAATGACAGATTTCTACAGAATTGCCAGATTCCCACGCACTGTGGGGGCCATTGATTGCACACATGTGGCACTCCAGCCCCCCCAGGAGACAGAGCACATGTACCGCAATCGGAAGCATTGGCATTCCATCAATGTACAGGTGATAGTCGATGCCCAAGGCCTCATATGGCACTTCTTCCGTGCCAAACACCCAGGGTCCAGCCATGACAGCTACATATACAATCAATGCCACATCCGATTGGAATTCGATCAGAACGTGTATGGGGACAGCTGGCTGGTTGGTGAGTGACATGGGTGGCAGGCATGACTATACCCTCCCATGATGCACATCACAAGGGGCACATGCATGACTAACATCCTCCTGTCTTTTCCCTTACAGGTGACTCTGCATATCCACTGGGACCCCATCTCATGACTCCTATCCGGAAACCCCAAACCCCAGGAGAGGAAAGATACAATCAAGCACATGCCCAAACACGAGCAGTGGTGGAGCGCACCTTTGGCCTCCTAAAGTCACGTTTCCGATGCCTGGATAAGTCTGGGGGTACCCTCTTGTATTCCCCAAACTTCGTGTGCCAGATCATCGGTGCATGTTGCATGCTGCACAACTTTGCAGAAAGAAAGGGCCTGCAGATTGACCTACGTGATGACCTGACCCCTGAACCAGACAATCCCCCCTAACCGAGGCTACCCCGTCTTCTGAGGGAAGAGCAGCCAGGAGACAGCTCACTCACATTGGGCATCTTTGCACGTTAAACATACACATTAATCATGGCACAATGAGAATGCATGCATGCACACCACTGTGGTCCCTAGCACAGACACACAACATCCACATCAAATTGGATTGGCACCAGTCCACCATGCTGGACTTGTGAGCAGCAACGCCACGCCAAGAAGGCTCCAATTATGTCACTGAACATTCATACACCAATCACACGGACCTGGGGATCACTTCTCCCTGGTCCTGGGGAACCCTTCTCCACCAAAATAGAGGGTGACACCCCTTTTCCGGCAGGAATGTCACCCCCACATTCACACAGCATTCACAACACAAAAAAAAAATGACCATCAAAAGCAAAAAATGTCCAGCAAAAAAAAAAAAAAGACAAAAAAAAAAAAAAAAAAAATTTGTAAAAAAAAAAAAATGGGGGAAAAACAAATTACTGCCCTCTGCGTGAGCCACGCCTGGGGCGCCCCGGCCACGGCCCCAGCTTCTCAGGGGAGACTCATGGGGAAGGGGTAAAACTGGGGAAGGAGGATCAGCCCCTGATCTCTGCCCACCTGGTGGCCTGCCCTCCAAGGCCACGGCAATTCTGTCCAGGGCAGTACCAAGTGTTGCCGTGTTGGCCTGGATAGCCAGGGTAAGGGCCCTCACATCCTGCCCAACGCCTGCTGATGTCGTCTGCAGTTCGTTTAGGCAGGTTGTGAAAGCCCGGGAGTGGGAGTCCAGGTTCCCCAGCGTATCCTTGATGGAGGACAGGCTCTCCTCCATCCGCACCAATGTCTGGCTGACCTGTCCCAGATGGGGGTCTGGAGGAACTGGTCCCTTCTCAGGGTGGCGGGCAGGAGATCGGCCAACCCCCTGGTGGTCTGGGATGACATCCTGCCTCCAGCTGATGCTCGTGGCCGGGGAGAAGGGGAGGCCCTTGTGAGGGGAGCCATGTTGGGGGAGGAGGGGGGGCTCCCCCTTAGGGAGGCCTGCCTGCTGCCAGCCAGAGGGGAGGAGTCCTCAAAACCCAAACGTCCAGTGCCTGACATGGACTCCTCCTCCTCATGATTGTCCTGCTCCTGTTGAACCTCCTCCGCGGACTCCGGCCTTGTTGGGGGGCCTCAGTAGGCTGCTGTCCTGGGGTTGGTGCGGTCAGGCCAGATGGCCCTGCACCCTCCTGCAGATCTGTGGATGACACAAAACATTCACAGGTTGGAGGATCCACACACTTGCCACATATTCCCTTTCACCCCCTCCCCCACACATGCTACTACACACCTGATATTAAAAAATAAAACAACTTACCTGGCACCACGGGCTGGGGATTGGAGTCAAAGCCGGGCAGGCCCTCAACTTCATGCCGATGAAAGGTCAGGGCCACCGCACGCTCCTCCGCTGTCAGGCTAATACGACATGGTGGGCCCCCTCCTGTGCCCCTGGCATGGGCATGCATTCTGGCCAACTTCTTTTTGACCAGACGCCGGAGGTCATTGATTTTTTTGTCAATCCCAGACCTGGTCCGTGTCTCCCCCTGCCCCGCAGAATTCACCTGGTCAGTGATCCTATCCAAAATCTCCCTCCTCCTGGCCGGGGTGGTGTTGGCACTCTCTGGGCCGTGGAGGTAACGCCCATACTCGCTAATGGCCCGGGCAAGAATCTGTTTTTCCACACCTGTAAAATTCAGCTTTCGTTTTCTCTCGGTCATCCTTCCAAAAAAAAAACAGTCCCAGTCAACAAAATTCACGCACACAAACAAGCACAACCAATCACAAAAAAACACACACACAGAGAGAAAACTACTCACCAAGAAACAGTCCCCAAAAAACAAAACAAAAATACAGCAGGAAAAGAAACAAAAAGAAATATATCAATCAAACAAACAGTCTCTCAAACACTTATCAAAAACCACTTTCAAAAATCTACTAACAAACACCTGATCACACAGAACACTAATCTGACAACTACAAAACACACCGCAACGAACAACAAGAACAAAAGCACTTGGTTAAATGGGAAGGGACAAAGGGATGTACTTTTGCAAAGGAAGTGCGTTTGTGTGTGTCTATTTATACTGTTTGCGTAGTTCACAACGTTGCCCTAGTCCATTTCCAATTTCACTGATTGCGCCGCTCCCGAGTTGTGAGCATGCGCACATCGGAGCCGACATGGTCTCGTTCAAGCGCGCATTCGCGAGCCGGCCGGCCCTTCATTTGCATGGGGTCACGGCTCATTTCAATGTAACATGCCCACGTCCTTCCCAATTTGTATTACTCCTCCTTACGCCTCTGAAAAAACGTTACGTATGCGCAATTTCCTGCGCAAAAGCTACGAGAATAGGGTGATTACGCGGCAAAATTCCGCAAGTCTAACGTAAAGGCGGTGCGCTACGCCGGTCTAATAATGCGCAGATGTACCTGAATCTGGGCCAGAGTGTGAATTAATAAGTGAATATGTAACAATGTGATGGTCACCTCAAATGAAAAAACAACAATGTGCTAAAACAAAATAAGATGGACTGCAATATAATATGGGAAATATAATTAATTAATAGTCCCAAAGTCCAAAACAATAAATAAATCTGTGCAAAGGTGATGGTCCAAAGGAAATTCTCCAATGAGGATCGATGAATCACTAATGATCTTATCCTTAATTTTGTGACATCAAAGAAAATTCATGTGATCAATCCACCAGACAGAACACCCGAGTGATATAGGGCCAGATTCATGAAGAGTTAGGCTGGCGGATCCAGTGATCCGCCAGCCTAACTGTCACTTTAAGCCGGCGTTTCTGTTTTCTATAACCAGAAAACAAGAAACGCCGGGTTGGAGTTCCGATGCGATCGGCGTAATTGAATTTCGCCATCGCATCGTTACTTCAACTTAAAAATGGCGCCGATTTACGCTCAAAAAATATGTTAATGAGCGGAAATCGGCAATTCACAATCTTTTTCGGGCGCGACGCAGTGACTTTACGACGTTTCCGGAAGCGATACGCGGCGTATAGATAAAGCAGCCCCCTAGTGGAGTATCCTATGTTAGGTATAGCCGTCATCGTCATCGCGTCGGAAAAAAAAACAAATCGCGTCGTTTGCGTAAAACATTCATGAATGGGGACGTGACGTCATTGACGTTCACTGACAGAACTTGGAGCATGCGCACTGGGATGCATTGACACTCGACGCATGCGCAGTATGTTCGCCGCGGGATCACGCATAGTTAGAATACTACACGCCCCGTACCCGCCCAATTTGAATTCCGCTGGCTCATTTGCGATGCGCTGCCGCAACTTTAGGAGCAAGTGCTTCCTGAATAACAGCACTTGCTCCTAAAATTTCTGCAGCGTAACGCAAATGAGATGCGTTACTCCAGAGCAAAGATGCTCTGATCTACCTGAATCTGGCCCATAGTGTTGTAGTCTCCTTACCAAAGGGTGTGACCACAAAATGCAGCGGTCAATATGTGCCCAGGGTGTTTTTATAGTCTCCCAGCAAGACTTGGGTTGAATCCGGTTCTTGAGAGTGTGGCTTGCATAAGTTTCTCAAAAGGGAAAAAATAAAAAGAGCCCCATAGTGTTGACTGCTATAAAAATAACATTTAATAAATGTAATGCGCTTACAGAGGTAGTAGTATAGTGTGCGTTGATACAATATTCCACTTGTAATGCGCGAATGATCTCGGCATCTTCCCCTATCCTTCCGCTGTCTCTGCTTACCGTGTAGGTGAACGTGATGGCGTCGGGACGCTAGCCACACCTACGCGTTTCGTCACAAGATTACGTTGTCAGGGATATTATATTGCAGTCCATCTTATTTTGTTTTAGCACATTGTTGTTTGTCATTTGAGGTGACCATCACATTGTTACATATTCACTTATTAATTCACACTCTGTGATTAGCATCAGGGTTTCATATTCTCTTCTCATTGGCTTTTGCGCCGTACCTTTCTTTTTTAACTTCCTGTACTAGTAACCAGCCGTGGGTCACAGGCGCGTGACCCGATCCGAAGCTCCGGGACCAGGACAGCGGGACTCGTGGACCCGATCGCCGCTGGAGTGCGGCGATCGGTCCCCGGAGCTAAAGAATGGGGAGAGCCGTGTTTAAACACGGCTTCCCCGTCCTTCACTGTGGCGGCGTCATCGATCGCGTGATCCCTTATACAGGGAATCGCAATCGATGACATCACACCTACAGCCACACCCCCCTACAGTTGTAAACACACATTAGGGAACACATAACCCCTACAGCGCCCCCTTGTGGTTAACTCCCAACTGCAAATGTCATTTTCACAATAAACAATGCAATTTAAATGCATTTTTTGCTGTGAAAATTACAATTGTCCCAAAAATGTGTCAAAATTGTCCTGAAGTGTCCGCCAAAGTGTCGCAGTCATGAAAAAAAATCGCTGATCGCCGCCATTTGTAGTAAAAAAATAAATTAATAAAAATGCAATAAAACTATCCCCTATTTTGTAAACGCTATAAATTTTGCGCAAACCAACCGATAAACGCTTATTGCGATTTTTTTTCCAAAAATAGGTAGAAGAATACGTATCGGCCTAAACTGAGGAAAAAAAAAATTGTTTTATATATTTTTGGGGGATATTTAATATAGCAAAAAGTTAAAAATATTGCATTTTTTTCAAAAGTGACGCTCTATTTTTGTTTATAGCGCAAAAAATGAAAACCGTAGAGGTGATCAAATACCACCAAAAGAAAGCTCTATTTGTGGGGAAAAAAGGACGCCAATTTAATTTGGGAGCCACTTCGCACGACCACGCAATTGTTAGTTAAAGCAACACAGTGCCGAATCGCAAAAAGGGGCAAGGTCCTTTAGCAGCATTTTGGTCCGGGTCTTAAGTGGTTAATATATGCTTAAATATGTTTTTGAATGTAAGCATTCTAAGAACCTGAATTGTCTTGGCATTTTGCAGTCCCTATAAGCAGAACATTTTCTAATAGGAATAAGAAAGTTTTTTTTGGGACTTTGAGTAACACACAAGACATGTGGTAGGAAACATTGTAAAATTGTTTATTTAGCATGTAAGTTACTTCCTAGGGATACTATGCGATTTCAGAGGTGTGCATGTATTCCTCTTTTTGTATGCCATCGCCTTGTGTATATAGATAAAAATAAAAAAAATCAATGGTTTTTAATTTGTTGTGCTATAAACAAAAAAAGAGTGACTATTTTGAAAAAAAAACACAATATTTTGTACTTTTTGCTATAATATATATCCCCAATTTTTTTTCAAAAACACGTTTTTTTTTCTCAGTTTAGGCCGATATGTATTCTTCTACATATTTTTGGTGATAAAAAGCACAATAAGCGTATATTGATTGGTTTGTGCAAAAGTTATAGCATCTACAAAATAGGGAATAGATTTATGGACTTTTTATTATTATTATATTTTTTACTAGTAATGGCAGCGATCTGCGATTTTTTTTTTGGTACTGCGACATTATGACAGACACTTTTGGGACTGTTGGCATTTATACAGCGATTGGTGTTATAAAAATGCACTGATTACTGTGTAAATGTCACTGGCAGGGAAGGGGTTAACACTAGGGGGCAATCAAGGGGTTAATTGTGTTCGCTATTGTGTGTTCTAACTGCAGGGATGGGACTCACTATAGGAGATAACAGATCATGGTTTCCAGCTTCCATCACCTCCTAGAAAATTGACGTCTAAAAACTTTTGATTCCCTCAGAGAAGAATTTACAGTTCAAAACCGAATGTTTTTTAGATTTCTACAACTCCGCCACGCGACACAATCGCAATTCCCTAACTCCGTCCCACACTCCACACCCAATGTAATTATGGCAGTAATTAGGAGCACGGACTCCCGTAAACTGATCTTAGCATTTTACAGTATGCTTTCCACTCCCATTTCTACCAAAATAGCATACGATCTGAAACCCAGATGGGAGAGGGAAGTGGGGCCAATAGAAGATAAGGAGTGGGGGGAGGCGCTGGAGTCCTATAAAGCAGTGTCTCCCAAGCTATCCGATCGACTTTAGCAACTTTATATCATACATAGAGCATACCTCACACCCCTCAGAGTGACAAGATACAAACGCACCCACTCTACAACATGTCTGATGTGTGGACAGGAGACGGGCACGTTTTTCCACCTGATCTACAATGTACAATGTATTCTCGCATGACAATGATAATGTATCCGTTACCTTACCTACCCAATGCATGACACTCGATGTATAGGGGCTGCGTACACACGACCAGTTCCCTTGACAGAATCCATCAAGAAACTTGGTGGGAGAGCTTTTTTGCCAAGGAAAACAGTCGTGTGTATGCTTTTCATCGAGAAAACTGTCGAGGAACTCGAAGTGGAAAAAAGAGAGCAAGTTCTCTTTTTCCTCGACGGGAGTCTCAATTTCCTTGTCGCGCTAGTTTTCCACGAGAAACACTTTGGTGTGTATGGAAAAACAAGGGGGGTGGTGTCTGCGCTGTGAAAAGTGGGTGAAATCCAAGGGTGGTACGGGAATAAATCCCTGGGCTGGTGAACGTGGGGGAGGGGGGGGAGGGGTGGTGTTTTTAGAACAGAGTGATAGCGTACATAAGTTTAGTGTCAATACGTAAACCGTCAAAATGTAGCACAAAAGATAATATTGAATACTAAACAATGCCTTACTGCTGAGTGCTGATGTCGTTTCTGTCCATTGAAGTGTATTCCTCCTCCCCCTGCCAGAGGTGGTTTTATTTGGCTATCCGTGCCATAGCCGTGAGGTGAGGGGCTAGGGACCACCTGAGGTGTTCACTGTACCACGTCCTTTCCCGGCACCATTTTCTCCATCTTTTAGAAACTGTCTTCTGGGACATCTTTGGAACCTGTCTTCTGGGACATTTGGGAAACACTTTCAGAGACTTTTTTGCATTTCTTCACTGATTTATATATTATTATTTGTATTGTTCACTGTGTTACACATTCAGGGGCGCCCCTAGCGGTAGTTCTCCCTGATTTCACATTACTTGGACCAGCACATTGTGTACATTTTACTGCTTGTGAATTTGTACTCCTTTTTTGTCACTTGCCATTGTTTAGTATTCAATATTATCTTTTGTGCTACATTTTGACGGTTTACGTATTGACACTAAACTTATGTACGCTATCACTCTGTTCTAAAAACACCACCCCCCCTCCCCCCCCTCCCCCACGTTCACCAGCCCAGGGATTTATTCCCGTACCACCCTTGGATTTCACCCACTTTTCACAGCGCAGACACCACCCCCCTTGTTTTTCCATTTGTTACTTCTCTCTGCCCAGGACAGAGTGTCAGGTGTTTGCAGCAGTGACCCCATCCCACTCCACCACCCCCCCCTCGGTAGCGCAGGAGCCTCTATCTACAATACTTTGGTGTGTATGCTTAGAAACCAGCGCACCTTCGGTAAAAGTAGCGTTTGTAATGGAAATAGCACATTTGTCACGCTGCAACAGACTGAAAAGTGCAAATGTCTCTTACCAAACTTTTACCTAACACGCAGTAATATGAGATTAGCAAAAGCAGCCCCAAGGGTTGTGCCAGTGGAATCGAACTTCCCCTGCTGTTGTATGTATTGAAGTCACCGAGTTTGAGAACGAGGAGATTTGGTCTTGACTGTGTGTACGCAAAGACAGCTTGTCAAGTTTATCGACAAGCCTAACAAGGAACTTGTCGGGGAAAATGATGTGTCTTTTCCGACGAGTTCCTTGGTTGTGTGTACGAGGCCTCAGTTTCCAAGTTTGCTTGCAAAGTATACTTAAAGGGGTTGTAAAGGTTAGTTTTTTATTTTCTAAATAGGTTTCTTTAAGCTGGTGCATTGTTGGTTCACTTACCTTTTCCTTCAATTTCCCTTCTAAATGTTTTTTTTCTTTGTTTTCTTTGTCTGAATTTCTCACTTCCTGTTCCTCCTCGGTAAGGTGTTCAGTAAGCTGTTCTAAATGACTTTCCACCGCTCGGATGATGGTGGAAAGCTTACTAAGGAGAAACAGGAAGTGAGAAATTTAAACAAAGAAAAAAAACATTTAGAAGGGAAATCAAAGGAAAAGGCAAGTGAACCAACAATGCACTAGCTTAACCACCTAACGACCGCCGCACGACTATGTACGTCCACAGAATGGCGCATACAGGCACATGGGCGTACATGTACGTCCCTGGCTTGTTGCGGGTCGGGGGTCCGATCGGGACCCCCTCCGCTGCGTGCGGCGGTCGTCTTACCTGCCGGAGCGATCGGTGATGAGGGGGCGGCTGTTCGTTTCTGTCCTCCCCCTCGTGATCGCTCCCAGCCAATGCGGCATCCCCCCGCCGTATCACTTCCTCTGCCTGTATAATGTAAACACAGGCAGAGGAAGTGATGTGAGCTCTCCTCAATCCGCCGAGAGGAGAAGTAAGTCGCACCAACACTACACTGACACCACACACATAGGCACATTTAACCCCTTACGATCACCCCCACCCAACCCCCTGTCACACTGTCACTGATTGCAGTGATCATATATTTACTGATCACTGCATTTAGTGTCAGTGGGACAGTTAGTGTGACAGGCAGTTAGTGTTAGGTCCAGGGTAGCCCTGTACCCCCCCTAATAAAGTTTTAACCCCTTGATCACCGTCCTAGTTAACCCTTTCACCCCCTATTGCCAGCGTCACTAAGCGATCATTTTTCAGCATTTTTTTTTTACTAAAGACTTGTCTAAAATTTTGTTTATTCGATTTTTCTTATAACAAAAAGTAAAAAATATTGTTTTTTTTTCAAAAATGTTGCTCAAAAATGTTGCTCTATTTTTGTATATAGCGCAACAAATAAAAATCGCAGAGGTGATCAAATACCATCAAAAGAAAGCTCTGTTTGTGGGGAAAAAAAGGACGCACATTTTGTTTGGGAGCCACGTCGCACGACCGCGCAATTGTCTGTTAAAGCGACGCAGTGCCGAATTGTAAAAACACCTTTGGTCATTTAGCAGCATTTTGGTCCGGTCCTTAAGTGGTTAAAGGAATCAATTTAGAAAATAAAAGATGCACCTTTACAACACCTTTAACATGTATGCACCCTTTGATCAATAAAAACCTGTGTTCAATGTTAAAAAAAAATATGATATGAGAGAAGGTGCTGAGAGTATTGATTTGCCTTTAAAATGAACCGATGCTCTGGATGGAATAATCCATAACCTCAAATAAATTTAGCCAATGGTAAGTCAGCATTTGAAATAAGTCATTAATGAGTGAGGTGAAGGATTATGACACACGTTTTGCATTTAAACAGAGAGACTACATTTATGAGATATATCCTGAATGATTATACCAGAGTTAGGCAACCTTAGATGGTTATAGACCTTTTTAAAGTACACTCCAAAATTCCAACATGACAAATATTATGTGTAATGTCATACAATTTTCAGAAATAGTAATTCTAAGCAGAGGGAAGGAAAGCCTTTAATGTGGTTTTGCACTTTCAAGCAGAAATAATAAAAAAAAAATGTTTACATGTTTACAGCACTCCCAAACAGCTGTGAGGCGACCACTGCTCTGTGAATTGCTCAGCTTCCTCCACTAAGACCCAGTCCAGCCTAGGAAATTCATTTCATTTAACCTACCTCAGAGACCCTTCCAATTCCAGCGCAATGGGTCTCTGAGGCTAAGCTGCTAAATGCTAAAAATGCTCAGCAGCTCCAAGCAGCAATGGTATCAGATGCTGATAACACAGCAGTTCAGTCACACCTATGGTAAAAAGCAGTGGGGAACATGCAGGTTATTATTTTTTCCTGCCACAACGTGGGAAAAATGTAAAGATATACTACTAACCTCTAAAATCACTATAGATTATTTGGTGGACAGGGGATACATTTTAATATAAAGAAGGGAAACTGTGACCCAGTTTAAATGTCTCCACAAAAATATTTTTTATTTTAAAAACTCACGCATTTTAATAAATGTATGTTTATGCATCTACACTCACCCACATTAAAATTGACAGTTTTTTCAAAGTACCAAAATAGGTTATAGCCTCACCTATCACCCACTCAAGCAAGGCAGTGACTTGATTTTATTACATTATGAAATATTTATACAACTAACAGCAGGAAGTAATGTGCATCTATCTCTAAACGAGCCAGCTGATCATAAATGAAAATTCCACAGTGCCTGAAGGTTTGTTTTTAAAAGAAGTAAAAAGCTGGGAAATGTATGTCAATGCAGGTATAGCGTGTTTATTATTTGGGAGACAGTAGTGGTCTCCACATAGGGTATTTCACCTTTATCTGATGATTGCACAGTAGTGGTAGCCCGTTAATAGGGGGCGCTCAGGCGCCGCCCCCTCCAAAGCTGTCTCCGGACACTGAGCTGCCCACTATAAGCTTGACTGCTGCAATCTGGTGATTGCAGCGGAAAAGCTTCATTGGGCGGTGTTTGGAGTGTAAACATAGCGCAGGCTATACGTCCTGTTTAAACTCCCAGTCCCACTCAACATTGAATCATTCATGATTCTATTCCACCCTGTTGTACCTGCTTGCCGGGTAGGAGGGGCTTATCGTGGACTGTCACTTCCGGTTACCCCACTATTAAGAGAGCAGCACCGACCGCCCTTCTCTCCTGCACACTTGCTCTGTACCCTAAGGTGACCAGATTTTTAAAATGAAATCCTGGGACATATTTTTTTTTTACTAGTAATGGCAACAATCAGCGACTCTCTGCCCGTCGCCGCCCGCCTCACAGCCTCTCAAGTCTTACTCTTCGGGCCCCGGCTACTACTGGATGGGGAGCTGTGCTTGATGCTCTAACGTGTTAGTGTACACGTGTTAGTTAATTGCACATTGATGCATTAACTGTTACTGCACGTGTGCTATTTATTTGCACAGAAAGGCAGTTGCTGTTAATGCAAGTGGGCTATTGAATTGCACAGAAATGCAGTCGCTCTGACTGTGCGTGTGCTGTTTAATACCACCTGAGCGCATTTGGGGTCACCGTACGTGTGCTGTGACATACCACCTGAGCGCATTTGGGGTCACCGTACGTGTGCTGTGACATACCACCTGAGCGCATTTGGGGTCACCGTACGTGTGCTGTGACATACCACCTGAGCACAGATAGTGCCACTGTACGTGTGCTGGTATATACCACCTGAGCACAGATAGTGCCACTGTACGTGTGCTGGTATATACCACCTGAGCACAGATAGTGCCACTGTACGTGTGCTGGTATATACCACCTGAGCACAGATAGTGCCACTGTACGTGTGCTGGTATATACCACCTGAGCACAGATAGTGCCACTGTACGTGTGCTCCTACATACCACCTGAGCACAGATAGTGCCACTGTACGTGTGCTCCTTTATACCACCTGAGCACAGATAGTGCCACTGTACGTGTGCTGCTATATACCACCTGAGCACAGATAGTGCCACTGTACGTGTGCTGGTATATACCACCTGAGCACAGATAGTGCCATTGTACGTGTGCTGGTATATACCACCTGAGCACAGATAGTGCCACTGTACGTGTGCTGGTATATACCACCTGAGCACAGATAGTGCCACTGTACGTGTGCTGGTATATACCACCTGAGCACAGATAGTGCCACTGTACGTGTGCTCCTACATACCACCTGAGCACAGATAGTGCCACTGTACGTGTGCTGGTATATATATCAATATGTCTGGAAGGAGAACAAAGAGAGGCAGAGAGTCACAAGGGCAAGCAGGCTCTGCATGTAGAGGTAACGCTGGTAGTGGATGTGGTGCATCCTCTTTAACACATGGCCGTGGCCGTGCCCGCTCGTCCTTCTTTTTGGGAGCTGGCCGTGTTGAACCTCAACATGCAGAGGAATTAGTAGAGTGGATGACCAAGCCGTCCTCATCCTCCTCATCTTCTCTCACACAGACTGATCGAAGTTTATCTGGCAAAGCAGCTGCCAAGGCGTCCTCTTCCCTCTGCACAATGGCTTCACACAATACTTCCCTAGTACCACCATGTCCTCCTGAGGAGTCCCCCGAACTGTTTCAACACAGTGTTGGGTACATGCTGCAGGAAGATGCGCAGAGTTTTGAAGACTGATGATGTAACTGAGATAGAGGAAGGCATTGATGTGAGCCCAGGGAGAGGGGGTGGCAATCTGGCAGTGATGATGTTCCCCCAGCTGGAGCATACTGCCAGTTTTTTGACAGTGATGATGAGGGAGGGGATGATGAGGGCACTGACTCTACCTGGGTGCCTGATAGGAGAGAGGAGGAGGAGAAGGAGGAGGAGGAGGACGAGGCACAGAAATGTTGTATTTCTGGGCTCCGCCACCAGTGCCTAAGGACTAATGTTTCTGCCCCTTTCAAAAAAGGGGCGTCTGATACAAATTTGTGATGCAATACTTTGCACGTGGCTCCTTATTGCGCACAAATTAACGTTATTGGGAGGGGTTGCAGTGTTGTGTTGTGCCTAAGGCCTAATTTTGCTGCCCCTGTGTAACAGGGGCATCTAATAACAATTTTTGTTATGAAATACTTTACATGTGGGTCTTTTCAGCGGTCCAATTATAGTATCTGTGCGGGGTTGCAGTGTTGTGACACTGCCATCAGTACCTAAGTCCAAAATTGTATGGCCCTGTTTTCTTGGTTGGATTCTTTTATCATTTGAGTTCATTCTAGCTTTCTCCTACGTTATCATAGTGTCCTGTTTATTTCCCTTTACTAAATACACATCATTGTCAATGTCAACACCACAAACATAGATTTCTTATTTTAGACAGCATTTATATTGTTATACCTGAAGGGTTCGACATCTACTTGAACTTTAAGGCTGGCTCCACCCAGCAGTGATGACAAGGGTCAAGGGGCATAGTAGCCATCTTAGAGAGACCACATGTAGGAAGCATACAACCTGTAATGTCCTGAGATGGATTTTACAGTGTACAGCCTGTACTGAATAAACATCCATTGTTCCAGACCAGAGTCTTGTGTCCCTCACAACACCGAGGATATAACAGATATAATAATAAGCCAGACATTGTTCATTAACCAAAAATATTTATTCTCTCACACGTAAAAACTGTTTATTTATATTTATTGTAAATTACATCGTATTCAATTTATTTATTTATTTTTAAGATTTTAAAACTTGTATTTTATGTTTTATTTCAATCCCTGCCCAGGTCCTCTACCAGACTCTTTGGCCCAGATTCATAGAGCGATTACGCCTGTCTAACTGGTGTAATTTCAAATTTTGCGCGCCGTATCACTAGTTTGAATCCTCAAACCATGATACGGCGGCTTCCGGCTTCGATCCGAGAGGCTTACGTCCTCGTAAGCCTTCGGATCTACGTTGCAATATTTTTGCGGCCGCAGGGTGGAGTCCGTGTCGTTTTCACCGTCGGGGTATGCAAATTAGTTTTTACGGCGATCCACGAAGGTACGAGTGTCCCTCGCAATCGCCTACGTCATTTTTTGGCTACGTAATGTTAGAGCAGCTTTTTGCTGGTCTAACAGTGCGTAACCCATGTAAAGTATGGCCGTCGTTCCCGCGTCGATTTGAAATTATTTTTTTTTTTTTTAACGTAACTCGTTCGGGAATAGGAATGTACGTAAACGACGCTACTTACGACGAACGACGTGATTTCGCGCAATGCACGGCGGGAAATTTGCGAACGGAGCATGCGCAGTTCGATCGCCGCGGGAACGCGCCTATTTTAAATGCTTCACGCCCCCTACTCGCGTAGATGGATTGGCGACGGAGAAATACACTACGCCGCCGTCGTTACTGGACAAAATCTACCTGGATTCCACGTAGAGCCAGGTAAAAAACGGCGGCGTAGTGTATTTCTGATACTCTACGATAATCTAATTCTATCTGAATCTGGGCCTTTATTTTTTGTTGTAAATTTTTATTTTTTATTTAAGACGTTTTCAAGAACTTTGTTTGTTTCCTCGAGGTCAGAGAGGCATGTCTTTAGCTCCCCAATAATGCCATTGGCACTGTTGGTGTCGACCGTGCCACCAACACCTCCTGAAATATGGGAACAAAAACATGTATTAAAATTATGTAGGCCTACATGTATTACCTGCAGCTGTGCTGTAGGACACTGACCTGATGTGCCTGGTTTCTGCAATTCCTGCACAACCGTCGAGGGTGGGTCTTGTGTGGGTCTTGTCTCTGGCGTTTGCAGCAAAGCAGCTTTCTTGTCCCCTATGAGATTGTAAAAAAAAAGGGAAACATAAATCTAAAAGATTAGAGGCCTAAAAGAGGAATATCAATCATTCTTTTTGAAAAGTGTGGTACAATTGTCTGTTTTTGCAATCCTTCTATGCTTAACACAGAATTCTATCCAATTCCTACATGGAAAACCAACAAGCATACACTGATCACCTCTGTGTGACACCCTAACTGCTTTATTCTTATGGCCAACCTCAGTTCCAATTATTACCTCCCTGTGGCCAGAAGGAAAATGACATAACACTTGAAAAAAGAGAAGCGGGGGACGCTGACGACAGTGACATGTCACATTAAAGAAAGTTGCGAAGTGGGGGGAGGTGGTGTTCTGCTTAGAAAATTACATCTTACATGTAATTGCGAAGAAAGGGTGCTGACTATTGCCTCTTCTCCCATGCAGCCAGCGAGTTGAGAAGCGGGGGAGGGTGCTAAAACGTAAATGTTTCTTTTGTGAATTTCATTCATTACACAATTATTCAGGCCCTTAAAACTACTTCTCTGAGGAAACAAGGTTCATTGAAGTGTTTTCAATCAGGTCTTGAAAACACCTGGGATGTCAGGGAGCTGCAATAAAGCCTAAAAAGCAACCATCAGGCAGCTTTTAAATGACTTTGATAGTCGGCTCCTTAGAGAGATTTACTAGTGTGTTACAAACATGGTGAAGTCAAAGGAATGGTCCGGAAGACAAGAGGAGAGGTGATTACTCTTCACAGAAGGGCAATGGCTATAAGAAGATGCAAAGATGTTAAACATACCAAGAGACACACCATGGGAAGCATCATTCGCAAAGTAAAGGCAAAGGCACTGTTGAAACGCTACCTGTTCGTGGCAGATAAAGATGCTGACTTCAACTAATGTGCCTGCCTTGGAAAGCGTAGAGTGTGGAAAAGTCCCCATGTGACTGCTGAGGAACTGAGAAAAGATTTCTCAGATGCGGGCACTGAAGTTTCTTGCTAAAACAATACGGCTTGCACTGCATAATGAAGGCCTCCATGCCAGAACTCCCAGGCGCCCCCACTTGCTGTCTCCAAAGAATAAGAATATTCAACTGCAGTATGCAAAAATCATGTGGACAAACCACAGAAGTTTTGGGATTGTGTTCTGTGGACTGATGAAACACAATTAGAAGTGTTTGGGCCCATGGATCAACGCTATGTTTGGAGGAGGAAGAACAAGGCCTATGATGAAAAGAACACCTTGCCTACTGTGAAGTATGGTGGGGGGGTCAATCATGCTTTGGGGCTGTTTTGCTTCTGCAGGTACAGGGAAGCTTCAGCGTGTGCAAGGTACCATGCATTCTCTTCAGTAACAGGAGATAGTGGATAACAATGTGATGCAGTCTGTCACAAACCTGAGGCTTGGTAGATGTTGGACCTTTAAACAGGACAATGACCCCAAGCATACCTCCAAGTCCACTATAGCATGGTTGCAGATTAAAGGCTGGAATATTTTGGAGTGGCCATCGCAGTCACCAGATTTAAATCCGATTGATAACCTCTGGTGGGACTTAAAGAAAGCAGTTGAATTGCGCAAGCCTAGGAATGTGACTGAGCGTGATGCTTTTGCCCATGACGAATGGGTGAAGAAAACCGTAGATCGCTGCAAGACACTTGTGTCAAGCTATGCTTCAAGTTTAGAATCTGTTATAACTGTAAAAGGTGGTTGTACTACGTACTAAGATTGCATGTCAATTGGGGGTTGAATAAAACTGATAATGATGTGAGCACAGAGAAGACATTTGTGGTTATTTCATTGGAAATGTTATGTTATATTTGTCTGACCTACACGTGCCTCTTTGATTTAATTGTAAGGAGAATGTCAGAATGATCAAAATCAGTGTGAAACTGGGCAAAACAATCAATTTCAGTGGGGGTTGAATAATTTTGAATACAACTGTACATTCAATAAAAAGTAGTTGTCACAGAAAAAGAACTGAAATGGAATGACCAACCAAATATTATGCCCACAAACATGAACCTTGAAACATCTTTTTTTGAACCGTGTATATACACAACCTGAAATAAATACCACAAATGCCGCAAAATAATAAAAATAAATACTCAGAGTACACATGAAATGTACTTACGTCTTATGATGAATTTTTTAATTTTCTCCATCTCCTCTGGATTTCTCCTTTTCAGATCTGACCACTTATTACGTAACTGGGCCTTTGACCTCTGTATCCCAAATTGATCACAGAGAGTCCTCTGCACCTTCTCCATAATCTTCCCCTTTCGATTTTTTGGCTTCCTGTAAGGCCCTAGTTGGCCATCATAGTCATATTGCTCTAGAATTGCCACCATCTCCACAAGCTCCGCAAACCTGAGACTGCCGGCTGGTTTCCTGCTCCTCCTGGGGTGTGCCTGCCCTCTCTCCACACTTGAGGTTGCAACTTCCTCTCTGACACTTTCCTCCTGGGCCTCCATCATGCCTTTAGTGAAGTGCAGTGACCGACCGGAAAGGGGGCGTGACAATTGCTACAACGATCGTCATAGGCGGAGATACACGCGGAGCTTCCCGCATGCGCAGTGTATGAAGGGATAATCGCGTGAGTTACGTCGTTCGCCGGCGGTAGATCACGTCGCGTGCACGATCGCGCAGTACGACGGGAAGAAAATTGAGTTTTGAACTTTATGATCAGTGCATGAGTTTATGGGTTAGTTATGGGTATAAAGCTAATGCTTGAATGACATTAATGTTTTTGGCTAAATTTTGACTTGTACAAATAATGGAAGCCTTCATAGAACAGGAGTTCTGCACAGGACTTGTTAAAAGGAGGCCACGGATGGCAACCCCCCTTTTCTCTGTAATTTTACTTCCCCATAAAAATGTATTGTGGCAAGATCTGGCATTGTAATGTCCCCCCCCCCCCCCCACCCCTTAAGTAATAGACATATTGTTAACACACAGCACGTGCACTTTGGGGGACAAAGCCTGTATGGACAGTGTCACGGGCCACCAGCACTGGAACATCAGTGGCCTCATCAGGCACAAGAGTCATGTAGTTTGTTGAGGGTCTCTTTAAGAAATTGTGCAATATGCAGGAGCAAGGTATGACATGGTTCTGATTATACTTAAGAAACCTGCATTCCCTATCTTGTTAGCACCGCCTGTATACTGCTCTTTAAAGTATATAGGCGAAAAGGGGTATTTTCAGGGCCAATCCTCACTATAGGCTCACTATGCAAGCCGCTTAGGGCCCCGCAAAGACGTGAAGGGCCCCCAAAGTATTAGAGTCCCCACCTGGTAAGAAGTCATTTTCGCCCCCTCACCCCGCTTCTAAACTCGCTGGCTGAGTCATTTCCGACAACAGAACACCCCCTCACCCTGCTTCTCAACTTTCTTTAATGTGACCTGTCACTGTCGTCAGCTTCCCCCCCCCCCCACCCGCATCTCATTTTTAATGTGCCATGTCATTTTGCTTGGGGCCCCAGCGAGATAAGGATCGCCACTGGGTCCTGTGTAATGATCCAGCACTGTTGGCTGGATCTGTGACAAATGCAGTCACAGATCCAGCCATCTCTCCCTGCGCAATACTCTGCAATATTAACCCCCATACTCTGCAATATTAACCCCCATACTCTGCAATATTAACCCCCATACTCTGCAATATTAACCCCCATACTGTCTGCAATGCCCCCCACACTCTGCAATACCCCCCCACACTCTGCAATACCCCCCCCCCCACACTCTGCAATACCCCCCCCCCCCACACTCTGCAATACCCCCCCCACACTCTGCAATACCACCCCCCCACACTCTGCAATACCCCCCCCCCACACTCTGCAATACCCCCCCCCACACTCTGCAATACCCCCGCACACTCTGCAATACCCCCCCACACTCTGCAATACCCCCGCACACTCTGCAATAACCTCAATACTCCACAATACCCCAATACTCCTATACCTTGCAATACATCACCTATGGGGTTTTTCAAGTAGCAAAGTTTGGCGCAATTCCAAGCGCATGTGCAAGTTTGAAGGGTGACATGTTAGGTATCTATTTACTCAGCGTAACTTCATCTTTCATACTATGCAAAAACATTGGGCTAACTTTACTGTTTTTTTTTATTTTAAGCAGAAACATTTTTTTTTTTAAAAACACGTGTTCAAAAAAGTGCTGCTAAAATACTGTGCAAGATTAAAAGTTGCAACAAATTTGCTTCGCTGGAGCTCCGATACCTAGAGCAACCTCCCTCACGTACTCATGGCTCCAACTAGAAAGAGGGGGGGGGTAGCCTACGGAATATGAGTACAATGGAAAAAGGCGATTAAAACAAGCTTCACTGATAAGCAATGGAAACGTGCCTGTATTTTTGGCCATAACTGTTCTATTGGTATAAGATTTCAGGAAACGTCTTATAAGCTTTAAACACAATGGTATGCCACCCCGGATAAAATAAAAAAATGGTACCCACATACATCAGATTCTTGCTGGAGATCTGAGCAAGACCAGTTGTGCTGCCTTCACAGTATATATTATATGCATGGCACTCGGCAGTGTCTGTTCCTTTAAGACCCTCCATGTTCTTGAAGCCTAGAGGCGGGTTTTCCCTGTACTCCTATAGAGCATGCACATATCCTTTCTTTTCAACTCCAGCTACAGAAGTGAGCACATCCTCAGGACTTCTTAGAAGCTATTACAGGTTGCAAAGCTGATGAACACCAAAGCCTGTAAGTAAAGGGGTTTGCTAGTTCAGCTTATATAGAGGGATGCTAGGCACAGCTAGTATAATGTGTGTTTCAGTCTGTAGCAAGCAAGCACATGTTAGGCCCAATCCTTTGTATTAGCCATGTAGAATGTATGTTGCTTGAATAGCCATGCTTACATTTGTCTTTTTATGTTTGTTTTACAGTTTTACCAAATCAAATCATATCACACATTTTCACATGCTATTGTACACATTCCTGTGAATGATATCTCAGTAAAGACTGCATCAGTTCATTAACAAGCGCATCTTTCATTGGGATTCGGTTATACTTGATGTTAAGCTGTGTCTCTAAACAGCAACACACACACAGCTGGGACATTACAGTAAAAAGGCTTTAAAACGTTGTCAGAAGCAACTAAACAGCTTTGAATCGTCCTCAACAATAAAAGGACAAATCCTTTCAGCCACATGCAAATGAAAGTGAAACTAATTTCTCTCACTCACTATAACACTGATATTGCCTGTGTCATTATCCACGCTGCCAGCTAAAACAAGATGGAGAACACAGAGACTAACTCTCTGACTGTTAACCCTCAATGCTACTATAAGGAGGAAGACACACACTGCTTGCCAAGAACCAAGTCTAGATGCGCAACACTGTCTAGAGCGTCCAGTCAAACAAATCTTACTTCAGCTAGCGCCAATTCAGCAAGATTTAAACGTACTAGTTCTAGACATTCAAGCATCACAAGTCTGTCATCGGTTAGCGACAAAGCGACTAAGGCAAGAGCAAAAGCAGAGGCAGCTTGTGCCATGGCTTCTTATGCAGAGCAGGAAGCTGAATTGATGAGAGAATTAGCAAGACGTGAATCTGAAACACTCACAAGAAAAGCAGAAGTGGAAGCATCTTTACACTTACTCAAACAGCAGAAAAACGCTGCAGCAGCCTTAGCCGAAGCAGAAGTTTTCGAAGAGCTGCTGAAGCTCAATTCAATGGCATAGAAAACCAGATGTCATCCCACAGCGCAATCCAACGCACCCGTGAGTACGTACAGTCACAAGCAACCATGTACACTGACCAGCAGCCCAATGATGCACCTAGGTCTTCATCGATTCCACCAGCAATAGACAACTTCAATATTACGCAACATTGCAAGACTGGATCAGAACCTCAGTGTAGGAAGTCAAATGGTCGCATGCGCAGAGACCAATCTGCCAACCCTCCAAGAGGACAAACGGATGCTTGCATACTCTCTCCTCAAGCAAATACAAGTCCGGACTATAACAGAAAGACTTACAACAGACGAGAACCACCAACTAAACAAAGTGTATTCTGTCAAGCGCCTTATCAGCCTTACCAACCTCATCCATACCCTGAGTGTACACCCAAGAAGTATTCGCCAGATGCAACAAGTGCTATAGAAGTGGTAAATCATCTGATGACCCGTGAGATAGTGAGCGCTGGTCTCATGAAATTCGATGACCGTCCGGAAAACTACTGGGCCTGGAAGTCATCTTTCCTGAGCGGTACCCAAGACTTAACGCTGACAGATAAAGGAAGGCTTGACCAGCTCGTCAAATGGCTAGGACCAGAGTCCACTGAACAAGCCCAAAGAATCAGATCAGTACAT
Source organism: Rana kukunoris (assembly GCA_029574335.1). NCBI lineage: Eukaryota > Metazoa > Chordata > Amphibia > Anura > Ranidae > Rana > Rana kukunoris. Next base: position 201,452,888 of record CM056049.1, on the reverse strand, counting down.
GTTCATGACCCAACTGCAGGACTTGCAATGGTGTGGCGGAGGTTAGAACAATGCTATGGATCACCTGAAGTGATTGAAGATGCTCTTCTGAAAAGGATAGAAAACTATCCAAGAATAACAAACAAGGATTACCAAAAGCTGAGAGGTTTGGGAGACCTACTCTTAGAAATAGAAGTCGCTAAGTCTAGTGGATATCTGCCAGGTCTCTCATATCTGGATACAGCACGTGGAGTTGAGCCCATAATCGAGAAACTTCCTTACAACTTGCAAGAAAGGTGGGTAGCTCAAGCTTCAAGATACAAGAAAGATCATCGAGTTGCATTTCCACCGTTCGCCTTCTTCGCTGAATTCATAGAAGAACAAGCTGAAATACGCAATGACCCAAGCTTTGCTTTCCTGAACAAGAGAACAGCGAGCTTCCCAAAGGTAGAGCAGAAACCTCCAGGGCTTTACAAAGAACGCAGACCAACAGTTTCTGTAAGGAAGACAGAAGTTCCACCTGAATCTGCAGCCAATCAGGAAGACAACACAAGTAAGAAAGTTGAAGAGCCAGACAAAATATGTCCTATCCACAACAAGCCTCATCCACTAAGAAAATGTCGCAATTTCAGAAGTAAGACATTAGAAGAGCGCAAAGCTTATCTTAAAGACAATCACATTTGTTTCAGATGCTGCGCTTCAATTCAGCATATTGCAAAAGACTGTACAAAAACAATACGATGCACAGAGTGTAACAGTGACAAACACTTGTCAACACTGCACCCGGGACCACCACCATGGAAACAAGAAGCTCCGGTAACTCAAGAAGATCATGGTGGGGAGCAAGGCGAAAGTTCAACGCCAGCAGTAACCTCAAAGTGCACTGAGATCTGTACAGAACAGGGCCGCTCAAGATCATGCTCCAAGATATGCTTAGTCAAGGTGTATCCAGCAGGTTTCAGAGAAAAGGCAATCAAGATGTACACAGTCTTGGATGAACAGAGTAACAGATCGCTGGCAAAAACAGAATTCTTTGACCTCTTCGGTGACAAAGGAACTCCAACCCCATACACCTTGAAGACTTGCTCTGGAGTTGTAGAGACAATAGGAAGAAGAGCAAACAACTACATCATCGAGTCATTAGATGGAAAGACAAAGGTGACTCTTCCTACCCTCATAGAATGTGATGAGATACCAGACGACAGGTCAGAGATTCCCACACCTGAAGTTGCTCGTCATCACCCTCATCTGGTGCAAATAGCAGACCAGATACCAGCACTAGATCCAGATGCTGCAATCACCCTTCTACTTGGGAGAGATATCCTCAGAGTGCACAAAGTCAGAGAACAGTACAATGGGCCACACAATGCACCATTTGCACAACGCCTTGATCTCGGATGGGTCATCGTTGGAGAAGTATGTCTAGACGGACTGCACAAGCCAGCAAAAGTAAATGTCTACAGAACACACCTGTTGCAGAATGGTCGTACCTCGTGTCTTTGCCCATGTACCAACAGTTTACACATTAAAGAGAAATTAGATAATCCAACACATCATCGGAGTATCCAGAGGTGCATGGAAGACTTAGCCTCAACTGGAAATACAGATGAACTGGGTTGTAAGGTGTTTGAAAGAACAAGAGACGACGACAAGCCAGCACCCTCGGTAGAAGATACCTTCTTCCTCGAGATCATGGACAGAGAAGTCTACAGAGACAAGTCAGGCAGCTGGGTAGCCCCTCTACCCTTCCGGTCACCACGCCATCGCCTTCCTAATAACAGGGTACAAGCAGAGAAACGCTTCAGTTTGTTGCAGCGCACTCTACAAAGAAAGCCAAATATGAAGAAACACTTCCAAGCCTTTATGCAAAAGATTTTTGACAACGAGCAGGCAGAAGAGGCGCCACCACTACAAGAAAACCAAGAACACTGGTACTTACCAATATTTGGGGTGTATCATCCTCAGAAACCAGGTCAGATACGTGTAGTATTTGACTCTAGTGCGAAGCACGAAGGCATCTCACTAAATGATGTCCTTCTCAGCGGACCTGACCTGAATAATACACTCCTTGGAGTACTCATCAGGTTCAGAAAAGAACTCGTAGCAGTAACAGCAGACGTACAACAGATGTTCTACTGTTTCTTCGTTCGAGAAGATCACAGAGACTACTTAAGGTTCCTGTGGTATGCAGACAATGACTTTAACAAAGACATCATAGAGTACAGGATGAAGGTACATGTGTTTGGAAACAGCCCTTCCCCAGCTGTAGCTATCTACAACCTGAAACGAGCAGCACAGCAAGGTGAAAGACATGGCCAAGAAGCCAAACAGTTCGTCATGAAGAACTTCTACGTGGACGATGGACTTGCCTCTTTCTCCAGTAACGAAGAAGCTATTAGCATCCTAAAAAGTACAAAAGAAATGTTGGCAGAATCCAACATAAGATTGAACAAGGTAGCTTCCAACAGCAACAGAGTCATGGAAGCATTTCCAATGGAAGACCGTGCTAAAGATCTTAAAGACTTAGATCTAGGGACAGAATCACCACCTTTGCAGAGAAGTCTTGGGCTTAGTTGGGACCTAAAGACCGATAGTTTCACCTTCAGGGTCTCCAGAGAAGAGAAACCATTCACGAAAAGAGGTATTCTATCTACAGTCAACAGTCTTTATGACCCCCTGGGATTCGTAGCACCCATCATCATGCAAGGCAAAGCTCTTTTGAGACAGATCACTACCGAGCAAGAACAAATTGACTGGGACGTACCTCTCCCTGAAGAGAAGCAAATGCAGTGGAAGTTATGGAAAGACTCATTGTTAGAGCTTGAACAACTCAACATCCCAAGACCATACGTACCTGTTTCTTTGTCTGCTACAAAGAGAAGAGAATTATGCATATTCTCTGACGCTTCCACTATAGCTATCGCAGCTGTAACTTACCTTAGAGTAATAGACACTGAGGGACAAAGCCATGTTGGGTTCATCATGGGAAAATCTAAACTAGCTCCCAGACCTGCTCACACTGTCCCACGTCTAGAACTTTGTGCTGCTGTCTTAGCGGTAGAGATAGCAGACATGATTACGACTGAACTAGACATTGAGATCCATGCAGTGAACTTTTATACGGACAGCAAGATTGTGTTAGGATATATTCACAATGCTTCAAAAAGATTTTACACATATGTGACCAACAGAGTGACACGTATCAGAAAATCTACAAGTCCAGATCAGTGGCATCACATCAACACCGACAAGAACCCAGCAGATCATGGGACAAGATTGGTGTCAGCCGCTGTACTCAAGCAAACAAACTGGTTCGTAGGTCCATCGTTTCTTGGTAAGCCAGAATCCAAAGAGACTACCCAGGTAGAGACCTTTCAGCTCATAGAACCAGATCAAGACAAAGAGATAAGACCTCAAGTTATAGTTTGTAAGACTTTAGTTACCAGATACAGTTTGGGCACCCATAGATTTGAGAGGTTTTCCAATTGGAAGTCGCTGACACGTGCAATCGGAAAACTTATCTGTCTAGCCAGACACTCCTGCAGAGCTACTAATACTGATCAGCGTAGCAGCGACCATCTTGAACAAGCCAAGGTCGTGATCATCAAATGCGTACAGCAGGAAGTCTTTAAAGAAGAAATTCAAAGCCTTCTGAAAAAGGAAGAGATTTCTCGACAGAGTTCGCTCAAGAAGTTAAACCCTATCCTCGACGAAGAAGGAGTACTAAGAATAGGAGGTCGTTTGTCGGCAGCAGATATGACTATCCAAGAGAGACATCCCTTCATCATACCCAAGAATCATCACATCGCTCTTCTTCTGGTAAGACACTATCACGAGCAAGTGGCACATCAAGGACGACACTTCACTGAAGGAGCAGTACGGTCAGCAGGATTGTGGATCATAGGAGGTAAGAGACTAGTCTCCAGCGTGATCAGCAAATGTGTTACCTGTAAGAAGATTAGAGGGAAACTTGAAGTTCAGAAGATGTCAAACTTACCTGCAGACAGACTTGCTTCAGATCCTCCGTTCACTCACGTAGGTCTAGACGTCTTTGGACCATGGAACATCTCTTCTCGCAAGACCAGAGGAGGCAGTGCCGAAAGTAAACGTTGGGCTGTTCTGTTCTCTTGTCAGAGTACTAGAGCAGTTCATATTGAAGTGATTGAATCTTTATCCACTTCAAGTTTCATCAATGCCTTGAGAAGATTCTTCTCCATCAGAGGACCAGCGAAATTGATTCGTTCAGACCGCGGCACAAACTTTATTGGGGCCTGCAAAGAATTGAAGATCATTTCTACAGACTCCGAAACAAGTTCCTATCTTCAAGATCAAGGATGCACTTGGACTTTTAATCCTCCACACGCATCTCATATGGGAGGAGCCTGGGAGAGGATGATTGGAGTAGCTCGTCGTATTCTGGACGCCATGCTCCTGAAGGTTGGGTCTACTCGCCTCACTCATGAAGCTTTGACTACACTAATGGCTGAAGTCGTGGCCATTATGAACGCCAGACCTTTAGTTCCAGTGTCTACAGATCCGGAGATGCCGTCAGTCTTGACACCCGCAATGCTGCTGACACAGAAGATGGAACCAATGACAGCTCCCACAGGAGACTTTGACCTCAAGGACTTGTACACCAAGCAATGGAGACAAGTTCAAAGTCTTGCGGACATTTTCTGGAAGAGGTGGAGACAGGAATTCCTGGTGACACTCCAGCCACGCAAGAAATGGCAAGATGACAAGCCCAACTTACAAGTTGGAGACATTGTCTTATTAAAAGACACTCAGGCCCACAGGAACGAATGGCCCATTGGACTCATTGTGGGAACTGATCCTAGTAGTGATGCTAGAGTTAGAAAGGTAGAAGTTAGAATTGTTAGACAAGGCATTCCCAAGGTGTATGTTAGGCCAATTTCTGAAGTAGTTTTACTTCTGTCCAAAAGTTAGTGGCATAACAAAAAGTATGCCAGGTGGGGAGTGTGCTGCCTTCACAGTATATATTATATGCATGGCACTCGGCAGTGTCTGTTCCTTTAAGACCCTCCATGTTCTTGAAGCCTAGAGGCGGGTTTTCCCTGTACTCCTATAGAGCATGCACATATCCTTTCTTTTCAACTCCAGCTACAGAAGTGAGCACATCCTCAGGACTTCTTAGAAGCTATTACAGGTTGCAAAGCTGATGAACACCAAAGCCTGTAAGTAAAGGGGTTTGCTAGTTCAGCTTATATAGAGGGATGCTAGGCACAGCTAGTATAATGTGTGTTTCAGTCTGTAGCAAGCAAGCACATGTTAGGCCCAATCCTTTGTATTAGCCATGTAGAATGTATGTTGCTTGAATAGCCATGCTTACATTTGTCTTTTTATGTTTGTTTTACAGTTTTACCAAATCAAATCATATCACACATTTTCACATGCTATTGTACACATTCCTGTGAATGATATCTCAGTAAAGACTGCATCAGTTCATTAACAAGCGCATCTTTCATTGGGATTCGGTTATACTTGATGTTAAGCTGTGTCTCTAAACAGCAACACACACACAGCTGGGACATTACACCAGTGTTCTATTTTCCACATCTGATACTCAGCATTCTCAATGGAAACAACACAAATCTACATTTGTTCTTTTAGGCAGCATTGATATAATAAGAAGCCAGAGAATCTTTAGTATCCTAAAATATTTATTGGATCACAATTAAACATGTGTCATTTTTATATATATATATATATATATATATATATATATATATATATATATATATATATATATATATTGTCCAGGGCTATGTTCACGTCCTCAATTCGTGCCCTGACGGACAGTATCTGTCCAATGAGCACCTGGGCACTGGAAGTGTGTAAGCCACCACCAACAGCTCGTCCACCTGAAATTTGTGACAAAACATGTATTAAAATTATGCAGGCCTACATGTATTAACTGAAGCTGTGCTGTATGACACTGACCTGATGTGCTGGCATTTTGCACTTCCTGCACATCCGGCGAGGGTGGGGCTTGGCACTGTGTGGGGTTGGTAGGCTCCACTGCTGCTGTTTGATTGCGGCCTATGAGATTGTAAAAAAAGGGATAGATGAATCAAAAAGATTAGAGGCCTGAACGTGGAATATCAATCATCCTTTTTAAAAAGTGTAGTACAATTGTCTGCTTTTACAATCCTTCTAAGCTTAACTATGGATTTTATCCACTACGGAAGCTGCTGCAATTGTTCTATCTTTGGACAAGTTTTGTAAGTGGAAAAACAACAAGTATACACTGGATCACCTCTGTGTGACACGCTAACTAGGTTGTTGTTGTGAGCAACACTCAGTGCCGATCATGACCTCCCTGGGGCTCAAAGCTAAATGACATGGCACATTAAAAATGTGAAGCTGGGGGCGCCGACAACAGTGACATGTCACATTAAAGAAAGTTGAGAAGTGGGGGGAGGGGGTGTTGTGCTGTCGGAAATGACATCTTACATTACATTGAGAAGCAAGGGGTGCTGACTTCTTGTCTCTTCTCCCATGCAGTCATCAAGTTGAGAAGCAGGGTGAGGGGGCGAAAATTACTTCTTAATAGGCGGGGACTCTAGTTATTTGGGGGGTCCTTCGTAGATTTGCCGGGCCCTAAGCGGCTTGCATATCGAGCCTATAGGGCGTATCGGCCATGCCAACCATTGTGCTACTGTGTGCATATGTGTAATCAACTTCTGCGCTGAGCATACTCTCCTTTTACTGTATAATGACTTTAGTATGATTATTTAAATCTAGTTAAAAAGACATCTACATGCAATAAAAAATTGGTCTCAGAAGAAGATCTTAAAGAAGATCTTAAATACAAACAACCAAGTATTGGGGAGCTGCGGTGGGTCGACACAATAGGCACTGCGCTGACAACATTCACCTTTGCAGCTAGAGGTTCGGATACTGTGCTCAGCTACATGTAAGTTGAGTTTGGTGGTCTCAGCCCGGCTCCCGGTGGGTGTGCTATGCGAGGTAAGCTTGCGCTTAGTACGCCCACCCCCCTCCCACAAAAACAACCACACTTACACGCACTCGAAATTGGGTTAACATGCACGCACTTCGACCACGTGGTCTCTAAAAAGAGAGGCGAAGGACTGACGGGGCTGGTTGAGCGGGCTAGATCCTCTCACTCCCTTATAGGGAGTCCCTCTGCCCCATTGGCAGAGGCGTCGTTAGGCCCTGGCTAGGGGGGCTGGAGCCCCGAATGGGTGTCCGAAAAGCCACGAGTCTGGGGCATGAAGAAGTGCATTGTTAGCCCCGAGCGCCGCCGCCGCAATGTTTGCCAAACAGGGAGGGACCATTGTATTTCTGAGCGTGCCGGTCCGGAAGTCACAGCAGGTCCCACCTTCTGGAACGTGCAGCAGCGCCTATGATGGACGTCCCTATGGTCCAATCCGGGCCTGCGGGGGACGTGTGACGTCCATCATCAGGCACCGCAAGCTTAGAAGGCGGGAAGTACAATGCCGCTTGGCGTCTCTCTACGGCTCTGCTGCAGTGCTGAGTCTCCTCCTTTGGCTGAATATGTGTGACGGGTAGTGTTGCTCACGAATATTCGCATTGCGAATATTCGCTATGAATATTGCATATTCGAGTATTCGCGAATAACTCGAATATCGCGGCGAATATTCGCTATTTCGAATATTCGTATTTTTTCAAATTTCGCAATCAAATTCGCAATCAATTTCGCATTCACACTAGCGAAATTTCGCATTTTTTTTTTATAAAATATAGCGAATATTCGTAAATATCGAATATTCGTGATATTGGCGAAATTTTGCAATTTTTTTATTTTTTTTATAAAATATCACGAATATTCGATATTAAAAGTCACACAAAAAAAAAATACCGAAATTTCTCAATTTTTTTTTTTTATAAAATATCACGAATATTTGATATTAACGAATATTCGCGAATATTCTTTGAAATATTGCGAAATCGAATATGGCCTATTCCGTTCATCACTAGTGACGGGCACACCACGCCACATCCCTGCTCGGCGGCTCTCCTCTCCTGAGTCTCCCTTCTCCCTGGTTGCATGGCTATGATGGGCACATTGGGCGTGCCGCCGCTCACCACAGCTGAGGTAGGTGACGTCAGTGATAGTGTATGTCTGGTCAGTGTAGTGTAGTCTGTTAGTGGTTAGTGCAGTGTACTGTGGTCAGTGTTGTGTAGTGGTCAGTGTTGTGTAGTGGTCAGTGTAGTGTAGTGGTCAGTGTAGTGTAGTGGTCAGTGTAGTGTGGTTTGGTCAGTGTAGTGTAGTGGTCAGTGTAGTGTGGTTTGGTCAGTGTAGTGTGGTTTGGTCAGTGTTGTGTAGTGGTCAGTGTTGTGTAGTGGTCAGTGTTGTGTAGTGGTCAGTGTTGTGTAGTGGTCAGTGTAGTGTGGTTTAGGCAGTGTTGTGTAGTAGTCAGTGTTGTGTAGTGGTCAGTGTAGTGTAGTGGTCAGTGTAGTGTAGTGGTCAGTGTAGTGTGGTTTGGTCAGTGTAGTGTGGTTTGGTCAGTGTAGTGTAGTGGTCAGTGTAGTGTGGTTTGGTCAGTGTAGTGTGGTTTGGTCAGTGTTGTGTAGTGGTCAGTGTTGTGTAGTGGTCAGTGTTGTGTAGTGGTCAGTGTTGTGTAGTGGTCAGTGTAGTGTGGTTTAGGCAGTGTTGTGTAGTAGTCAGTGTTGTGTAGTGGTCAGTGTAGTGTAGTGGTCAGTGTAGTGTGGTGGTCAGTGTAGTGTGGTGGTCAGTGTATTGTGGTGGTCAGTGTTGTGTAGTGGTCAGTGTTGTGTAGTGGTCAGTGTTGTGTAGTGGTCAGTGTTGTGTGTTGTGTAGTGGTCAGTGTTGTGTAGTGGTCAGTGTTGTGTAGTGGTCAGTGTAGTGTGTAGTGGTCAGTCTTGTGTAGTGGTCAGTCTTGTGTAGTGGTCAGTCTTGTGTAGTGGTCAGTGTAGTGTGGTTTGGTCAGTGTATTGTAGTGGTCAGCGTTGGTGTATGCAGGTTATGTCAGTGTGTGTGTGTGTGTGTACACTGACACACACACGTAGGTCTGGGTGTGTGTGTGAGGTAGGTCAGGCTCCTCTCTCGAGTAGACACATAAAATACACATTTAAAAAAAAAAAAAAAAAGAAGTATTATACCCACAAACATAAACCTTGAAACATCTATTCTTGTACTGTCTACATACCCAACCTGAAAGAAAACCAAATGACGCAAAAGAATTAAAACAAATATTCAGAGTACACATGAAATTTGCTTACGTTGTCGGAGAACTCTTCTAATTCTCCTCATCTGTTCCGGCTCTCTGATTTTCAAATCACACCATCGCTTCCGCAGCTGCTCACTGGACCTCTGCACCCCGAATTTTGCACGGAGAGTCCTCCGCACCTTCGCCATTATCTGTGCCTTCAGTTTGTTTGGGTTCTTGTACGGGCCTTTCTTGCCGTCATAGTCCTGCTTTTGAAGGACAGCCACCATCTCCACCATCTCTTCGAAGCTCATGTTGGTGGCTTTGTAACTCCTGCTCCTCCTGGGGCGTGCCTGTCCTTTCTCCTGGCTGGTTGCAGCTTGCTGTCTTCCCTCCATCATGTCTTCTGACTCTTGCATCGAACGAATGAAAAGGGGCGTGGCAATCACTCGAACGATCGTCATAGGCGGGGCTATATGCGGAGCTGCACGCATGCGCAGTGTATAAAGGGATATTGCGTGAGTTAAGTAGTACGCCGTCGGTATAATATGTCGGAAAAACGATCGCGCAGTACGACGATAAGAAACTTGATCTTTGGACTTTGTGATCATCAGTGGGGATAAAGCTATGGGGATAAAGCTAAGGCTTGACTGACATTTGTTTTTTTTCTCAATATTTTAACTTGCATACATAATGGAGGGCTTCAGAGAACAGGAGTTCTTCACAGAATTTGTTCAAAGGGGGCCCCGGATGGCAACCCCCCAAAATTCTAAAATTGTAATTTCCCAAAAAAAGAATTTATTGAGCCAAGATCTGGCATTGTAATGCCCATCCCCCACCCCTAAAATAATTGACATATTGTTGCCACACAGCACGTGCACTTTTGGGGGGCCAAGCCTGTATGGACAGTCTCACGGGCCACCACCACTGGAACATCAGTGGCCTCAGGGCTGTCTTAATGAGAGGGCACACCTGGGCACTGCGCGGGGGCCCCAGCTTCATGGGGGCCCCTGCCCTTTCCCCAAAGCAGATGGTCCTTGAGCCCAGGCTGCCCCGAAATTGGGGAAGCCCGGGCTGCCCCTCTACATCCCAGTTATCCCCCAGCACTCTGACCCCTCTACAGCTAGGGTTGCCACCTCATCCCTTTAAAACCGAACACATATTAATTACACAGGTTCTGTGGCTGATTAAGGTGATAATTAAACTCACATGGCTGCCTTATCTGCATTAAATTAGCCATAGAACCTGTGGAATTCATATGTGTTCGGTTTTAAATGGATGAGGTGGCAACCCTATCTACACCCTAGATAGCCCCTGACTTCTACCTACTTGATTTCTGTTTACATGCACTGCCTCCATTGTAGGGGCCCCAGAGCATTACTTTGCCCAGGGGCCCATGATGCAGACGGCACTGAGTGGACTCATCAGGCACAAGTGTCATGTAGTTTGTTGAGGGTCTCTTTAGGAAATTGTGCAATATGCAGCATCAAAGTATGACATGGTTCTGATTCTACTTAAGAAACCTATAGTCCCTATCTTGTTTGCAATGCCTGTATACTGCTGTTCAAAGTATATAGGGCCAGACGGTGTTGTCAGGGCCGATCCTTGCTATAGGCTCACTATGCAAGCCGCTTAGGGTCCCGCAAAGCTGCAAAGGGCCCCCCAAATTACTAGAGGCCCCGCCTGGTGAGAAGTCATTTTCGCCCCCTCACCCCGCTTCTAAACTCGCTGGCTGAGTCATTTCCGACAGCAGAACAGCCCCTCCCCCCACTTCTCAACTTTCTTTAATGTGACATGTCACTGTCGTCAGGGCCCCCCCGCTTCTCATTTTTAATGTGCCATGTCATTTTGCTTAGGGCCCCAGGGAGGTCAGGATCGGCACTGGTTCTAGTAATGACCTGGGGGGAGTGGTGGCGGGGAAACTCATGCTAATATTTTTCACTGATTTTTATCCATATTGCAGGACCAAACATTACATTTAAGCCGCAAGCAGTATGAAATTACTTTTTTTTTTATAGTCCTCTCATGTTGTGCAGGGACATTTCTAAACACGTCCCACTATTATAGACACCGAGCAGGTACCATATTTAAAAGGATTTTTTTTTTTTTTTTTTTAACTTTAAGCATCATTAAAATGGCTGATACTGAAAAAACGTCAGTTTTTAAAACTTTTTTTTCCATTGATACATGTTCCCTGGGGCAAGACCCGGGTTCTCAAAGACGTTTTCCATCAATAACTTGAATATTGGTCTTCAAAATGAGCTTTTTTGAATTCGAACGTTCGAGTCCCATAGACTTCAATGGGGTTCTAAATATTCGCGCGAACGGTCGGTCTGTTCGTCGGTTCTGGAGCGAACCGAACGGGGGTATGTTCGGCTCATCCCTAATTGTAAAGCTCTCTAGTATATATTAGTACTATATATGCTATATAAATAAAAGATTTATATAATGTTTTTGCAAAAAGAAGCAGTTGCCTAGTAAAATGTAATAGTAGTTGTAGTAGTATTGAAAAGACATAAACAAAATATGTCTATTTTTTTGCATACTTTCGCTTACAGGCTAAATGCATTGGAGTCAAAGGGATAGACAAAATTGTAGTGGCGAAGTGGTTTTATGTGTAAGTGGAGCTGAACTAGAAAAGTGAAGATTTGCTTAGTTTATACAGAACATTTACTGTACAAACGGTAAGGATACCTAATCAATACCCTAAAAATGCAGCTTTGTTTGAAATTTCTCCTGAAAAATAACTGTACACTTTTTCATATGGGAGCATGCCCACTCCTGTGCCTACAGCTTCAAAGCTCCATATCTGTAGTAAGATCTAAAATATTGCTGCCTCGAACTGAGAATTTCAGATTTGGAGTGAGATTTAGTAAAATTACTACTATGCTGATCACTGTTCTTCTAGCTGAAGGTTCTGATATTAGGAAGTAAAACATTCAGAGGTTTGTGAACAAATGTCTATTATTGAGGAAGTAAACTCCTATAAATAGCTTTGCATCGTTTATGAGATTATTACTGTATATGCAGCCGATTACTTGATTGGCACATGCGCTCTGAAGGTACGGCCACCCATGTTGTTTCTTCAAAACCCTGTGTCGGGGTTCTATCTAGACACGCCCCCTTACGAAAAATGCCACCAAAAAATGCATGCGCAGATCATCGGAGCCAGTATCTGACGATTCGCTAAGCGATAAGAGAGAATTCAATTGTCAGATTCAGCTTGAGTGTGTTAAAAGGCGGGTTTTGGCTGTGTCTAAGGGTGGGTTTAAAACACCCACAAAATCTGCACTTTAACACACCCACAACCCGCCTTACAATAGCGAGGCACAATCTGACAATTACATTCTCCCTCGATGCTTAGCAGTTTGTTGGATACTGTTTCCGATGATCTGCGCAGTCGCCGCGTTTACATCACACCAGCTGATCAACATATAAGCGTTGCGTACTGCGCATGCACAGACCCATCAGAGGTGATCCTGTCAAACTTCAATTACACGGTCTCATTCTTACCCGGTACCAAGAATGTAAGGGCTGACACATTGTCGCAACAGTGTTCCTCCGCTTCCAAGATTGAGTCAGTGCCTGTTCTTGTAATACCTCCCGATCGCATTCTGGCTACTATATGCACCAGTCTCATGTCACCTTTGGGTGACATAATTTATGCCACTCAGATCCAGTCTCCTCCCGAGAAACCTGGTGGCTGCTGCTTTGTCCCTGAGAATCCCCTCACCGCTTTGCTCCAGATTTACAGGTACCATTCTCCAAAGGCGATTGGCCACCTAGGCAAGAATCAAATCCTTTGGGCTATTTCTCAACAATCCGTAAGACACCACAACACCTTCTAGTGGGCACCCTACAACCCATACCCAATGGAGATTGACCCACCTGTCTATAGATTTTATTGTGGAGTTACCCAATTCCCAGGGCAACACAGTTATTGTTATGGTGGTTGACAAGTTCTTGAAAATATTCCACTAAAGAAGATGTCCACATCCAAAGAACTGGCATCCATCTTTGCTCGGGAGATCTTTTGATTACATTGACTACCCAAGGTTATTGTCTCTGACAGGGGTAGCCAGTTTGTCTCCAGGTTTTGATGAGCCTTTTGTGCACAGTTGGGAATTCAGCTTTCCTTCTCTTCTGCATATAACCTGCAGTCTAATGAATCCACAGAACAAGCCAATCAAGCTTTGGAGCAGTTTCTATGCTGCCATATTTCTGACAACTATAACAAAGTTTTCTCACAATAGTGCCGGCAATACCGCTTCCCGATTGTTTCCATTTATGGCGAATTAGGGTTTCCAATCATCCATGTTGCCTGACTTATCTGTTCCTCAAAGAATTCCTGCATCTCCACAATCTTCGCCCAACTTGGGTGCAGGTCCAGCAGTCCTTGCGGCATGAGAGAGAGATACAGACTCCATGCTGAGCGCTGACGCCTACCTGCACCTTCCTACCAGGTTGAGGAGAGGGTCTGGCTGTCATTTTGTAACCTCCGACTCCATGTTCCCTCACTCAAATTGGTACCATGATATATTGTGCCTTTCCGTATTCTACGTAGGATCAACCTAGTAGATTACACATTAAACCTTCCTTCTAACATGCATATCCTTATTGAAACCTTTGGTGTGCAACTGCTTCACCACCTCGGTACCACGCCCTTGTCCGGTGCAGGTCAAGAACCATGAGCGGTATCAGATACAATTGGTCATTAACTCCCAAACCAACTTGGTTCATTGGAAAGGGTACAGTCCGTAGAAACGCTCTTGGGTCTCATCCTCGTACGTACATGCTCCTGTCCTCCTCTGTGCTTTCCATAAATGTTTTCCCCTCAAACCTGGTGGTCCCCCGAGGGGGAGGGGGTACTGTCAGGGCTGGGCTCTCAGCCCTTCCTTTTCTGTGCTCAGGTGTTGGTTAATTGGCCGAACTCATAGTTCCACAGTGGTTTACCTGTTGATCATCTCCTGCTCATCAGTCAAGCCCACAGCGAGCCATCCTGGCTATTTAAACTGCCTGGTTCATTCCATCAACTTTGCCCTGGTCAAACATATCTAGAGACTCTCTGTTGTGTTCCTATTGAAGACTTCCCTGGCTGATTTCCCTTCTGGTTCCTGATCCTGTCTGCTGCCTCTGACTACGCTGATCTCTGGCTCCCCAATTTGCTGGCTTGTTCTGACTGCCTGATTTGGCTACCGAACCTTACCTATGTTTTGACTACATTTACCATTTTTACCATTTTATTAAAAGGTGTGATTTTTCTGCCTCCGTCTGTTTCATGGTTCCTGACAGATAAATCACGAAAACATTGAAAAATGTAATGAAAAGGAGAGGCAACGCCTCCCTCTAATGACTGGGTGCTGGTCCAGTTCATGGTCTGAGCATAATATCCAATATATGAGAAAGGATGACCACACTCCAGATTGTAGAGCATGAAGAACTGTATTCCATAAAATCCAAGAAATTATCAAAACATCACGATACAGACAGCAGCAGGGTTGACGCGTTTCACGAAAAACATTGCTTAGTCACAAACAGACTAACCAGAATAACCAGGTTATGACTAAGCAAAGTGAAACACATCAACCCTGCTGCTGTCTGACTGTATTGTGATGTTTTGATATTTTCTTGGATTTTATGCAAAGTTCTTCATCCTCTACAATCTGGAGTGCGGTCCTCTTCCATTTTATATTGAAAAAAAAAAAACTGCCATAAAACGGGTCATCCAAAACAAACAATAAAAAAAAAAACAGCTTGGCTTTACATTTATTTTATTCTTTTTTTTTTTTTTTTTTTCAAATTCTTTTTATTGAAAAGGTTTTACACAAAAATACAACATAGCCAGGACCGGCGGTAAATACCACAGCAGTAATTACAGATACTACACAAGAAATAACTATTGCAAGTGTGACATAGTCATATATCAAACAGCCAACAGATTACAGCACAGCTGTGGGTTTGTTCCAGAGCCTCAACCCAATAACAGGAAAAGGCTACCGCCATCCTAACTACAAGGGAATAATAGAGAGAGAGAAAGAGAAGGGCCGAATGTGAAAGAAAGAAAATAAAGAGTATAGTGAAAGAGAGATAACAAAGAAAAGATATGAAAGAGGGTGGTAGGGAGGGGGGAAAGGTAGGAAGATCCATGGTCCTATTTGTCAGTTGCATAGAGACTGCTGGACATTACATATTACATATAGCAATCACAAAACAAAAGGAAACAAAAGAGAATAATCATAATCTCAGAAAATGGATAATCTTAGGTCCCGCCATTATACCACAATTTCCAAATAGACCAATTGGCGTCTAACTTTGCTCTGACTCCTCGTCTGCTTGCAAGGAGGGATTCATGTACGTAATTAGACTGAAGCATTTTCCAGACCTCCGAGACATTTGGTACCTTATCCTCCTTCCAGTGTTGGGCTATCAATGTCCGAGCCGCAAGGAGGATATGAGTAACTACCGTCCTAAAGTTGGGTGGGAAGAGATCTATACCCAAGTGTAATATCGCCAAACCAGGGTTCGGTCGTGTAAGTATACCCGTAAGTCTAGAGATATTTGAAAAGATTGAGTTCCAGAAACTTGTAAGGTGTTTGCAAGACCACAACATGTGTAACAGGTTCCCTACCATACCACAGTTCCTCCAGCAGAGCGAGGAACAGTCCCTGCTGAATTTAGAAATTCTATAGGGGGTGAGATACCATCTCAGAGTTATCTTTTGGGATAGTTCCCAGTGGTTCACACATGCCGAGGCCTTGAACAAGGCCCGGAATGTGCGCTTCCACTGGTCTTCCGTATAAGTTTCACCTAAGTCACTTTCCCATTTCATAAATGGGGGGGATTTTATAAATTAAAGCTTGTCTTGAAATAAGTTGTAAAAGAGAGCAATTCCTTTACATGGGGCAGGAGAGGAGTTGTAGAAGCGCCAGACTTCCTTAGGGAGGAATATCTGATGCTTCTTCAAGGATCTTAAAAAATTAGCTATTCGGAGATAAGTAAAATGGTCAGTCAAGGACAAAGCAAACTTATCACGTAGAGACTCAAAGGGAAGAAGAATATTATTATGAAATAAGTCATTAACAAATTGGATCCCACCATTTCGCCAATTAGTGAGAGAGATGTCGGGGATGACCCGAGAGAAAATATTAATAGGGATGGGGACCTCTGTGAGGGAGAAGGCAGGGCTGTTTCTGAAACGTAGGTCCCTCCAGGCCTGGATAGAGGCCCGCAGAGACAGGGGGAGATCCTGTAACCCAAATGGTCTCCAGGCATCAATGAGAAGAAATTCTTTCAGATCATGAACTGGGCATAGGTCTTGCTCAATGTCCTTCCATACAGCACCAGAATTCGCATCCATCCAGGCCCGAAGCTGCGACAGGGTCGAGGCATGGAAATAGTCGCGGATATCGACCAATCCCATGCCCCCAGCCATCCTATGTTTAACTAGAAAGAGTTTTGAGCATCTTGGTCTTGTCTTCTGCCAAATAAATTTAGAGAGTAATGTGATGAGCGCTTTAAGATAAGGGGATGGAATAGGGACTGGGAGGGTCCTGAAAACATACAATATCTGTGGCAAGAGTAACATTTTAAAGGCGGCTAAGCGACCAGACCAGGTGAGCTCAACCTTAGTCAATCTAACAACTTCACCCGAAATCTTGTTGATCAAAGGGGTATAATTGGCTTCCACTAGCTGCGAGGGGTCTGCTGTTATTTTTAATCCTAGATATGTAATAGAGGACCCACTCCAGGAGTAAGGGAATGTCTCCTGCAGTCGGCTCCGAAGAGCCGTGGGGATTCCCAGGTCTAGGATAAAGGATTTTGTACAATTTACCTTGTAATAGGATATGAGGCCAAATTCAGACAATGTGGCATGGGCGTGACCCAAGGAGGTGGAAGGCGAGGTCAGGAAGAGGATTATATCATCTGCGAAAAGATTCACAGAGTGAGTCTTTTTAGATGTGTGGATTCCCTCAATATTCGGGTGGGATCTTATCCTCTCCGCCAACGGCTCAATAAGCAAATTAAAAATGGAGGGTGAGAGAGGGCAACCTTGACGGGTGCCATTTGTAATTGAAAATGTGCTCGACAATAGACCAGAAGTGTATACCTGGGCACAAGGGGAGGAGTACAGAGCTAAAATGGCCGAGAGGATCGGTCCCACAAACCCAAATTTCAGCAAGGTCTGCTGCATATATCCCCAATGTATCCTGTCAAACGCCTTCTCCGCATCCAATGAAAGGAGCAGAGAAGGCGTTTGAGATGCCCTGGTATGTTGCACTACTCCCAACACCCTTCTAGTGGCATCAGATGCCTGTCTTCCAGCGGTAAAGCCCGATTGGTCAGGTCCTACAAGGGATGGGAGGATAGGCAGTAATCTATGGGCTATCAGTTTCGCATATAATTTGACATCAGTATTAAGTAGCGATATTGGCCGGAAGTTGGCCGGTGTGACTGGATCCTTGCCCGGTTTGGGAATAGTGACCACATATGCTTTTAACATTTTGGAGGGAAACGAGGCAGAGTACATAGCATTTAAGAATAATTCCTTGAGGGTAGGGACTAAACTTTTTTGGAAGACTTGATAATAATCATTAGGGAGGCCATCAGGCCCAGGAGATTTACCTAGTGGAAGCTGCTTAATGACTCGCTCGATCTCAGACTCAGTAATAGGAGCGTTCAATTTGTCCAATTGAGATTGGGAGAGAGAAGGAAGATTCACCTTATGTAAGAAATCCTGGATAGCACTATCTACAGGCTGAGGGGTGTTAGGGTCTAGGTGAAGATTATACAAACTAAAGTAGTATTGTGCAAAGGAGTCAGCGATCTCCTTAGGATTCACAATTTTATGATTATCCACCGGATGGAGCAGATATGGAATATTAGCTTTGACTCTCGCTGCTTTAAGTCTCTGAGCTAGAAATTGACCTGCTCTATTTCCTGAGGAATAATGGGCCAATTTAAGATAACGAAGGTGCTTGTCATAATTTTCAATCAGAAGGAGTCTGAGATCGAAGCTGCACTTTGCAAGCCTCTGTGCTAACAGAGAAGAGGGAATAGATTTATTTTGACACTCTAAACTTTTTATATCCTCCAAAAGGCGGTCGATTTTTTGCGTCCTTTGCCTCTTTTCCCTTGCACAAATTTGTAAAATGATACCTCTAACATACGCCTTATGGGCACACCATAAAGTATTAGGGTCTGAGACTGAGCCCCTATTTTCGACAAAGAAATTTTCAAGGTTATCAGTGATAGTAGCGGCGTGATGGGGCATTTGAAAAATCCTAGAATTAGCTCTCCAAACACTTGCAGGATTAAAGGTGTGTCCCCCCGCCACCGTAACTGACACTGGTGCGTGGTCCGACCACGAGATAGTATGAATGGCGGAGGAAGACACCGTCTGCAGTAGTGACTTGTCAACAAAAATAAAATCGATTCTTGAGTAAGAGTTATGTCTAGCCGAGTAGAATGAATAGTCACGTTCTGTGGCATGGTGACACCTCCAGACATCAAAAAGTCCTTCTAAGTGAAGCAGTTGTTGTAGTTGGGGTGGAGGGCGTCGTAGAGTGGTAGAAGAGTCCAGGGCAAAATCGACCGTCAAATTATGGTCACCGCAGATCATCAGGGATCCTTGACGAAGCAAAGCGACCTTGGAGTATAAGCGATTTAGAAAGCGCAACTGATGGGAGTTTGGAGAGTACAAATTCACTATAGTGAAGAGTTTGTTGTTTAGTTCCCCAATCAGAATAATATATCTACCCTCCGGGTCGGAATGAACTTGTGAAACCTTGAGAGCGACAGAGTCCTTGATAGCTATCAGTACGCCTTTGCGTTTAACCGGTGCGGAAGTCATGAAGATATGTGGGATTCGCTTACTCTGAAACCTGGGTTGATCATCTTTTAAGAAGTGTGTCTCTTGAATGCACAGAACATCTGCTCGAAGAGCAATAGCTTCCTTCCAGACTGAGGCCCGTTTGGCTGGGTGGTTGAGGCCGTTCACATTGAATGAAACTATGTTAAGAGCCATATCTCAAATGTAAAAAAAAATGAAAAAAGTGAAAAATAATGGTACCTGATCCAGGAAAGTAGGAGGCCAACATCCACTCCGAGGCGAGAGCAAGGATCCCAGCAGGACAACATGGGTGGTTTGAGACGACCAGCAGGCGTAGTGGACCATGAAAGGAGAAGAACCAGAGGGAGGAGGGGAAAAAGAGTCAGTGGACTGAAAACTAGTAAAATAAAACAAGGAGTACAATAAGAAAACAGTTTTCAAAAATAAGCAACCAGGGGCAGAAATCCTGCCCAAAATCA
The DNA here is from genome assembly GCA_029574335.1 of Rana kukunoris. Classification (NCBI taxonomy): domain Eukaryota; kingdom Metazoa; phylum Chordata; class Amphibia; order Anura; family Ranidae; genus Rana; species Rana kukunoris. The sequence goes on along the minus strand of CM056049.1, from coordinate 201,433,425 downwards.
TGGAGGGAAACTCAAACAGAACTTCTCCAGAGCACAGAGGAACTAGTGGCGAATAAGGCTAGCATAGCCGCAAGAGAGGGGTTAGGTTGTAGACTTCTTGCTTGACTTCTTCCTCATCACTGTCTGCCATTCATGTTGTTGCGCCATCCGCACAGGGGATGTGGACTGTGGGCTGGGGACTGGTTGATCCGGGAGAATGTCCAAGGATCTGAGCAGCATGAGCCCAGCGTCCAAGTTCGAAATCACTGTATCATGCCCATTATGAGTGACCGTGATTTTGACTGGATACCCCCACCGATAGGGAATATTGTGATTGCGGAGAGCTTTAGTTATTGGGAGTAATGATTTACGCTTCTGCATCGTAAACTGCGACAAGTCAGCGAATAATTAAATGTGGGCAAATCTTTCAGGCAGTTGTTGAGTTTTCCTGAAAGTAGATACCAGCTGGTCCTTGACCTGATAAAAATGTACCCTCATTAAGACGTCTCGGGGAACATTATCGGGGAGAAATGCTGGCTTAGGTAGCCTGTGGATTCTGTCAATTTGTAGCTCAGAATCTGGAACTGATGGCAGGAACTGTCGTAGCAAATCTTTAGCAAACTGCTGGAGTTGTGCAGGGAGTACAGTTTCAGGCACCCCCCTGATTTTCACATTGTTCCTTCTTGACCTGTCCTCGAGGTCAGCGACCTTTGCCCTCAGCCACGCAATCTCCTCATCATGCTCAGAGTGGGCATCAATTAATGTATTATGCGATGCAGCAAACTCCCCCATTTTTTCTTCCACATGTGACACTCTGTCTCCCAGCTCTCCCATGTCAGCCTTAAAAGTTTTCATGCATTGCAGTAGGTCAGTATGCATGGAGCTGCGGAGGGACACCAGCATATCTTTCAATGTCGTGTCAGAGAGATCTTTACCAGAGGTGGGGAATGCTGTAAAGGGATCTACCAGCTCCGTTGTGTCATTTAGAGAGTCCTGCACAGGGCTTACCTGGGATGCTGAGCCCTCCAGCCGAGGCTTTGACTTGGCAGGGCTACGGGACAGTGGGGTGGACACCTGCGGGGATCCTTGAGCAGAGCCTGCTGTGTCTCCTGGGCTGGATGCAGCGGAGCGTGAGGAGGCAGGCGAGGCCGCTGCGGCGCCGGCGCCATCTTGTTGTAGGCCGCAATTTCGCGGCGGATAGAAGTCGTCCAACTTCTTGGGCTTGGCGGATTCTTTCCGTTTACGGGTCATCTCCCCAGCTTCACGGAGTCCTCGGCAAGGAAAACGGGAGGATTCGTGCGGGTATGTCGCGGCGGGGCCGATCGGTTCCCGTGTCTGGATCGGAGCTACGCGATCACGCTGCCATCTAGCTGCGCGGTAGCCACGCCCCCACATTTATTTTATTCTTGAAAATAGCTTCACTTATCCTTAGAAGTGACGAAGATCGTATCTGTCTGTATTCAAGCGCAGAGCAACAATTGAAGCAAATTCTTATATCTCATTAACTGACCTATTTTTTGGCTGTTTTTCATAACAATGTTTCTGTAATTTACCCAGCTAGTATATTCTTGTCCTAAAGTCAAACTAAAGATAAATTTACGTGGCAGAATCAGGAATAATGGAAGCAATACAATCACAGTAGAGATTTGTCTCTGTTAAATATGCTTTCACTCTTGGGATAAGCTTTATATATAGTGACTCCCCTGCCATGACGAAGATTGTAACTTGTTACATGTGAAGATAAGCACTTCATTGTCACTCACTGTACATCTCAGTACAATAATAATGTTCAGGTAATGCAGGGACAAATTGCTGCTGTTTGTGCAATACTAAAGCTACTTAGACTCTAGTACAGGGGTCTTCAAACTACGGCCCTCCAGTTGTTCAGGAACTACAATTCCCATCATGCTTAGTCATGTCTGTGAATGTCAGTGTGTTACAATGCCTCATGGGATGTGTAGTTCTACAACAGCTGGAGGGCCGTAGTTTGAGGATCCCTGCTCTAGTAATTGTTTTCAGTTGATAATTACGGGAAATTACAAAATGACTATTTTGAAAAAAATATCACGCTTAATCGCACAAAGTAGCTCCTTACACCATAGACTGTGTGTGGAAGAGCATCTATTTTATTTTGGTTTATTTTGTAATTGTACACTTTAGCTGTTTTTAAATGATATGCATGATGATGCATATACCTTTGGTATTCAATATTCAGAATAATAAATCAAAAGCAAGCCGCTGTCATAACCTTGCTTCCAACAGCTGAACGTACTTCACTGCTCACCCACTGACAGAGAATCTGTGCATTTCAAGCTTCGTTTATGCCTCAGTAAAGCTGGCCTTGGTAAGAGAAGAAACGGCTACACTCACTTGGTTTTGTCATAAGCGTTCACAGACCCCTACCTGTAAAAGTCTAGATAAATCATTGTGTTTTTCAAGGATTTGCTAGTGTGGCATTAACTTCTTATTCGCCAGTTGCTGCATCATCTAGATAAAAAGTTAGGTTTTTAAAGTGCCATATGGATGTCCAGATGATCTGTTCCATATGGCAAATAAGTGTCAGGCCCCGTACACACGACCGGTTTTCTCGGCAGAATCCATCAAGAAACTTGATGGGAGACGTATTCTGCCGAGAAAACCGGTCGTGTGTACACTTTTCGCCGAGAAAACCGTCGAGAAACTCGTCGAGCCAAAAAGAGAGCAGGTTCTCTATTTTCTCAAAGGGAGTCGAATTTGACTCGTCGAGTTTCTCGTCGGGCTGGTTTCCGACGAGAAACTCGAGCGTGTGTATGCTAAGAAACCTGCACACCTTCTGTAAAAGTAGCGTTTGTAATGGAAATAGCACATTTGTCACGCTGTAACAGACTGAAAAGTGAAAATGTCTCTTACCAAACTTTTCAGTAACATGAGATTAGCAAAAGCAGCCCCAAGGGTTGTGCCAATGGAATCAAACTTCCCCTGTTAGAGAACGAGGAGGTTTGGTCTTTAACGTGTGCGCACAAAGCAAGCTTGTCGTGTTCCTCGACAAGCCTAACAAGGAACTCGACAAGGAAAACAATGTGTTTTGCCTGTCGAGTTCCTCGGTCATGTGTACGCGGCCTGAGTCTTTAACTACTAGCCTACTGGGCACTTTTACCCCCTTCCTGCCAAGGCCAAGTTTCAGCTTCAGCACTGTCGCAATTTGAATGACAATTGTGTGGTCATACAACGCTGTACCCAAACAACAATTTTGTTATTTTTTTAACACAAATAGAGCTTTTTTTTGGAGGTATTTAATCATTACTGGGTTTTTAGATTATTTTTTTTAGTTTCTGTTTTAAAAGCTTATAAAATAAGAACTTTTTCTCCTTCACTGAGGGACACTGATGAGGCAACACTGATGGGCACTGATGAGGCTACACTGATGGGCACTGATAAGCAGATACTAATACAGTATGCAGCACTGATAGGTGGCACTGATGGGCATTGATGGGTGGCACTGATGGGCACTGATTAGCAGCACTTATGGGCACTAATGGGCAGCACTGATAAGCAGGTACTGATGGGCACTGGTAGGCAGCACTAACAGGCATCACTGATGAGCTATGATGGGGCTGCACTGTTGGTCAGTGCTCTGATTATTTGTGCAGATCTGCCCTGTGGGAAAATTCCTCTGATGGGCTCTCCTCTCCTCTGCCAACCGGCATTTCCTTGTTTACATGTGATCAGCTGTGAGCTGATCACATGTGTAAAGAGCTTCGTCATTGGCTCTTTACCAGGATCTGTCCCTGGGACACAGAGCACCACCGATCACCATGCTGTACGCCCCTCAGGTGTGCATATGAGGCGAGAGTGGGAGGCTGTCATATGACATCCTGCCAGAACAAGAGTGCTCCCGCCCGCCTGTCATTTGACAATACAGTGGGGGGGGGGGGAAGCAGTTAATAGATTATTACAGAATTACCTAGCCAACACAAAAGAACTATAACAAACACAAAATAATCCAGCTCGGTATTTATTAACCTCCCTGGCTGTATGATTATGTCAGATTTTTTAATCTCAAAGCGGTACATTGTTTTGCATAGAAATTTGGCGTTTTATATTGTAGGCCTGTAATTCTGAGGAATAACTCACTTAAATCTGTCCAAACAAGAGTCTAGTAGACATCCCGGGTTTGATAAAGTTTGAAACATGAAATCAGAAATTATAATATAATAACTATAAAAAAAATAATAATTAATTAATTTACCCACGATTCACAAATCGCTCAATTCTGCAAGTGTTCTTATTTACTATTGCTGTTTTTTAGCTGGTCTAAAACCACTTTTTATGTAAAGATACACTTTTAGGTTGCCATGGACAATCTTAAGTTTCCAGGCAGAAAGAACAGTATATATAATATAAAAGTGCATGCAGGGCACTAGACAAAACACTAGGGACAAAAGGGATGTGAAATGATTTGATACTGTAATGTAATCTATATGCCCGGAACACAGGACATTGGGCAGATGATCCAGCAGAGTGTTTTTGTATTTTGGATGATCCAGCAGAGAACACAGTGGGGGGGACATCGCAGGATCCTGGTGACAAGGTAAGTATGCTGCACCAGGATTCTGCAATGCAATCCTGAGTGTGGGTAGGGTTACCACTAATGGTACTGAAATTTAACACGGAGCCACACTAGGGATTACTGCCACAAGGGTTAATACATCATTAGATGCATTTTTTTAATGCAAGCAGAGAAAGTACGTAAACTTGACCTAATATCAGCCTCTTGTGGCCCCTGTACTGTAAGACTGATGTGTGAGTGGGAGAAAGAAGCAGCACAGTCACAGCCAAGTAGTTCATGTCCTTACAAAAATACTGCAGATAAGAAGAGAAAGCAGAGAGACAGAGGGATGGGCACATCATCTACTTGTATCACTTTCTTGTCACAGGGTGTGTACAGTCCATAACTGGCTTGTGCTTACTGAGACATTTTACACCCGACACTAACAACTGACTCTGAAAGGTCACATGCATCTTGCTATCAAAGTTTATATCATGACATTTCATCCTTATGGGAGAGAAGAGAGAATTTTGCAGATTACATTTCCTATGTAAAATATTTATTGAAGTAGATTAACCTCCCTGGCGGTATGATTATGTCAGATTTTAGGTGCTGAAAGCGGTACCATTATTTTGCATGGAAATTTGGCATTTTTATATTGTAGGTCTGTAATTCTTAGTAATAACTCACCTAAATCTGTCCAAACAAGAGTCTAGTAGACATCCCGGGTATGATAAAGTTTGAAAAACAAAATCATAATTTATAATATAATAAATAACTATAAATAATTATAATAATAATAATAATTAATCAATAATGTAATCAAATCAAAAACACTGACATTTGCTCAGTTGCAGAATTGTCGCTGTCATTACTTTTATTGTTTGATGATGAATTTCCCCACAAATCATTATCGCTCAATTCTGCAAGTGATTCTAATTTATTATCGCTGTTTTCCAGCTGGTCTAAAAGCACTTCTGACATAAAGGGACACTTTTTGGTTGCTATGGACAATCTCCAGTTTCTAGGCAAAAAAAAAACAGTCTTTATTATATAAAAGTGCATGCAAGGCACTGGACAGACCACTAGGGACAAAGGGGATGTGTATTTATTTTATACAGTACTGTAATCTGCAAGATTACAGTATACTGTATGTATTGTGTGTTTTTACTTTTTTGAATTTGGCGTTGATCTCCGCCCCCGTGCGACGCAACATCGCAGGGAACGAAGCTCGGTGGTGGCACACGGGCACTGTATGAAACAAGCGAGAAGACAGCTTGATCACACAGCGGGGAATCATTGCAGGATCCAGGGGACAAGGTAAGTAACTTTGCCTGGATCTTGCAATGCGGTCCCAAGTCGGGCTCATGGATACCGCTAATGGAACTGAAATTCCACCCCGAGCCATATTTGGGAATACCGCTAGGCAGGTTACTTGCTTTAAAATTAACCTATATACTCGTAACCGATAGGTCAAAACCGATCGTTAGTAGGCATGACCATTGGTTAAAAACCTGCGCATGCTCAGAATCAAGTTGACGCATGCTTGGACTTTATTTTTTCAGCACGTCGTTGTGTTTTACGTCACCGCGTTCAGATACGATCGTTTTTTTTAACTGATGGTGTGTAGGCACATCAGACCATCAGTCAGCTTCACCGGTTAACCTAAGAGAACTGTCCTTCAGACCGTTCTCATCGGATGGACTGATCGTGTGTACAAGGCCAAAAACTGGGATGCCATTAAAGTTCACATGCACGCAAAGGCAGGTTTCCCAATACTTTTGGTAATATAGTGTATCTAAAACCATGACTTTTTTTTTTTTCTTTTGGATGCAGTAGGGAACCATTAACAAAACAAAATGTGGGAAAAATAGGCCTAATTTCACACTCTCGGCGCTAATGGGGTATAGGTATTTACAATTGTGCAAATAAAATTATCTATGTCCTATATCTAGGACATGAATAAAGCAGCTGCTCAAAATAAAACAAAACATATACACATAGTAAAATAATGATAAAAATAATGATAAAAATAATCAAAAGTCTCTATCAATAAAATACAGCAGCGCTAGTGATCAGGGCACAGTTCAAATCCGATCACTCATTCACATTCAAAGAGATAAATGAAAGTAAGAAAGTTCTCCAGAGCTCAGAGGGTGCACAAATATTCCGTGACAAAAAAGGGGTGCTCTTCAAGACAATTTTAACTGTCCATGATTGGTGACATCACTCGTGAGCCGAACAAAGCATGCGAAGATCCTGTGACAATGTCCCCTCGAGGATGTCTACTCACCAGATTGATCTTTTAACAGGCTTTGAACAGTAATGTCATCGGATTCCCTCTTCCTCATGGAGATGATATTCCAGCAGCATGCAGTACTCCTAATGACCATCCGGTGTCAGGGCACATAAAAAAAGCTCGATATGGTGTGATACCATTTAAAAAACTTTTATTTTAACATGCTGTTAAAAATCATGCATACAAACAGCAACAAAAAAAGCTCCACAGAGCAGTAACTGATACAAGGTGTAATGCCTTTCAGCCGGTCATCAGCTCACAGAGAGTGATAGATAGTTTGTGGATGCAAGCGTTTGCCGCTAGCACACTAAATCTCTCTCCTAACTAGAGCACAGCTGAACCACAGCGTCAGGCGTTCATGTATCAAAATATCGCGAGATCAGGCCCTGACGTTTCGTCCTTCTGACTTCTTCTGAGGGCGTAATCTCGTAGGTCACAAGTCAGTGTTAAATAGCCTTCATGTTGTGTCAGCCACGCCTACTGCAATATTAACACCTCGTATTCCTGCTACCACCACCGAACACACCTGCAGTGTTTCACAGTAATAAACTCACTGGGGCCACATTGCTGAGCATATATGCTGCACTCAGATCACCTAAATGAACAGTGGAACTTTAAAATAGGGCATTAGTGTTCTCTCAAACTTAATATAACCTCAGTATAATTACATACATATATATTTTCATCTCTCCGGGAGGTTCAATCTGCATACAAGATATAAAATATCTCTATATATATACAGATACATGTAAACCCTCCGAAGTTAAAAATGCATCTCTCCATCCAAACGTGAGTAAGTGACAGAGTTACATATGTAACATAAACATCAATCTTGCAGACAAAGAATCTATCCTATTACAATACATAAAACCTCATAGAATTACACTCTACCTAAATATTAATCAATGCAACAAAAAAAAAAAAAACATTATAAAATATAGTATAAAGAAACCCAAAAAACCTTGGAAAAAAATCCCATCATATTAGATCTACATAGTGATATGTGGCCATTAAAAGAGGAACCAACAGAATTCATGTAAAAATTGTAATTTGAACATTTCTATACTTTCGGGTATGTTGGCTCAAAACTCGAAAATCATGCATCGCTTTTAAGTAATTAACCTCGAGTTCTACATTCCCATTATACTATGTAGATCTAGTATAATGGGAATTTAGAACTCAAGGCTGACACAACATGAACACTATTTAACACCGACTTGTGACCTGCGAGATTACGCCCTCAGAAGAAGTCAGAAGGACGAAACGTCAGGGCCTGATCTCGCGATATTTTGATACATGTACGCCTGACACTGTGGTTCAGCTGTGCTCTAGTTAGGAGAGTGATCTAGTGTGCTAGCGGCAAACGCTTGCATCCACAAACTATCTATCACCCTCTGTGAGCTGATGACCGGCTGAAAGGCATTACACCTTGTATCAGTTACTGCTCTGTGGAGATTTTTTTGTTGCTGTTTGTATGCATGATTTTTAACAGCATGTTAAAATAAAAGTTTTTTAAATGGTATCACACCATATCGAGCTTTTTTTATGTGCCCTGACACCGGATGGTCATTAGGAGTACTGCATGCTGCTGGAATATCATCTCCATGAGGAAGAGGGAATCCGATGACATTACTGTTCAAAGCCTGTTATAACATCAATCTGGTGAGTAGACATCCTTGAGGGGACATTGTCACAGGATCTTCGCATGCTTTGTTCGGCTCACGAGTGATGTCATCAATCATGGACAGTTGAAATTGTCTTGAAGAGCACCCCTTTTTTGTCACGGAATATTTGTGCACCCTCTGAGCTCTGGAGAACTTTCTTACTTTCATTTATCTCTTTGAATGTGAGTGAGTGATCGGATTTGAACTGTGCCCTGATCACTAGCGCTGCTGTATTTTATTGATAGAGACTTTTGATGATTTTTATTATTATTTTTATCATTATTTCACTGTGTGTATAAGTAGGGAACCATTGTCAGGTATTTTAATATAAATCCCATCTCAAGAAGTTGCCACTGAAGCATCTATTCTCTTTGGAAGATTTTACCTCTATTCTTGTTTTATTGACACGTACTAACCTGAAAAGGGTGGCAACCAGTGTTGCCAACCTACCAGACTAAAATTTACTGACAAACCCCCCAAAATTTACTGGCACAGCCAAGTCTTTACTGGCATTTCCAAAAGTTTAAAAATTACTGTTTCAAGTGCAAATTTTAGTATTTAGGCTCCAAACAAGTACAACATGCAATTAGCAATGTGATTTAAGATACATAATATGGCAAAACACATATTTCTTTTATTTTCGATATAGTAAGTATACAGTAGCTTAGGGACAGGATTTAGGTAAGAAATGAAATTGGGTCAATCACACACATTGGAAACTGATTCTCACAGTGACAATGACAGCAGTGTGCAGCAGCACAGATCACCGGCACGACATGTCCCTTCCTGAGTCACAGCAACAGTCACTATCTGTAACAGGAGACACTTTTGGGCACAGATTGAGACAGGAAATAATGGACATATCTTGAATTGTTTTAGCATGGAACAGTAATCCACAATGTATTCCTTAATGTCTAGAAGAATATTACAAGTTGTTTATTCTGACCCCGACAGGTCAATAGGAGAGTGACTCATTCAATGTGGGGTCACATACTTTTGAGGTGTTAATTGAGTCGGGCTCCTAAGATATTTCATTGTCTATTGTGTGATGCTAATTACACTGTATTGTGTTAAAGTTCTATTGATGATAGATATGTGTTGGCAGTCTGAAAGGTCAGATGTCTGACCTTTCAGGTGTAGTGAATTAGCATGTCAATTATGTTTACTAAAGGAATGTGTATTATGTAGCAGATGAGAATAACTTATCACAGAGTCAGAACGTCTGGGTAATTAGCTCATCTGAATGTCATTATCTAACGGAATGTTTATTGAAGTTCCTTGTGTCATGTTGTGGGTGGAGATGAGTCATTGTCCACTCTTAGTTTCTACTATATAAAGCCTGAGTTTACCATTAAAGTATTCATTCGTTTGGAACCAGAGAACAGAGCTGTGTGTCTCGTTTTCTGAGGAATTGATATGGATCGTGTCTGCTAGATTGTTGGAGTGTCAGATAAGTTTTCGTGGGTTGGTGGAATGGAATATCGTAAACAGTGTTAACCCCTGACTGTTACACTATCCATGCCAGGTGGTCCCTCCAGTCCATTCCAGTCTAAACAGCACTGACAGTCCTGCTCCCAGCCTGCCTTGCTCCCGACCCGCACCCGAGGCTCTGACCACTCTGCTTGGCTCCCTTGCACCATGATATTACAGGACATGCTCAGGCACTGCCTCTGCCAGAGCCACCCAAACACTGTAGCAGGCATTTGGATGGTTTCGGCCAGCTTCAGACCTAGCCAAGCATCACAGCCATATTTTTTACTTGCAACCTTTTCCTTTTACTGACATTTACTGTGCCATCCTGGAAGAATTGGACTGTCTGTGCAACCTTTATAGGGTCCAAGTATCACCTCATGCTATCAGTAGTGACACTGACCCTAGCCAAATGCAAAACTAGTGAAAAACAGTCATAAAAGCTGAGTAGGGGAAAAAAATGTCAGACACCTCCACCTGAAAAAACATTCCTGTTTTGGAGGTCGTCTCATTGTTGCCCATCTAATGCACCTGTTGTTAATTTCAATTAAGAGCAAAGCAGCTGAAACTGATTAAAAAACCCCTCTGTATCCACCTCTCCCCCTCTGCTACTTAACTGACCAGATCAATATTCCAGGAGTTCTAAATCAAACGTGTTCCTTAAATTGTTTTGAGCAGTGTATAACCAACTAGGAGTATAAATACCCCAATGCCACCAATGGGCGACGGCTAACGTCAAATGGGCAGTTAATTAGAAGGAAGGCAGCCCCCACCCGAGCAGAATGTGCCGCTTGGCAGTTGGTGCCAATTCTCTCATGACAGGCGCTTGGATGGTGAATGCACAGTGCCCGCATGATGTCCATGCTCAATGGGACATCCGCCCAAAACCCCAACCTTCTCTTCATGCTATTAGTAACCAGGGATGGAGGCACTTGACATTCTATGTGTTGGCCTCACATAAAGTCCCAAACCTCTTTCCTTCATCAATTGGTCTTAACTTGTATGTGAGCTTCTCAGGCTTTAGGAGAGGTGCAAGTCCTCAGTCTACTGCTGTGAGTGCCGGCTTGGGAGGGAGCTTGTCCCGGCTCCAGGCATCAGTGTGTGTAGAAATGGATATCCCTGTAACCGCACATCGAAGAGATCCCACTAGTAGTTGGTAACTGGCGACCTCAGCCTGGGCTCCAACTAGGCCACTCATGGATATTGGTCTGGTATACATTTTTCTTTTTGTACATGTTAATTCCACACAAAAAAAAATATTTTATCATTCAGCCCCCATTGACTTCAGGTTTAGATTCAACCCCAGAACTTCAGTAATGTTTGTCAAATTCATCCCCGTACTGTAAATAACATTCTGCTATAGAAAAAAGGTGCTCAAAGTTGATATAACATTGGAAAACATCTGGAATCCCAGAATCCATTTGTAATTATATTACATTAGTTATGCACTACTTCAGCTGGAATCAGAATAACATGGTTACGGGCCTAGGTCATACAGCTGAATATTAAAACAATTTGCAAAGTGCTAAAGTGATCTTAACAGACCTCTACTACTGTGTGAGTGGTGGCCCAGTGGCACATGGCTTTTTCCACGCTGTTTGAACCTATTGAAGTTAATGTGTCTCACTATGCAGCAGCCAGACATGTTAACTCTAATATCACAGCAGTTTAAAGTGAATCTCCACTTATGCAAGGCTTTTTAGCAACTTTATTGCTGATTTTTTATTTTAATTTTTTCTAATTCTGTTGTCTAGTTGCATGACAGGACATTGCATTAACTTGCTCAAACAGATGGCTAAATAAGAGGGTCAGCCTGCTACAATCATGCAATCAGTCCAAGCATTGTAAAAACATAATCTGCATCTCGGCATCCCTCCATCCATCTCTACAATTATCTCACCGACAATGAACGGCTTAGTAGAGTTACCCTAAGGACAGTTCTGAGGGTGCTTAAAAGTTTGCCTGAAACTCTGTGCAGATGCTTGGATAAAGAAGTGTACCGGTGACACAAGAGGCAAATGTGATTACTGGGAGCATGCTGTACACAATGTTAGAATGCTATAGTTGATGGTGTTTGAATTTTTTACCAGGTTTAGAAAATCGTATCGTGCTTCAGACGGAAATAGAAAGATAATTTTCAATAACCATAAATTCCGAAAAACATTGTACAACATCTTTATAGGTTATTTAAATTTGAGCACAAACAGTTTTCCTTTTAGCTGTCAGCGGTTGAGATTTAGTGATGACTCATAGTCACAGTATTTATCCAGTTATTTATGTGCTATTAACACTTATTACTACATCACTTGCGCATTCACAGTCTAAATGACCTACAGAACCCCTTTACAGGGAGATAATTATCCTGTCCATGTGATAAAAAAGCTTGAGTGACAAGAAATGCCTTCCTGTGCAATGGCCTGAAATTTAACAGTGTTATCAGTCTTTCCAGTTCTCTTCTGTGAACTACAGAACCTTCCCATATTGTTGAGATGAGAAAAGGAAAAGTGTTGGAGTGCAAACCAGGATAGGTGAAAACACTGCACCTCTAAAGATGCAGTACCATAGATATAGTACAACGTGTGGGCATTATTACCCAAGGACGGGAAGTGTGTTATTGGCAAAATCTCGGTTAAAAAGAGAAGAAAAAAGCCTGAACTAAGAAGACAAATGCAGCCATCACCTTTAAGGGCTAGTAAGTTGTAATATATTAATATTTTGTTCTTGGGGTTTGATACACTCTGATGTTTAAGTTAGGATATGGGTTGTGTTAGGGTTTAGATAAGCTTTTAGGTTAGTTTTAAGCCTTAGGTTAAGGGTTAAGGTTATTTGATAATGTGCAGAGTATATGTTAATCTTAGCCCGCGTACACGCGATCGGTCCAATTGGTCCAACTGAAGTCCAGTTTCATTGTTCCAAACCGACCGTGTATACGGCCCATCGTCGTCCTTCAGCCAAAGTTTTAAAACTTGCTTTAAAATCAGACTGATGGACGCCTGTCCAAACCGATCGTACGCAAAAGCATCAGTTCAAAAAGCCATGCATACTCAGAATCAAGTCGACGCATGCTTGGAAGCATTGAACTTTTAATTTTTTCAGCACGTCGTTGTGTTTTACGTCACCGCGTTCTGACACGATCGGTTTGAACTGATGGTGTGTACGCACATCAGACCATCACGCCACTTCAGCGGTGACCCGATAAAAACGGTCCGTCGGACCATTCTCATCGGGTTGGACCGATCGCGTGTACGTGGCCTTAGGGGTTAGGTTACCTTTCAGTGTTTGGATGAAAGCAGGATTAGGTGTTCGAATCATGTTAAAAAGAAACCTTTCCTGAGAGAAACATGAAGGCAGCCATTGCAGCCATTCTCTTTAACTGCTTGCCGACCGCGCACCGCAGTTATACAGCGGCAGGTCGGCACTGCTAGGCGAGAGCACGTAGCTCTACGTCCTATCTTTTGCGGCCGCTAGGGGGCGCGCGTTTGTTCGTTACAGAGCGGGGACCGGGAGCTATGTGTGTAAACACATAGCTCTCGGTCCTGTCAGCGGGGGAAACGCTGTCAATGTATGAACAGAAGATCAGTGATTCCCCCTAGTGAGGCCACCCCCCCCCCCATACAGTCAGAACACACCAGGAACACACTTAACCCCTTCCCTACCCCTAGTGTTAACCCCTTCACTGCCAATGGCATTTTTATAGTAATCCAATGCATTTTATAGCATTGATCGCTATAAAAATGCCAATGGTCCCAAAAATTTGTCAAAATTGTTCAATGTGTCCGCCATAATATCGCAGTACCGAAAAAAAACACTGATCGCCGCCATTACTAGTAAAAAAAATATATAAAAAAAAATGCCATAAAACGACCCCCTTTTTTGTAAACGCTATAAATTTTGCGCAAACCAATCAATAAACGCTGATTGCGATTTTTTTTTAAACGAAAAATATGTAGAAGAATACGTATCGGCCTAAACTGATATTTTTTGGGGATATTTATTATAGCAAAATGTAAAAATATTGATTTTTTTTTCAAAATAGTGGCTCTATTTTTGTTTATAGCGCAAAAAATAAAAATCGCAGAGATGATCAAATACCACCAAAAGAAAGCTCTATTTGTGGGAAAAAAAGGACGCCAATTTTGTTTGGGAGCCACATCGCACGACTGCGCAATTGTCAGTTAAAGCGACGCAGTGCCGAATCACAAAAAGTGCTCTGGTCAGGAAGGGGGTAAATCCTTGCGGGGCTTAAGTGGTTAAGCTGCTGACCTGAAAAAGTGCACAAAAAAATACTTTCTTAACTGCATATTTCTTTCAGGTCTGTTCCTCAAGGGATAATTTAAGGCAGGGTGGCCAGCATAACGGGCAAATGTATTTTATTTAACACTATTGCTAGCAATTTTTCATTTATCACACACACACACACATATTAACCACTTGCCACCCACCCACAGTACTTTTATTGCGAGCAGGCTGCAGCTGCAGGCACCGTGACGTACTGGTATTTTGCAGATCACATGCGCGCTGTCGCATCCCTTGAAGCACACAGTGGCACAATCTCATGACCGCTGTATCCGGTGGACATAGTGGATCGTGGCGCTCATTACCCAACCACTGTAATCGACTGGGGTATCATGTAATTGCTATGAGCAATCATAGCGTTCACATAATTACATGTAAGCAAAACAGTCTGGTATCATGGTCCACATTTGACGTTTACAAGTTTCAGAGATCTTCTTGATACACTGCTGTGATCTCCCTGGCCAACTTTTCAAAGCCCATTCCATCTAGTGAGTGGGGACACAGGAGGGAGTGTGGCGCACCTTGAGTTTTGGAGCACGACTGCACTTTAATTTTGAAGCACATCATATATAAAAAAATTGGACTCTCATGAATTGTTTATGAATTATTGCATTTTTTGTCTGTAATATATTTTATTATACTTATTTGCAAGCGCTGTAATTATTTCCAACTATCCATTTTTCAAGTGTTAGCACTTTGTGTACAGCAGCTGCAATTTCACTTGTTACACCTGAATACTTTTATTTTATTCTATTTGTACTTTCAGTGTGAGTTATATATTTAGATATATATTTTGTTCACAAGTAAGCCAACATTCTTACTTGGAAATTCTAAAAAGATTATGGGAATCTGTTTAGAAGAAAATATGGAACTCTGTCCTGATTAGTGGATTCTCCACCACGACAATGCCCATGCACAAACATTGTTTTACATCACACCCTGTATGGGTTGATTAAATTAAAGCCTCTTGGAGTAAACACAAAAGTAAACAAACAAGCATAAAAGTACCATCATCCTAAATATCAATAGAATAAATCAAATCTAACTGGGACCCCAAAGGTAACCCAGAAATAATTTGGAAAAAGGGGGGGTGGGCGGGTGGACTATAGCGGTACTGCGTACAAGAAGGTACAAGGGAACATGGACTGAGGTTAAAAATTACAATTGTTTATTATAATGAACAAGTAGGACACACGTTATTAGATCATAAAAAAACAAACAAACAAAAACAATATTAAAAATGTGACACAGTGCATGCCAAACCAGGTCACCGAGGTGTTAAATCAACCCTAGGCAAGGGGAAGCGGTGAAGAGGGTGTGGTCATGCCCGTTGAATCTCAATCTCAATCTACTAGTTTCACAACAATAGTTGCTTCATCAGGAGAGGTAGTCTAAAAACATAATACAGTAATTATAATCACAAAATCCATACATATAGGTAAATATGCATGATAGTGTATCACAATATTACTATACAAGTATTGGTTTTATACAGCATAAACATTGGGGATTCTAAAGATGCCAAGTGGCTTACCTGCACTGTTTAAAGGAGACCACCGAAAGCTATGAACCGCAGTTGGAGGGAGGTAGCCTCTCAAGAGCGGGTAGGAAGTAGAGGGAGCCACAATATGGGCTATCCTAAAAAAGCTATGTATAAAGATGGATGTCAAATAAGATTCGTTGCATTGACTACCATAAGGAGGGAAAGGAGGGGGTGGGGATGGTGGTAATGGTGAGTGCTCAATAAAAAACTAGTCAAAAAGAGTGTAAAATTAAGTGCAAAAAACAACAAGGAAGGAAAAGAGGGGGGGGAGAAGGAAGGGAAAAATGAATGAGGGGAGAGGGCAAACAGATCCTAAATGCCCAATGCCCATGGATCCTAGAAGGCCGTACTTATACGTTACCTAATGGAGAAATTTTTTCCCCACGTTTTTCAGCCAACTGTGAAACAACAGGTGTCATTTATCTAATGATGTGTTCCTGTAAAGCCTCTTATGTGGAAAAAACCATCCGCGAATTGCGACAGCGCATTGGTGATCATATATATGATTCCACCAATGGTAAACTGACCTCCATTGGGAGACATATTGGCTTACACCATAGGTATGACTTTTTGGCCACTAAATTTATGGTACTTGAAGTATTGGCAATAGACCCAAGAGGTGGTGACCGAGACAAGGTGCTTTTACAACGTGAAGCCCTGTGGATTGAACGACTTAATGCTCTGATATCCCCTGGCTTGAATGAAGTCAATTCCTTTAAATCATTCCTGTAAAACCTGCGATTCCCTCCGCCCCCCCCCTCCCTTCCCCTCCCCCCCCTCCCTTCCCCTCCCCCTGTCTATGGTGAATGATTTAAACCTGCTGTCTTATGCATACACTTGAGCATTATATGTAATGCCTTATGACATACACCTACCATTATATAATATATGTTCTACCCATATGAGTTCTCTCATTTAAGTATATTAATTATTGTACTATATGTCCTATTTTGTATAAATCTTTATATATACCTTTATATGTATTGTACTTGATGCCCTCTGGTTTACCTGCCGTTTTATTCTGCCTGGCTATGTTCACAACCTCCACACTTTAATTCTATACCTGCTGCTGGCTAGTTTAACATTGATTAGCTGACATTGACTACCATTGTGTCTTTTCACTCCCCTTTCCTTCCCCATGTTCCTCTCTCCCTAAGTAGAACAACTACTGCTGACAGTTGCAGCAGCTAACCTAGAATGTGTGCCACGTCCGTCCCCTCCCCTTTGTCCCTCTTATTGGTCAACTGATGATGGGATGTTACATCCCTTTGCTTAGCTCCCGATTGGTCTATGACCAGTGCATCAGTTCCTACACCTTACATACACCCACTAGCGCTGCGCCACGTCATAGGTGCGCGCCGCGCCATTGATTGGCTCTCGGGACCTCCACTTGCTATTTAATACAGCCCCCTTGGCCTTAACAGACGTGACACACATCGGATCCTGTGGACCATACAGTGTGTTCTATACCGACCACTGGTAAGCCCCTCTGTTCCCCCTCTAGGCTTGTCCTTCTACTCTTCACTCTGTTATTTCCTTATACCCTTGGGAGATTGTTTGTTACCCTCATATCCATATCCCTTTTCCCTTGTCATTTTACCAGGTTTTCAACTTCATGCACCTAGTGTGGGATCCTTACCAAACGCCCACGCCAGTTATGCCCTACCCTTGATCCATTAATTTGGTTCACAGGTCCTTACTTTTTTTAATTTTACAGGGGTTTTATACACAGGTAAAAAATTTCTTTTTCCCTTGCACTGCAACTCTCTTTCTGCATTTGGCTTGCAGCCGTATGCAGTATATATCACTGTGTATCACCCCCCTTTTTTCCTTCAACACATCCCCAATCCTTATTGATCCAATCCCCTCACTTACCACTGCGGCCAAAGCACACAAACTCACAACACCATTTTCCCTCTCCCTCCCTCCTGTTTTCCTATCCACTCTCTCCCCCCCCCCCCCCTCCAACCCCCCGCTTACACCGTTCCCCCCTCCCCCCCCTTTTTTCCCCCCTTCCTCCCCCCCTTTCTCCCTCCCCCCCCATCACCTTATTTCCTTGAGCACATCCCCAATCCTTATTGCTCCAATCCCCTCACTCACCACCTACACATACTCACAACACCTTCCCCCCCCCCCTCCCGTTTTCCTATCCATTCTTCCTTTCCCCCCCCCCCAGCCCCCCCCCCCCGCCCCGTTCACACCCTCTCCCCCCCCCCTCCCCTCCCCCCTTTTCTCCCCCCCTTCTCCCCGTCCCCCCCCACCTCCCCCCCCCCCTCTCCCTTCCCCAATTACCTGTTTGCCCTCTCCCCTCATTCATTTTCCCTTGCCCCCCCCCCCCCCCTCCCCCCCCCCCCCCCCCCCCCTTCCCACCCCCCTTCTCCCCCTCCCCCCCCACATCACCTTATTTCCTTGAGCACATCTCCCCCACATCCCCCCCGCCCCCAATCCTTTATTGCTCCAATCCCCTCACTCACCACCTACACATACTCACAACACCTTTTCCCCCCCCCCCTCCCGTTTTTCTTTTTTCCTATCCATTCTTCCTTTCCCGCCCCCCCCCCCCCCCCCCCCCGTTCACACCCTCTCACACCCCTCCCCTCCCCCTCCCCCCCTCCCCTCCCCCCTTTTTCTCCCCCCTTCTCCCCCCCTTCCCCCCCCTTCCCCCTCTCCCTTCCCCAATTACCCGTTTGCCCTCTCCCCTCATTCATATATTACATAAGGCATTACATATAATGCTCAAGTGTATGCATAAGACAGCAGGTTTAAATCATTGACCATAGACAGGGGGAGGGGAAGGGAGGGGGGGAGGGGAAGGGCGGAGGGAATCGCAGGTTTTACAGGAATGATTTAAAGGAATTGACTTCATTCAAGCCAGGGGATATCAGAGCATTAAGTCGTTCAATCCACAGGGCTTCACGTTGTAAAAGCACCTTGTCTCGGTCACCACCTCTTGGGTCTATTGCCAATACTTCAAGTACCATAAATTTAGTGGCCAAAAAGTCATACCTATGGTGTAAGCCAATATGTCTCCCAATGGAGGTCAGTTTACCATTGGTGGAATCATATATATGATCACCAATGCGCTGTCGCAATTCGCGGATGGTTTTTTCCACATAAGAGGCTTTACAGGAACACATCATTAGATAAATGACACCTGTTGTTTCACAGTTGGCTGAAAAACGTGGGGAAAAAATTTCTCCATTAGGTAACGTATAAGTACGGCCTTCTAGGATCCATGGGCATTGGGCATTTAGGATCTGTTTGCCCTCTCCCCTCATTCATTTTTCCCTTCCTTCTCCCCCCCCCTTTTTCCTTCCTTGTTGTTTTTTGCACTTAATTTTACACTCTTTTTGACTAGTTTTTTATTGAGCACTCACCATTACCACCATCCCCACCCCCTCCTTTCCCTCCTTATGGTAGTCAATGCAACGAATCTTATTTGACATCCATCTTTATACATAGCTTTTTTGGGATAGCCCATATTGTGGCTCCCTCTACTTCCTACCCGCTCTTGAGAGGCTACCTCCCTCCAACTGCGGTTCATAGCTTTCGGTGGTCTCCTTTAAACAGTGCAGGTAAGCCACTTGGCATCTTTAGAATCCCCAATGTTTATGCTGTATAAAACCAATACTTGTATAGTAATATTGTGATACACTATCATGCATATTTACCTATATGTATGGATTTTGTGATTATAATTACTGTATTATGTTTTTAGACTACCTCTCCTGATGAAGCAACTATTGTTGCGAAACTAGTCGAGATTGAGATTCAACGGGCATGACCACACCCTCTTCACCGCTTCCCCTTGCCTAGGGTTGATTTAACACCTCGGTGACCTGGTTTGGCATGCACTGTGTCACATTTTTAATATTGTTTTTGTTTGTTTGTTTTTTACTTTCAATAGATTTTTATTTTTTCAAATAAAGAATACAGATAAATTATGACAAAAGGCTGAAATTACATCATCAAAACATTCAACAAACCGGGCATAATGACAGTAACAATGACTCAATTGATTTCAAATTTCCCAACTATGGGTTGATTAAAGGAATCCAGCGAGCTTAATAACAGAGGAAGGGGCGGAAAAAGAGGTGTATATGGTGATCTTGCGCTCAGGGGAAACCTGCCTGTCCCGGACACCCCTAATGGGATCAATCTGTGTCCCAGCCAGGCGCCTCCCAATCCGCCTCCTCCTATAAATTTATTTGATGGGAAATTAGTGGGTTCGAATTTGGCTTCATTGAACCTCTAGCTCATACTAACAAAATAAGATAGGCCTATAGTGTTACCAAATTGCCCATATGAATAACCGGACGAAGAACAAAGAACATTACCTTCTGGTCATACAACTGTCTTAAAAGAGTAGAAGTAAAAAAAAGGAGAGAGAAAAGTGGGGGTAAGAAAGAGGGAAAGGAAGGGAAACATGAGCTTAACTAGTACTGAAGGATGCAGGTTGCGTGGGGGTGTACCCCAGTCGCCAAAGGTATACCACAGTGGGATGCCCATGATCCCCACACGGCTTCAAATTTCTGATTCGTGTTTGAAAGAATGCTGGCCAGTTTTTCCTGCACCATGATCCACGAAATCTTGCGTTTTATTTCTGCAATGGAAACCCTGGGCTGTTTCCAAGCCCTGGCGATGGTAATTTTAGCCCCGAGGAGCATAAATCGGATCAGCTTCTGATTGGGCTTGGATATACCCGGAATCCGAGCATTTAGGAGAGCTACAGGAGCCGTTCTGGGGACCGAGCAACCAGTGACTGTACAAATGAGGTTAAAAATCCTCTTCCAGATTGGTCTGATTCTGGGACATTCCCACCAGACATGCACCATCGAGCCCAGGAGCTGACAACCTCTAAAGCAGCTGGGATCTGATGATGGGTAGATGGCCGCAAGCCTGGCGGGAGTCATATACCACCTCATAAGGACCTTTAAGTTTGCTTCCATCAGGGAAGTATTCAAGATGCCCTGATAAGAATCAGAACAAGCTGCCTGCCAGGTCTCCAACTCCCACCCTATTTGGAGGTCTGCCTCCCAAGCCGTCATATAGGAAGACTTCTCAGTCGGGCGGTGAGTGAAGAGTAGATGACAGATATTCCTCCCCTTTGTCCCATGGTCTGCCCGCACCAGAGCTCATAATCTGTAAATTTGGGAGGTAGAGGCCTATCCGTCCATAAAGTGTGTAGGAATTGTGATATTTGTTTGAATCTGAATTTTTCAGTGTCAGGGATGTCCAATTTAGTCACACAGTGGTCTAGTGTAAGAGGGCCTTTGGATGTGAAGAATTGTCCTATGCGGTACAGACCCTTATCCAACCACCAACTGAATGCTTTCCTGTCCATTCCCGGTGGGAAATCCGGGTTTTGGAATACACTGGCTAGAGGTTGACCTTTCGAAACCAGGGCAGGAAGGTTACGAAATCTATCCAAAGGGCGTAGGATTGAGAAAGGGAGGGGGACAAAATGGGTGGTCTTCTCTTTTGGGGGCACCAGAGTAAGTGTTCTATGGAGAACCGGGGGACAGCTTGACCCTCTATGTGGACCCAGTCTGGTTTGTCCAGTTTAGAGTAAACTACGGATAGTTGAGCTAGTCTGGCAGCTACGAAGTACTTATATAGGTGCGGTAGTCCTAGTCCTCCTCTTTTCCTATGGTTATATAGCGTGTGTTTTGGGGGATTCTGTAACCTGACTTGCCCCAAATGAATTTGAGTATTTTGCTTTGTAAAGTCTGCACGTGATCTTTTCTGATGGGAATGGGAAGGGAGCGGAATAGATATAAAATTCTAGGAAGTAAAGTCATCTTTATAGAGTTAATTCTGCCCAGCCAGGAAAGATCATACTTAGCCCAGTTATTCATGTCGGCCGTAAGTTTTTGGTATAGGGGAGGATAGTTATTTGTGTAAAGGGATTCTGTCCGAGCTGTTAAGGAAATCCCTAGATATTTGATAGATGAGGGACACCATTCAAATTTGAATGACTGTTGGAGGAGAGATACTGTAGGAGGTGGAAGGGATACGTTCAAGGCTTGTGATTTGGCATAATTGACTTGGAGACCTGAGAATTTAGAGAATTCCGAAATTACCTTACAAAGGTTTGGTAGGCAGGTAATAGGAGAAGTTAGAAATAGTAGTAAGTCATCGGCAAAGAGCCCACATTTATGAGTTTGATCTCCACATGAAACGCCTCGAATGTCGGGGTTCTGTCGAATGGCTATCGCTAGGGTTTCAATTGCCATCGCGAAAATGATTGGGGAGAGGGGGCATCCCTGTCTGGTACCCCTTGCTATGTCTATTGGAGAAGAGTAGTACCCTTGGATTCGAATTTGGGCCTTTGGTTTAGAATAGAGAGCTTGTATTACACCCATAAATCTTGGGCCAAAGCCCCATCGTTCTAGTAGGGGGAGAAGATATTGCCAGGACACAGAATCAAAGGCCTTCTGCAGATCAAGAGATAGGAGAAAGCCTTTTTGTTTCGGACCTCCGTCCCAGTTGGATTGCAAAATTGAGACAATGTCCACTGCCCTTCTCACTTGATCTGGGCCTTGTCGACCTGGAATAAATCCGACTTGGTCCTTGTGAATATATTTATTAATGAAAGAGGAGATACGGAGAGCTAGAATTTTTGTAAGAATTTTTAGGTCGTTATTTATCAGAGAGATGGGGCGATAGTTACAGACTTCTTCTGGGTTTTTATCCGGCTTTGGGATAACCGTAATGTATGCTGTATTAAGTTGCGTACCCAGAGGGGTGCCTTGAGTTTTGGAATTAAAAAAGTTTGTCATATGTGGGACTAGGGTATCTGCAAATGACCTGTAATAGAGGGCCGACAGTCCATCTGGGCCTGGGGCCGAGCCCTTTCGGAGGCCCTTGATTACTGTCGCCACCTCTTCAATCGAAAAGGGTGCTTCCAGCCTGTCTCTGTGTTCTACATCTAAGGATGGGATGGGTAGGCTGTCCAAAAAGTTGTCAATCGAAACCCTGGGAATCTGTGGAGGGGCACTATACAGGTCAGAATAGAATGTTTCGAATGCCTCCAGGATCTTTTTAGGGTTGGATGTAGGTTCTTGACCTGCCAAGCGTATTTTGGGTAAGGAGTGAAACCTTGTTTTAGGGGACAATTTGGTCGCTAACAACTGGCCTATTTTTCCTTTTTGGGTGTAAAATTTATTGCCACTCCAGCGGAGAGATCTCTCCGCCTTCGTTGTGAGGGCTAAGTTAAGTTCTAATCTCAGCTTGTCAATATTCTCTAGTAAGGCTAAAGATGGTTTCTTTTTGTGTTGTGCCCTTAGGGTCCTATAAGACTTCTCCAGACGTACAATTTCTGCTTCGTGTTCTCTTTTGATTCGCGTGGAGATCTGAATGATCTTCCCTCTAATAGAGGCTTTATGGGCTGCCCACAGGGTCTCCGCAGAGATATCCTCAACATTGTTAATTGTGAAATATTCTTGAAGGGCTTTATTAATTTCCGTTGTAGTGGTTGGATTGGAAAGAATGGACTCATTTAGCCGCCAATGTCCGTTCCTTGCCATACCTGCTAAAGAGCGGATGGACATGATGACCATAGAATGGTCAGATAGGACTGTGTCTCTGATTTGGGCCTTGATCACTGCCGGAAGTACAAATGAAGGGATTAAAATATGATCGATCCTGGCATAGGTACTATGCGGGTGAGAGTAATGAGTGTAGTCCCTCTTTGAGGGGTTAGACTCCCGCCAAACATCCGTCAACCCCCTGTCATGGAGTAGTTTGGCAATTTTCAGGCTGACCCTAGAGGGTCTAGTAAGTTGAGCGGACAGAGGTCTGGATTTGTCCAAACCCTGGTCAAAAGCCACATTGGAATCCCCCCCCCAAATGACTGTACCTTCCAGAAGTGGGGTTAAAGTGTCCAAGGTTAATTGGAAAAACTTGTCTTGCCCTTTGTTGGGAGAATAGTATGAGACCAGGGAGTATAGATGACCCTCAATTTTACCTTTAACCAGTATAAATCGTCCCTCTGGGTCTTTGAAGTCAGAGAGATACTCAAAGTTACAGGATTTGGAGAAGAAGATTGCGACCCCCTTGGTCTTGTTCTCGGCATTAGCCAAGTAGAAGAGGGGGAAAGTGAGAGTGGACAAATTTGGGACTGTACCGCCCAGGAAAGTGGGTCTCTTGGATCATGAGAATGTCTAGTTTGAGTGATTTGTAGCTATCAAAGATCTTTCGCCTTTTGACTGGGGAGTTCAGGCCTTGAACATTATGTGTGGCTATGTTGAGGGAGCTCTGTACGTGGTCAGCCATGGGGAACTGAAAAGCAACTCTGTCTGTCTCTACCTCCACTCACCCTGAGATGTCTTCTGTCCTCCCAACCTTGCCATTTGTCAGGATGGATGACTGGCAGCCCAGTGGACATTCCTCGATCGTAGGTACTGCAAGCTGAAAAATAATAAATGGTTAGGCTCATGTGGGAAAGATGGGGAATAGAAAAGGAAAGGACAGATTCGAAAGAGAGAAAGAAGTGGTGAAGAAGACTCCCAATCCAACTAAGGAAAGAGAGAAAAAAAATAAGAAAAAATACATTCTCGGGGAGGGGAGATGCTCCTCGAGAATTTCTACCAAGGTAGATCAAAAAAGGGCTTGCTCCAATTGCGAACAAGCGACCTCGCCCCCAGAAACCTTCTGGAGTCTAAGGGAGAGGTGGAGGTACATGGGGCCCACCCCAGCCAGGGCGCCCCTGAAAAATTGGTTACAACAACTATCAAAAAACGAAACCGGAAGGAATTGAGTAATTCTAAACCCAGTTTGGTCGGATCTAAATCCGATCCGGATGTCCCCCCGTCCCCCCCCCAACGGGGATCGAGGAGGAGGGGACCTCAGAAGCAAGGTGGGGACAACCCCCTGCGGAAAAATTAGAATAAATGAAGAGATCTTTTTAGCAGGAGAAATACTGTTGAAATGTCAATTATCCAAAAAGTTGATTCTTCTGATCAGAGAACGTCTAAATCTCAGGCATAGGACCGACCAAAAATCTTGAAAGTTTAAGGAGTATATGACCAATGTGTCAACCGAGATCTGGGTAAGTGGGTCCACTGTCTCTAGCTTTCTTAGATCTCGACCTGGTCCAGAGTAGGGAATTAGGGCTGGTAGGGGTCGGTCTCTTGGAGGTGTTTGGGATGCTATGAGAAGTATCCATGGCGGGTTCTTGCGAGATGAGCTTAAGGCGCTGTAGTAGTCTTTTCTCCATCAGGAAAATTTGAGAAGGAGTAGTTTTTCCCTTTATCCGAGAACTTGACCGCAAAGGGGAATGCCCATTTATATTTTATATCCTTTTGGACCAGGACTAGGAGTAGCGGCTTTAATGACCGTCTTCGCTGCATTGTGGAGGGAGAAAGGTCTGCGTATATTTGGACGGGATGACCTTGGCACAAAACACTGGGCACAGAACGTGCTAGTCTCATGACTTCATCCTTTACAGCGTAAAAGTGGGGTTTGGCGATGATGTCCCGCGGTGAGCCGTCCTTTCTGGGTGGTCCCAGGGCTCTGTGGGCTCTATCCAGCTCTAAGCGAACTTGAGGGATGTTTGGAATCAAGTTCTGGATCAAATTTTGTACCGCTGCTGTAGTGTCAGTGATGGATTCGGGCAGTCCCCTGATCCGAAAATTGTATCTCCTGGATCTGCTCTCCAACTCGTCGATCCTGGAAAGGGCCACATCCAATTGCTCCTGTACTGTATGAATATGTTCTGAGTTCTGGTCTGTGGCTGCCACCGTTTGATCAAGCTTGTCTTCTATCGCTTCAATTCTGGTGCCCAGATTCTGGAAATCTGCTTTCAAATCTCCTGTTATTTTGGTAGCAGTCTGAGCGAGTCCCCTATCCAGGAGTTCAGCCAGAGCCTGATATAAGTCAGTCACAGAGAATGCAGACGCTGCTGACAGGGTGCTGACAGAGAATTGAGCAGGCTGGCTCCTTATGTTAGTTCCTATGAGTGGTAGTGCAGAGCCCTCCCTATTTATGCCCTCCATATTACTGCCTGCCAGGGGTTCTGTGGGAATTGTTGAGGGGGACATGTCCTGCTGGTAACTTACTTGGACCAGTGGGGTAAAAGGCAGGGGTACCATATTTGACAAAATCCTTCCCTCAGGCATCTCCTCAGCTCCGTTCTTGTGAGGTGCTGCAGCGGCGGCCATCTTGGATTTTTGCCGTTTTTTTTAAATGACTAAAATGCGGCTTTAAAGTGTCCCTTTAAAAAAATTATGATGATAGGGGGGTGCCCTGGTGTCTGGGGAAGCCGTGTGTGGTGATAGTTCCCCTTCCAGCCCGTTTTTGGCTGACTTATGGGCGCCGCTGGTCTGGGGTGGTGAGGAGCTCCCGGCTCAAGCAGCCATCTTCAGAGCTCCGCGCATGCGCCTCTCTTGTTTGTTTGTTTTTTATGATCTAATAACGTGTGTCCTACTTGTTCATTATAATAAACAATTGTAATTTTTAACCTCAGTCCATGTTCCCTTGTACCTTCTTGTACGCAGTACCGCTATAGTCCACCCGCCCACCCCCCCTTTTTCCAAATTATTTCTGGGTTACCTTTGGGGTCCCAGTTATATTTGATTTATTCTACACCCTGTATGGGGTAGAATGTGTGGGGGTGATGTAAACCCTCAAATATTTAGGAGTGTGGGAACATCAATGGTAAGAGAAGTTTGTTTGTAAATTAGCAAGCTTATGGGCTGAAATGTGGAGTGGTTAGGCCTCCTGAGAGAGAGGCAAAAATAGTTAATGTTTTATGTAAAGTCAGCAGTGAGGTGTGAGGATTTGTTAAAGTTAACAGCATATCAACTACAGCAAAATGGCTGCCAATAAGCTCACTGGCCACCACTCCCTGAAGAAAGTCACATGACTGTGATGTAACACGTAGGGTGAGCAATGACTTGCAGAATCAAAGCCCAGGAATTTTTTAATACAGCTCTTTTTAATCTTTTTGAATGTATGTGCATTTGGATTGTAATAAATTGCATTTAATCATAATACTGCTCCATATGAGGCTGTTTTTATAATTTACCGATATATGAGTTTGGCTTTTGGGCAGCATGAATGCAGACCTATCTTAAGGCACAGCAGTACCGGATTCCATAGAAGGTACTAACAGAGAGCCCCCTAGAGGTCAAGAGGACACAGAATATATATGGCCAGCCTAGCCTATCAAATGCTTTTCAGGCATCTAAACTAAACAGTAAGGAAAGGGGTTTAGTTCTATTAGGCACCCCAACAAGGTCTAGTGTTTGCTAAGTGGTATCACCTGCAATTGGTCTATAGTTATGCAGGGAGGCCGGGTTTTTCCCAGGCTTCAGTATTACAGAAATGTAGAAATGCATGAATTACGGGTCGGGAATTTTCTCTTTAAATAAAGAGCTTTATTAAGCGAGCATGTACAGGCCAAAGTATGTAAGCTTTGTAAAATAGATACAGGAGACGTTCAGGTCCAGGGGTTCTTGTGGGTGGGTAAATGTTTAACAAACCAAGAAAGTTCTATGAAAGGTTACATCGGCATTTAAAGGTCCAAGAAAGAGGAGGACATCTCAGGTAGTTCAATGGATTAAAAAAAAATGATTGAAGTCCTACTGGTCAAATGGGAGGTGTTTATCCAGAATAAGACAATTATAGAGCTTATGAAAAAATTCTCTGTAAGTCTTGGCAATAGGTGGGGTGCCATCAGATTGGAACAGGGAATCAGGCATGCCCACAAAGGGTCTAGCTCCTAATCTTGTTGACCAACATTCTTGGGGGGGGGGGTTAAAATATTAATAAAATGTTTGCTTAGCCCATAAAAGTGATCATGCTATTCTTTGTATCTCTAGGAAACAAATCTTATCTCTGAGTGATATGACTGCCTGCAGGCAAAGAACTGATGGATTTTGAATGGGTAGCCATTTAGTCCTATGTAGCTGATATAAAATTTACATTTTGGTCTGTATGTCTTGTTTCAACCAAGTGTATGCTGAGATGCACTGACCTCTAAAAAAGGCCTTGTGAGTTCCCCAAAGGATAGAGAGCTGTTGTACAGAGCCTGCATTAAACTGGAAGAACTTTGTTAAGTCTTGATTGAATTGCCTACGAATATCATCATCTTGTATATTTGTTCAAGGGAGAAAAACTCGCTGGAGCTCAAGTGGTTAAAGCACCCCTGTCCCTGCACAAACTGATAAAAACGAAAAAGCACTCATAGGGCATGGAAGTACTTGTAAAAAATGCAACATATATCAGTAAGGGTCACGCAAGCTGGAATAAAAATTTGTAGCTTATTCTAAAGTGTTGAATTTTAAAGCCTTTTACAGCACTGTTTATTGATAATTTTGTGTACTGCGATTGTTTACTATTTTGCCAGCGTATGCAGTTTTGATGCTTGACATATTTCATATTTGTTGCAACATATGAGGCACAACCTCACCTTTATTTTTTTTAAATAATTTAGAGTTTATATTATGTTTGCGTGTAGATTTTAAAATGTGTGCAAAAAAATGAAAAAATTGCTTCAGTGCTTAGTGAACTGAATAAGTATTCAGATCCTGTGGGCAGTACCTGAAGTTTTCCTTATAGCTCGGTGAAGAGGGGCAGAAATCAGCATGTCTAAAGAAGCTCCTGTTTTAAAAAAAAATACCAACAATTTATGGAGTTAATTTCACAATGGCAACATGGTATTTTCACTAACCATCAACATAATAGGAGCAACTACACAGACTACTAATGTAACATATTAATTTACAGTAAACATACATGGGGCATCATTACTGACTTCCAATGTAACATATGCATTTACACCCAATTCCAATGTAATAGCATTTACACTGACTACCAATGTAACAAATGCATTTATACCTATCACCTACTGTACAGTATCTCACAAAAGTGAGAACACCCCTCACATTTTTGTAAATATTTTATTATGTGACAACACTGAAGAAATTACACTTTGCTATAATGTAAATTAGGGAGTGAACAGGTTGTATATATAACAGTGTACATTTGCTGTTGCCTCAAAATAACTCAACACACAGCCATTAATGTCTAAACCGCTGGAAACAAAAGGGGTCATGTGACTCATTAGTGTTACAAGGTCTCAGGTGTGAATGGGGAACAGGTGTGTTACATTTGGTGTTATCGCTCTCACTCTCTCATACTGGTCACTGGAAGTTCAACATGGCACCTCATGGCAAAAAAACTCTCTGAGGAGCTGAAAAAGAAGAATTGTTGCTCAACATAAAGATGGCCTAGGCTATAAGAAGATTGCCAAGACCCAGAAACTTAGCTGCAGCATGGTGGCCAAGACCATACAGCGGTTTAACAGGACAGGTTCAACTCAGAACAGGCCTCACCATGTTTGACCAAAGAAGTTGAGTTCACATGCTCGGCGTCATATCCAGAGGTTGTCTTTTTGGGAAATAGACATATGAGTGCTGCCAGCATTGCTGTAGATGTTGAAGGGGTGGGGGGTCAGACCATAGGCCGCACACTGCATCAAATTGGTCTGCATGGCTGTCGTCCCAGAAAGAAGCCTCTACTAAAGATGAAGCGCAAAAAAGCCTGCAAATAGTTTACTGAAGACAAGCAGACTAAGGACATAGATTACTGGAACCATATACTGTGGTCTGATGAGACCAAGATAAACTTATTTGGCTCAGATGGTGTCAAGCATGTGTGGCGGCAAACCGGTGAGGAGTACAATGTCAAGTGTCTGCCTACAGTCAAGCATGGTGGTAGGAGTGTCATGGTCTGGGGCCACATGAGTGCCACCGGCACTGGAGAGCTACAATTAATTGAGGGAATCATGAATGCCAACATATACTGTGAAATACTGATCCCCTCCCTTGGGCTGCAGGGCAGTATTCCAACATGATAATGACCCCAAACACACCTCCAAGATGACCACTGCCTTGCTAAAGAAGCTGAGGGTAAAGGTGATGGACTGGCCAAGCATGTCTCCAGACCTAAACCCTATTGATCAGCTGAGGGGCATCCTCAAACAGAAGGCGGAGAAGTGCAAGGTCTCTAACATCCACCAGCTCTGTGATGTCATCATGGAGGAGTGGAAGATGACTCCAGTAGCAACCTTTGAAGCTCTGGTAAAATCCATGCCCAAGAGAATTGTGGCAATGCTGGAAAATAATGGTGGCAACACAAAATATTGACAATTTAGGCACAATTTTGACATTTTAACTTAGGGGTGTATTCACTTTTATTGCCAGCGGTTTACACATTAATGGTTGTGTGTTGTGTGTTGAGTTAGTTTGAGGGGACAACTAATTGACATGGTTATACAAGCTGTACACATACTACCTTACAATTTAAGCAAAGTGTAATTTCTTCACATTTAAAAGATATAATAAGATTTACAAAAATGTGAGGTGTGTACTCAGTTTTGTAAGATGCTGTATGTGAGTGAGTGAGTGAGTGAGTGAGTGAGTGAGTGAGTGAGTGAGTGAGAAACGTATATAGCGCAGCACATGCAAACTGAATCGCATCTGTGATGGAGGAATTTGCAATGACCTCAGAGTAGGGTGGATTTACAATAGCCACCAATGTAAAAGTGGAATTTACACTGACTACCAATCTAACAGGGACATTTAAACTTCTTATACTTTGGCGGTCTGTATAAACACACATTGTTACAGGGGGTGATATGCTGAAAATCAGTGTGTTTAACTCCATTTGCTATTCATAATAATTTTCTCCTAAAAGTGTTCAATCCATAAACATAGTTACATAGTTTGTCAGGTTGATAAAAGACACTAGTCTAATATAGTTTAACTAATTTTAAACATAAATATAATTTTAGTGTGATTTTTTTCAAATTAAATTAGCATTTTCTCAATTTATTGAGCTATAATGCAAGTGCTATCAGTAGTATTAAACGACGGTCTTTATCTTTCATTGGCCCTTATTGTTAAGCAGGAAAACAAAAGATTACAGTTTATTATATACTGTTGTTTAGTCTTTATAGTATGTACTGTACATTCTCTTCTTTATTGAAGCAGTGATTTCTAAAGCAATTCTGGTTTGTATTACTGTACTATTGCAAGGACATTCTTGTAGAGCTCTTCAAGTCTAATGTTATATTTAACTAAAACTGCTGTAAATGTGAATTGATACATTGTAAGTGCGGAGTACAAGTGGATCCTATTATTGGGTTATATCAAAACTTCAATTTGTCAGAACAACAATGACAGTTATAGAAAACGTGTCTGAATATGTAAAATGACAGGAGTATTGTAACCATTTTAGCACAACCAAGATGTGTCACTCAGCATATTAAAGCAGTATTACAGTATCCAAACATACCATAGAAACCACTACAGTATCCAAACATACATGGAAACAGGTTGGGTTCTAGAAGCGTTACCAAAAATATAAGTAAATTAAATATATTAGATGGGGATTCTTTATTAGGCATGCCAAGTGGGGCAATAACCTCTCACATTTACTTAACTGAATGTATTATTAAAAAGACATGCTCAGGAACAATACATTACCCAGCCGGCGTTTCTGTTTTCTGGAAACACGCCGGGTTGGTTGCGAGCAGCGTAACTGGTTCTAGCTATGGCGCCGGGGGCGTTCCCGCCATTTCCGCGTTGAGCGGAAACTTGTCCGGCGCGACCAGGGTTTCCGGACGGGAACGCGGCGCAAGTTATATAAGTAAATTAAGGCGTCGTCATCGGAAAAAAAAAAAAAAATATTAGATGGGTCATTGATTCTTTGCGCACGGGGATGTTTTGATACTCGACGCATGCCAGTACGTTCGCTTCGTACACGCCCCGTACCCGCAATTTAATTCCGCCGGCTCATTTCATGCGCTGCCGCATTTAGGAGCAAGTGCTTCTGAATGACAGCACTTGCTCCTAAAATTTCTGCAGCGTAACGCAAATGAGAAGCGTTACTCTGGAGCAAAGATGCTCCCATCTACCTGAATCTGGCCCATAGTGATGCTTACTTCAATGAACCACCCCCCTCTACCTCAGGCCTCGTACACACTACCGTTTTCCACACGGTTGTGTGTATGTTTTTTGTGAAGAAAACTGTCGTGGAGAACATTTTCTCTTTTTTCTCATCGGGAGTCTCAATTTCCTTGTCGTGTTTCTCGTCCGGCTGGTTTACGATGAGAAACACGTTTGTGTGTATGCTTAGAAACCCGCGCATGCTCAGAATAAAGTATGAGACGGGAGCGCACCTTTGGTAAAGTAGTTTTCGTAATGGAGATAGCACATTCGTCACGCTGTAACAGACTGAAAAGCGCAAATCGTCTCTCACCAAACTTTTACTTAACACGCAGTAAAATGAAATTAGCAAAAGCAGCCCCAAGTGTGGCGCCAGTGGAATCAAAATTCCCCTTTATAGTGCTGTCGTACGTGGTGTTGTATGTCACCGTGTTTAAAAACAACGAGATTTTGTCTTGACAGTGTGTATGCAAAGAAAGCTTGACAAGATCCTCGACAAGCTTGAGAAGAACCTCGTCAAGGAAAACGATGTTTCTTTTGCGACAAAATTCTCGGTCGTGTGTACGGGGCCTCACAGGCACCTGCTGGCTTTTTTCATTCATTTTGGGTTAAAGTCCTTGTAATGAGGGTTTAGAGGCTCTTTCCCATCCAAAGTCTCTCTGAGTCTCTGAATTCCAGGTCACAAATGAGGACTTACCAAGAAATCAGTCTTCTCATTTTCGACTGGGCTATCTCAGAACCCCTCACCCTCCATGGGTGAGAATCTCTGAGTACTATAAAAAGGTCCTAATTACCTTTTATAGCTCCTGTAGCGGAGTACAATATTAAACTCCAGGATCTCCGCTGGTAACCAGGGTAAATCCACAGTCAGCATTAAAAAGTAAGGCAATGTCCCAAATCCCCCCCAGTAACCAGACGAAACAGAGCATTGAGAGTCAACTGACTTTTTATTCACAGGCTTCCATATTTATATAATTCCACATGCAAGGGGTTTCCAAACAGCCAAACAGATTTAGCAGGGGTAATACAGGGAGGACCACATAGGGAACTTAACATTTTGGATAATTCTCCCATCAGGCATTGCTGCACGAGGGACAAGTCGCTTGATAGCTGGTGTCTGGGGTTATGTATTGTGGGAGTTTGGTTTAAAACTGCCGAACACCGATTGGGCAACATAAAACAAAGTACTTGAATGCTAGTGGCTTACGGCTGACAGCATACCAATTACTATGCCCACATAAGACCCAGCAGAATACATAGCATATAATACAGACAACCTTTTGATATGTAACGTCCAGCGTTTCAGAAGTGGCTAGGTTTGCCACAATGCTCCCCCAGAACCAAGCCGGCATACACAGTCTGATTCCAACAGATCGGCTTGGGGATGTCCGGGGAAGTACTCACAGATCACTTTTCAAGTTCAGTTTGTCTAGATAACCCGTCGGTGTTACCGTTTTGCTTCCCTGGTCAGTAGTGGATTGTAAAGTCAAACGGCTGCAGCGCCAAACTCCAGTGCAGCAGCCGGGCATTGTCTCCCGCCACACGGTTTAGCCACACCAATAGGTTGTGATCTGTGAGTAGCAAAAAAGGTTGTCCATACAAATACGGCTGCAACTTTTTGAGGGCCCACACCACGGCCAGGCATTCCTTCTCAATGGCGGCGTAGCTTACTTCTCGTGGCAATAACTTTCGGCTCAGGTAAGCTATGGGGTGTTCTCCGCCATCGGCTCCCACTTGGCTCAGCACTGCTCCCAATCCAAACATTGAAGCGTCTGTGTGGACAAGAAATCTTTTAGTTGGATCAGGAGCAGCAAGTACAGGGGCATTAGTTAGAGCAGTCTTTAGTTGTCGGAATGCCTGATCACACTCTGGGGCCCAGACAACCTGTAGGGGCAGGTTCTTGCGTGTCAAGTCAGTTAAGGGTTTGGCCAGGGCACTATAATTGGGTACGAATTTTCTATAGTACCCCGCGGTACCTAGAAACGCTAGCACTTGGGTTTTCATCCTGGGGGAGGGCCATTTAGCTACGGCTTCAACTTTAGCTGGTTCGGGTTTCTGTCGCCTGCTCCCCACCCGGTGGCCCAAGTACTGCACTTCGGCCATCCCTATATGACACTTGCTGGGTTTCAGTGTTAACCCTGCCTCTCCAATACGATCTAGAATGGCCCCTATGTGTTGTAGGTGCTCTGCCCAGGTCTGGCTAAATATGGTGATGTCGTCTAAATAGGCACATGCGTATTCCTGGAATCCGTTCAATAACCGATCGACCATCCGCTGAAAAGTTGCCGGAGCGTTCTTCATCCCAAATGGCATGACCCGAAATTGATACAGGCCAAACGGGGTGACAAACGCCGACTTGGGGGTGGCCTCCTCAGCCAGTGGAATCTGCCAGTATCCCTTACATAAGTCTATGGTAGTGAGATACTGGCCCCGTGCCATCTTATCCAGCAGCTCGTCTATCCGGGGCATCGGATAGGCATCAGACACCATTTTGTCATTTAGCCTCCGGTAGTCAACACAGAAACGTGTTGTGCCGTCCTTCTTTGGTACCAGCACTACTGGCGATGCCCAGGGGCTATCGGAAGGTTCGATAACCCCCAGCTGCAACATCTCGTGAATCTCAGTCTTCATATGCATCCTGACTGCTTCAGGGACACGATATGGGGTTTGTCGCATAGGTAGCTGTCCCGGGGTCTCGACTCGGTGAGTGGCCAGCGGAGTGTACCCAGGTAAATTGGAGAAGGTAGCCCCTTTAGCTACAATCAACTCTTGTACCTGGGCACGCTCCTGAGGGCTTAGCGGCTCCCCCAACTGAACCCCCCTTGGAGGGCTCCGTCTGTCCCTCCTGTTCTAAGAGGTCAGGTAGTGGCAGATTCTCCTGATTCTCCGAGGCGGAATCGCATATGGCGGCCACATCCTCTATCCTCTCATGGTATAGTTTGAGCATATTCACATGGAGCATGCGTCTCTCCCCTACCCCTGAGCAGGGGCCAATCACATAGGTGGTGTCACATCTCTGTTCAACCACCTGGTATGGGCCTTGCCAGATGGCCTGCAGCTTGTCTGTGCGGACCGGTTTTAAAATCAAAACCTTTTGTCCCACCTGAAAGCTGCGGTCTCTGGCTCCCCTATCATACCAGCGCGCTGACGTTGTTAGGACCGCCCGGATGTTGGTGCGCACAGCCTGGGTTAGCGCCTCCAGACATTCCCTGAACTCCAGTACGTAAAATACAATAGGGGTTCTGTCTGGGCTACTCTCATCCTCTCAATGCTCTCTAATTAGGTCTAGTGGCCCTTGTACCCTTCTCCCAAACAGTATTTCAAAAGGGGAAAACCCTGTTGACTCTTGGGATACCTCTCTATACGCGAAGAGCTGATGGGGTAGAAAGTGCTCCCAGTCTTTATGAGCCTCTCCAAATGTACGGAGCATCTGTAGCGTACCATTAAACCTTTCGCAAGACCATTGCTGGGGGTGGTAGGCCGAATTTACTATTGGCTTAAGCCACATATCTTCCATAGTTGTTGACCTCGGCGGTGAACTGGGTCTCTATCGGAATGATTTCTTGGGGAAATCCCACTGGAAAATATGTCCATTAAGGCCTCTGCCACAGTTTCGGCATGAATGTTGGTGAGGGCTATAGCCTCGGGGTATCGGGTGGCATAGTACCAGTTAAAATATATCTTTACCCGGAGGGACTGGGTTTTGGTAAGGGCCCCCTATTCTATGGCACCCTACTGAGGGTTCTTCAATAATGGGAAGAGGACATAACTTGGCTTTTGCAGTCACCTCGCTGCCTACTCGGGCAAATGTCACAGGAGGTGCAGTATTGCCTCACATCCTTGGAATCCCTGGCCAGAAGAAAGCGTGGGTCAACTGTATCGGGTACGGTCATCCTCAGATGCCCAGACAGGGGAATGTCGTGGGCAATCCGAAGCAGTTCTTGCCATACTTCTGGGAACCACTAACTGTTTAGTCGTTACTGTGGCAGACCCTCCCGCTCCTCTTTCAGCAATGCGGTAAAGTAGCCCTTTCTCCCAGGTTACCGCTCCCCCCTAGCCCAGCCTGGTCAGCATGTACCCTGTCCCTGTATACCTGTACTGGGGTCTGACCTCACCTCGGCCTCAAACTAGTCGGGGTACCCCGGACATACGTGTCGTGTGGGGGTCATGGTTCTTACCGGGCCTCAGAGTGTGTCGGTGGTACCGTGGTGCGAGCCTGTTCGTGTGGTCCTGGATGGGCTTCCTGGTATGGGGCCTGGGGTACAAAAGGAGGTCATCTGGCCCAATATTCCCAGCACAACATCTGCTGGTAAATTTTGCATGAGGCCCACTTCTATGTCCCCCCTCCCACACCCCAATCCAAATGTACTTTGGCAGTGGGTAGTCGGTACACTGCTCCCCCTGCCACTCGTACTGCCAAGGATCCGCCAGTGTGTGCCGAGTCAGGGACCAAATGGGGTGCTATCAAGGTTAAAGTAGCTTCTGAATCCCAAAGCCCCTGGACTTCTTTGCCCTCCAAGGTCACTGGCTGTCGATGATGCTGCCGGTTATCCGTGGCTCGGACTGTCATCACCTCATGCAAGATTGCCAGGGGTTCTTCTGCTGGAATGCTCAACATCTCTTGAGTGGCCGGCTCCCGTTGATAATGATGGGCAGCAGCCCTTGGTGCCGTGTTCGGTCGGCCTTGGTTCCAGGCGGGTCTGCCCCGGTTTTGGGTGCACTCGCGTGCCACATGTCCCCACTGTTTGCAGGTGTGGCATTGGATGTTGGCACGTCCGTTATATCTGGAGGGTGGTGGTAAAGTCCCTTGGGATTGACGAAAAGGGGAGGCTGTGAGAGCGGGGGGTGGTAGAGTACTGGGTGGTCCCGCGGGTCGAGGATAACTCTTGGTTAGGGGCCCATGATGTCTCCTCGCATCAAAATGCTGATCTGCTAATCTAGCCACTTTGGTTAGGGTGAGAGGTTTCCTGTCTCGCACCCATTCTTGTGCCTCTGGGGACAAACCGTTAAAGAATTGCTCCAACAGCATTAACTGTTGCAATTCCTCCATAGTAGTGGCTTTGCTGGCTTGTATCCACCCTTGGGAAGCTTGGTCCAGCTTGTGTGCCCATTCAGCATGTGAATCCTTCTCTGGCTTGCGCAGGTTTCTAAACTTGCGCCGGTATGCCTCTGGAGTAATGGCGTATCTCTCTAATATCGCTTGCTTCACTTTATCATAATCCTTGCTGTCCTCACTGGGTACAGCGTGATATGCTTCTGCTGCCCGACCTGCCAGCTTGCCTGCTAGCAATGGGACCCATACCGTCCGTTCCAATTCATGTAGATCACACAGTCTCTCAAAATCCTGTAAATACCCATCAATCTCATCCTTCTCCTCACAAAACATTTTAAAGGCATGATAGGAAATTTGGGGTTTTACCTGGTTGTAGAGTGACGCAGTAGGAAATTCTGCTCGAGACTGTGTATACTGCGGACTGTGTGCCATCACGTACTCCTGCACATTCGCTATTACCATGTGCAGCATGGCATCTGATATAGGCTGTGGCAAAAATTCCAGCCTGGTCCTCATTTCTCTCTGGTAGAGGGTTTCTTCCATGGCTGCTGGTGGTGTAGCGCTGCGGGCTCTGTCTCCCTCTATCAGCTCGGCAGTTAGTACAGCTTTGGATTTGTTGCTGGCTACCTTACCCCTGGCTTCTAGCAGTTCCTTTAATGTCTGCCGCTTTAGCGTAGAATAATCCGTATCCATTTACATCGGTAGTTCACATTGCACGAATTGCGCTTATCGGCTGTAAGGTTGGATCCTATCGCTTGCCACCAATTTGTAGCAGAGTACAATATTAAACTCCACGATCTCCGCTGGTAACCAAGGTAAATCCACAGTCAGCGTTGAAAAGTAAGGCAATGTCCCAAATCCCCCCCCAGTAACCGGACGAAACACAGCTCTGAGAGTCAACTGACTTTTTATTCACAGGCTTCCATATTTATATAATTCCCCATGCAAGGGGTTTCCAAACAGCCAAACAGATTTAGCAGGGGTAATACATGGGGAACTTAACATTTTGGATAATTCTCCCATCAGGCATTGCTGCACGAGGGAAAAGTCGGTTGATAGCTGGGGTCTGGGGTTATGTGTTGTGGGAGTTTGGTTTAAAACTGCTGAACACTGATTGGGCAACATAAAACAAAGTACTTGAATGCTAGTGGCTTACGGCTGCCAGCATACCAATTACTATGCCCACATTAAGACCCAGCAGAATACATAGCATATAACACAGACAACCTTTTGACATGTAACGTCCAGCGTTCCAGAAGAGGCTAGGTTTGCCACAGCTCCCATCCTGGATAAACCATGGCAACCCTGTACATTACATTTTTGCTGGTACTCTGCTTCTTATTTCTTCTGAAATTAATATGAGAAACTCTACTTGATAAGAAATTATTAAAGTACCCTCATCCTATTATATAGAAAAATGGGATATTGTGGAGGCAATATTGACTTTTCGTGGTACTGTATGAATTTACAAAGTCAATTTACAAAAAAAATATACATTTATTTTACAAAATCATACATAACAATATCAGCCTTAAATACATAGGCCCAGATTCATAGAGCAATTACGCCTGTCTAACTGGTGTTAGACAGGAGTAATTTCAAATTTCGCGCGCCGTATCACTAGTTTGAATCCTCAAACCATGATACGAGGCTTTGGGCTTCGATCCAAGAGGCTTACGTCTTCGTAAGCCTTCGGATCTACGCTGCGATATTTTTGCGGCCGCTGGGAGGAGTTTGCGTCGTTTTGATGCGTCGGGATATGCAAATTAGTTTTTACGGCGATCCACGAAGATACGAGTGGTCTTCGCCATCGCTTACGTCTATTTTTTTTTACTGGTCTAACGGTGCGTAGCCCATGTTAAGTATGGCCGTCGTTCCCGCGTCGAATTTAATTTTTTTTTTTTACGTAAGTCGTTCGGGAATAGAAATGTCCGTAAACGACGCTACTCAAACAACGAATGACGTAACAACGTGATTTCGCGTAATGCACGGCGGGAAATTTGCGAACGGAGCATGCGCAGTTCGATCGCCGCGGGAACGCGCCTATTTTAAATGCTTCACGCCCCCTACTCGCGTAGATGGATTGCGAGGGGAGAAATACACTACTCCGCCGTCGTTTACTGGACAAAATCTACCTGGATTCCACGTAGAGCCAGGTAAAAAACGGCGGCGTAGTGTATTTCTGATACGCTACGATAATCTAATTCTCTCTGAATCTGGCCCTATGTATTTAAGGCTGATTTTATTATTTTTATTTTATTTATTTTTTTGAAAATTGACTTTGTAATTTCATTACTGTACCATGAAAGTCCATATTGCCTCCACAATATCCCATGTTTCTATATAATAGGATGAAGGTACTTTAATAATTTCTTATCAAGTATCCCATTTTTCTCCTGAAATTAAGGAAAATTTTCTTCGTGTATACCTGCATGTCTTTTGTATGCCATAGAGTTAGGAATGAAAAGTGCCTCTGCGATGCATACTAGCTCATTATGCCTTTGTCTTACAGGTTGTTTTTTTCTCTCTCTCTGGGTTTACAACTAGGGATGAGCCGAACATACCCGCGTTCGGTTCGCACCAGAACCGTCGAACAGACCGACCGTTCGCGCAAACATTTAGAACCCCATTGAAGTCTAAGGGACTCGAATGTTCGAATTCAAAAACGCAAATTTTAAAGACCAATATTCAAGTTATTGTTGAAAAACGTCTTTGAGAACCCGGGTCTTGCCCCAGGGAACATGTATCAATGGAAAAAAGTTTAAAAAACTGTTCGTTTTTTCAGGAGCATGATACATGTTCTCTCGGGCAAGACCCGGGTTCTCAAAGACG
This sequence comes from Rana kukunoris, assembly GCA_029574335.1. Lineage (NCBI taxonomy): Eukaryota > Metazoa > Chordata > Amphibia > Anura > Ranidae > Rana > Rana kukunoris. Next base: position 201,393,805 of record CM056049.1, on the reverse strand, counting down.
TTTTCACAGGCAAACTATAGACACCCAGCAGGTACAATATTTCAAAGGAATTTATTTTTTTATTATTATTTAAGCATCATTAAAATCACTGCTCCAGGAGCAGTGATTTTAATAATGTTTAAATAAAAAAAAATGAAAAATTCCTTTAAATATTGTACCTGCTGGGTGTCTATAGTTTGCCTGTGAAAACGTCTTTAAGAACCCGGGTCTTGCCCAAAGGCACATGTATCAATGGAAAAAGGTTTTAAAAACGGTTGTTTTTTCAGGACTCCTGAAAAAACGACCGTTTTTAAAACTTTTTTTTCATTGATACATGTTCCCTCGGGCAATACCCCGGCACAATACTCTGCAATACCCCCGGCACAATACTCAGCAATACCCCCGGCACAATACTCTGCAATACCCCCGGCACAATACTCTGCAATACCCCCAGCACAATACTCTGCAATACCCCCGCACAATACTCTACAATGCCCCCGCACAATACTCTGCAATACCCCCACACAAAACTCTGCAATACTCCCTGCGCAATACTCTGCAATACTCTGCGATCATTTTTTTTTTCCAGGCTTCCCAGCCTAGAGGTGAGATGTGGAGTCTTATTGACCCCATATCTCACTGTAAAGAGGACCTGTCATGCTATATGCCTATTAGAAGGGATGTTTACAAATAGGAATAAAAGTAATCAAAATTTATTTTTGGGGAAAAACGTGTCAAACTAAAATAAATAAAGTAAAATGAACAATAAAAAAAAAAAATACAGCGCCCCTGTACCCGTGTACTCGTATACAGACACATATGAAAACGGTGTTCAAACCACACATGTGAGGTATCGATGCGAACGTTAGAGCGAGAGCAATCATTTTGGCCCTAGACCTCCTCTCCAACTAAAAAGATGTAACCAGTAAAAACACTTAAAGCGTCGCCTATGGGGATTGGCGCTATTCTACAAGCGTGTGCAATATTGAAGGGTGACATGTTGGTTATCTATTTACTCGGCATAACTTCATCTTTCATATTATGCAAAAACATTGGGCTAACTTTACTGTTTTTTTTTTTAAAGCACAAAAATGTTTTATTTCCAAAAAAAAAACGTGATTAGAAAAATTGCTGTGCAAATACCATGCGCGATAAAAAAGGTGCAATGACCGCCATTGTATTCTCTAGGGTCTTTGCTAAAAAAGCATATATAATGTTTTGGGGTTCTATGTAATTTTCTAGCAAATAAATTATGATTTTTACATGTGGGAGAGAACTGTCAGAATTGGTCTGGGTGTTCCAGAACGCCTGATGGTGCTCCCTGCATGTTGGGCCTCTGTATGTGGCCACGCTGTGTAAAAGTCTCACACATGTGGTATCGCCATACTCGGGAGGAATAGCAGAATGTGTTTTGGGGTGTAATTTGTGGTATGCATTTGCTGTGTGTGAGAAATAACCCGCTAATATGAACATTTTGTGGAAAATAAATAAAAATAAAAAAAATCTTGATTTTGCAAAGAATTGTGGGAAAAAATGACAACTTCAAAAAACTCACAATTCCTCTATTCTAAATACCTTGGAATGTCTTCTTTCCAAAAAGGGGTCATTTGGGGGGTATTTGTACTTTTCTGGCATGTTAGGGTCTCAAGAAATGAGAGATGCTGTCAATACATCAGGTGTGATCAAATTGATAAGTTTGTTTTGTTACCAAAGATATGTAGCAGTATACATTTTAGGCCAAATTTATGAAGAAAAATGTATTTTTTGCAAAATTTTATAATAGAAATGAAGAAAAATTCATTTTTTTTACAAAATTTTTCATTCTTTTTTCATTTATAGCGAAAAAAAAATAATACCGCAGAGGTGATCAAATACCACCAAAAGAAAGCTCTATTTGTGGGAATAAAAGGACTAAAATTTCATTTGGTTACAGTGTTGTATGACTGAGTTATTGTCATTCAAACTGCGAGAGCACCGAAAGCTGAAAATTGGTCTGGTTATCAAGGTGGTTTAAGTGCCCAGTGGTCAAGTGGTTAAAGGAATCTTTCATTTTTTATTTAAACATTATTAAAATCACTGCTCCAGGAACAGTGATTTTAATGATGCTTAAATTAAAAAAATTAAAATAAATAAATATTGTACCTGCTGGGTGTCTATACGTGTGATAACGTCTTTAACCACTTAAGACCCGGACCAAAATGCTCCTAAAGGACCTTGCCCCTTTTTGCGATTCGGCACTGCGTAGTTTTAACTGACAATTGCGCGGTCATCCGACGTGGCTCCCAAATAAAATTGTCGTCCTTTTTTCCCCACGAATAGAGTTTTCTTTTGGTGGTATTTGATCACCTCTGCGGTTTTTATTTTTTGCGCTATAAACAAAAATAGAGCGAAAATTTTGAAAAAAATTCAATATTTTTTACTTTTTGCTATAATAAATATCCCCCCAAAATATATATATATTTTCCTCAGTTTAGGCCGATACGTATTCTTCTACCTATTTTTGGTAAAAAAAATCGCAAAAATCGTTTATCGGTTGGGTTTCGCAAAATTTTTAGCGTTTACAAAATAAGGGATAGTTTTATTGCATTTTTATAAAAAACATTTTTTACTACTTATAGCGGCGATCATCGATTTTTTTCGTGACTGCGACATTATGGCGGACATTTCGGACAATTTTGACACATTTTTGGGACAATTGTCATTTTCACAGCAAAAAATGCATTTAAATTGCATTGTTTACTGTGAAAATGACAGTTGCAGTTTGGGAGTTAACCACAAGGGGGCGCTTTAGGATTTGTGTGTTCCCTGCGTGTTTTTACAACTGTAGGGGGGTGTGGCTGTAGGTGTGACGTCATCGATCACGTCCCCCTATAACAGGGATGACATGATCGATGCTGCTGCCACAGTGAAGCACGGGAAAGACGTGTGTACACGCGGCTCTCCCCGTTCTTCAGCTCCGCTGGAGTGCGGCGATCGGGTCCGCGAGTCCCGCGGTCCAGGTCCCGGCTGGGTACTAGAACCAACGTATATATACGTTGATGTGCCCAGCCGTGCCATTCTGCTGACGTAAATGTACAGTAGGCGGTCCTTAACTGGTTAAATAGCACAATCACCTGCCTGCCAGTAAATTAGGAAGAACTGATCTATCTAAGCTTTACAGTGTATAAATATATGTACAACTCCTAGGGATGTATATATATTCTCTACACACTGTAAATTAAGCTAAACTGACTAGCCTGCCTGCCTGCTCTATCTAGCTATATAAAAAGACAATCTCTCTGTCTCTCTGACTGCTCTCATTAACAAGCCGGAACACACTACACGAGGCCGCCCAGCAGGCGGCCTTATATAGTGTGGGGTGTGTGCTAAAGCCCTGAGCCATAATTGGCCAAAGCCACCCAGGCTTTGGCCAATTATGGCTCTTCGTTTTATGCGCAATGTGATTGGCCAAGCATGCGGGACATACAGCATGCCTGGCCAATCATCAGTGCGCAATTCTGCAGTGAATTATGGGCCGTTTTGAGTCACTCGAATTTGGCGCGAACGACCGCTTTTGTTCGAATTTCGTCGAACGTACGAACAGACAATGTTCGAGTCGAACATACATTCGTATCGAACACGAAGCTCATCCCTATTTACAACCTCTTTAAGGTTTCCAGCAGTTTTGTTCATGCCATTTTTACTTTTTTTCTTGATTTACAGAGTGATGTGTGACAGGAAGTCAGGTAAATCTGTGGGTGTTGTCACAGATGGGAGATACATTTCTGCCTTGTTTAGACAATACACCAATTACTACTGGGCGTCGGCTGCAGAAATAGCCAGAAAGGTTTAGGTTGTTGGAAAACTTTAGCTGTTCAGAATGAGGTAATTAAGGCCTATATAAATCATCCAAAAGGAAAACTACTGATTGCTGCATCCTGAGGCTTTTTGAGTGAAGGAGAGCAGTGACTTCTCAAGAGGTGAGGTGCTTGTTGATATTTCTGTGTGATAAATATCAAAGAGACTTTTTGTTTTCTGCTGTATGACCAGCAGTGTCTGCCCAGCAGTAGGCTGTGCCAGACTCCATAGGTAGGTTCCTGTGTTGTGAATGTAGATGCCCCAAGTGGCAAGGGTTTATTTTATTTTTTTATTTTTTTATTTTGTTTTGTTTAAGCTGTTTTGATGCTTGCACTTGTATCCAGCAATATGGAAAAATAAACCATATCCTTTGTTTTCAACCATCCTCAACTGCCTTTCTGTACAGTTCAGAGTATAGTGAACCCATCCAGGGGGTCACACACACCCGCTACCGAGCTAATTCCTCACAGATGATTAAAGCGGAGGTCCACACAAAAAGTGAACCTCCACTTTTCGGAAACCCTCCACCCCTCCAGTGTCACATTTGGCACCTTTCAGGGGAAGGGGTGCAGATACCTGTATAATACAGGTATTTGCACCCACTTCCGGGAATAGACTCCGCGGGAGTCACTGCCCTTCCCATCCCCACGCTGTTTTCTGGGAAACACAGTGGTCCCAGGACACAACGGGGACCAGTGAGAATGCGTCGCTCGTGCATGCGCAGTAGGGAACCAGGCAGTGAAGCCGCAACGCTTCACTTTCTGATTCCCTCACTGAGGATGGCGGCAGGGGCAGCCAAGAGACGAGCGATTGCTGGGCTTTGGCTGCCACCATCGCAGGCACGCTGGACAGGTAAGTGGCCATTTATTAAAAGTCAGCAGCTGCAGTATTTGTAGCTGCTGGCTTTTAAAAAAAAATTGGTGGACCTCCGCTTTAAAGGGGATCTTCACCCAACCCCTATTGCTTGTTTTCTCTTTTACCCCATTTACCAGGATATGGGTTATACACCCATCCAGCGGATCCAGTGTTTTCCCTCTGAGATCCTCTCATCCCTTGCCACCACTCAGTCTCACACCATTGCTTCTAACATCACTGAGACCCGCCAGCTCTTCCGGATTTAGCGGGCAGGCCTCCCAATGATGCACCACTAGTCTGGCCTCCCTCCTTCATTGTGAATTATATATTATGCTTGGGATATGTGATGTGCATATCCTAGGAAGCACAGTGGGCACTGTCCCCTAATTTGCCTAGGAGGATTATGTGCATGGGGAGAGGGAATCCAAACACTTTTCTTTAAAAAAATTCTAATTCAAAACAGCGCTATTCTTGTAGGGGACGGAACAAAGGGTTTCATTAAGAGGATAAAGATCGGCTTTAAGGGAAATTTTTATTAGAGTCATTTAGAATACATCTGTAACGGTCACCACCGCTTACGACCTTCCATCCACCCACGACAAGCTTATCTGACACACTGCGACAATCCGGCATACACGATCCATATCCATTCCCATAAACAAGACGAGACTCAAGCTCTGCACTTGTTTTCAAAGATATGACAATTTATTGGTATTTTTCTCAGCTTCTTATACAGTCTCAAGCATAATGCAGTTTATCACAGGACATGCAATCTCCACCCCCCTATTCACTCACTGAGGATAATTCTTTAATTGGTAGCTAGACATGACGGCACAGTATCATCAATAGGGTTCAATTAACCTTGAATAGTAACACAGACATCTAGTTGAATAAGTTCCCTAGACAGCTTTATCACACAATGGCAGAGTCTTGTGAGAGTGGGTGCAATCAACACCTTCAACGGAATGTCTTTACAGTGAATAGCCAACACCTTAAGATATTTCAATAGCATATTATACAAAGGTATGACTCACTCTGGTCTTGTAGACCTGAATTAACACCTTTCAAAAGCATGTGTGCCCAGATTGACTAGCTAACAGCTTTTGATATTTGAAGACATCCTGCAAACATGAATTATTATTAATGTCCCTTATTAATGTCTTCTGTAATATATGAATTATGATTCTTTGTCACCCTATGGCCCTAGTGGACATAAGGTGACCCTAGACATAGGAATATCTCAGTCTGTCACGGGCCATTCCGTTACAACATCCTACAGGCCTAATACAGTATATTAAAGACCATGAACAAGAGCAGAATAAGTAATTATGGTTCACTTGCATTGTGGGCTTGAATTAGCAAATGGATAGTGTTTAATGAGTCCAGTGTAGTGTTAGTTTACTGTGCATGTAGATTATATAAATAATGCTACTTTGGTGCCATCTGTTCTGAGAAGGTGCACTAAGGTCTCAATATTTTACCTGCAAATGAAAATAAAATAAAATAAAAACAAATGTGACCTGCTCATTCAAATGCTCATATGCCAACCAAAGCAGATGGTCAAAAATAAACACTATGCCATGCTGTCATAGCAAAAAATGCAGCAAATATATCAGTATTTTCATTGGAACCAACTTTTCAAGTAAGTGGCAGGATATGAAAACATGTGCTCCATGTTCACAGCATGCATTATGGCTTTTTTACATTTACTGTTCTTTTACTGATATTAGTATGCACTTTGTGTAACGGAACAAGTAAAATCACTAACAGACATTAACAGACAGAAACATTACAGAGAATGAAAATGTTATTTTAGACACCACAGGTCAGCTGGCATACATTTGCTTGCTGGAGCACAAGCTAAATAGCAAACAAACATCTTTGTAGTCTGTGCATTTGTGTCCATGAGGGTATAGTAATCTTTAGTAAATGAGGCCCAATATATTTATTTTTGTAACACACAGCTTCTCCCTTACAGATCACATGTAGAGAATTAGTCACTTTAGCATGCCTGAGGTATCCTGAATATACAATGTCCCCTTCCTGCATGAGAAATTCATTAGTGCCATCACATTACTGCAAACAAGTAATTTAATGGAAATACATTTTTTATAATAACAGTTTATTATTTCTATTACATACATGCAGAACTTGACTTGGTGGCTTCACTAAGATTTATTGTCAGAAATGCGGAAAAAAACAAAGTCTTTATTGCTTTTGTAATGGCCATAATGTATAAAGCGTATATTAATCAAATAACTAATGTGCTCATAGTGTATGGAAAAATTACCCATTTCTCTAAAAAACAAAGTGATTATTAACAAGCACAATGAATATCGTTCTAAAGCATTTCACAGACGCAGGAAGTCAATCTAACCAACAGAGGTGAGCACTCAATAAACAGGTTCAAGTGTACTATATACATTTTTTCAGTATAGATAGTAAGGCTGAGAGGATGTGCGATTATATTAGTGTTAACAAATCGGGTGAGACAGTCACTGTTCCTCTCAGAGGGGTTGGCCAGGGGAAAAAGGGACTATCAGTTTTGGCTGTGTTACAGCCCGTCATATAGCACTTTGCTTTAGCTCCTCTAACACTCATGAACCAATTGCATTCATGGTTTGATTATGTCAACAGCCACAGCAGGGTAGGGCTGGTCTATATGGAGCCCTTGGATGAAACCTCTAAAGCCCTGTACACACGCTCGGTTTTCAAGGCGGCAAAAAGTCCACCATGAAAACTGAGGGGAAAGCCGGGAACCTGTCAGGAAAACTGCTATGGAGCTTTGGCCAGGAATTACCGTCGTGTGTATGCTCCATGGGCACTGCCTCGCAGTGTTTCCCATAGAGTATTAGAAAATAGAGAGCAGGTTCTCTATTTTCCCATCAGATTCCAGTTTGTTTTCCTGATGGGAAAACTGCGAGGAAGTATACATTCCTGGCCAAAAGCTCTCTTGGCAGTTTTCCAGATGGGAAAACCGGTCGTGTGTACAAGGTTTCACAGTACAAAAAAATTGGGGATGCCCTGTCATCTAACGCCATGCAGACTAGTCATTGTTGATGGTTCCAGACAGTGTTGGAGAAAGATATTAGAACAAGTCAAGTGCAACCAAAAAATTGAGTAGCTTTCATTTTGGACAAACTTTGGCAGATAATTTAAATTCTTTAATCACTTGCCACAACCTAGAATATTTATATCAATAACCTCTTAGATTGTTTTACCATTTCCGTTGTTATTCAATCAGCTGTATTACATATTAAGTTCATTAAACTAAGTACATTTGTTTCAATACAAAATTTAGAGGGTAAGAAGGGCCTCAAAAAACCTGCTGTTGATTGTGTTTCAAAGAACTTTTGATACGCACTAAGAGCACATTATGTCACCTGCTCATCACCTGTTTTTAGACCTAAAGACTCACATTATTGTACCATTTGCATTGCATGTAATTGTTGGACGGTTGTGCCACTGCCCCATTCATGGTTAATGCTCAGTGGGTAGTACTGTCTCCCAAGCGTGATGGGTGGGGGGAATAATTTTTGCTGCACCGTTATGTACATCCTCACTGCTGCAGTGTGTGTACAACCCCATCTACTGCCCTTGTAGCTTAAAGAGGAGTTCCACCCAAAAAAACTACCTTTGCTTAATCCACTCCTCACCCCCATACATGCCACATTTGGCATGTCATTTTTTTGGGGGGGGGAGTGGGGGCTTCAGTAGGAGTGGGACTTCCTGTCCCACTTCCTGCTTCCGCCGAGGGGCTGGTTAGGCGATTAAGCCTTAATCGCCTACACCAGCCCCTCCCTGTAGGCGATCACATGGGACACTGACAGGTCCCATGCGATCGCCTCTCCAATCAGCGGCGAGCCGCGCCGCGCGCGCATGCGCAGTACGGCTCGCGCATGCGCAGTGGGTGCCCGGCCGTGAAGCCGAAGGCTGTCACGGCTGGGTGCCCACAGTCAGGATGGAGACGCCGGCCGGGGAGGGGGGGAGAGGAGCGGAGCCCCGGTCGGCGCGTCGCTGGAACGCAGGAGCAGGTAAGTGAGTGTTTATTAAAAGCCAGCAGCTACACTTTTTGTAGCTGCTGACTTTTAATAAACACAATTTAGGGCTGGAACACCCCTTTAAGAGAGAGTGATCACGTTTAAATGAGGCCTTTTAATGCGTTTTAAAAATATTGTTAAACAAATGTTATCCCTTCTGGTGCTCCTTCAGGTGACCCCAAGTTAAGTATATAACAGTAATGTTCATCCAGTTGTCCATGGGACAAAGGTATGCAAAAGTATGCATGTAACATCTAAACAGCCTGTTCTGTTTAAGTTAAGTTTTAAGTCATTTTGTGAGAGATTACTAAATAACTTATCCACCACAGATACAGTTTATGTATTCTCGGCTTACTTGGAGACCTAAATAGGTTGATTCATGATTGTTTTTACCCAAGATTCACATAAATGTTCAATCAAGATGTACATATTTTTCAAATTTAATTCAATTTGGATATAAATAGACTCTAAAGTGTCCAAGCAAAACAAAAAAAAAAATCTACCCTTATGTTTTAGCTCCTTTTTTAAAAAGAAAACTTTGCATGTACCAAAATTTACCCTTTGATCTGACATAAATCCATTGTGCTCCTAACTTCCTGTTTGGGTTGACAACAACACAGAGGGAATTCAATAAAGCTGCTACACCACTTTTGTGACATTATTCCCCTCTTGTTGAAGTATTTTGCCAAATTTGCAACACTTTTGGCTTTGACAGTGAATTGTGCACCAAATTCAGGTGGTTCTAAAATGCACAGCCTTTATATTGTGGCTCAATTAATGTGCCAAATTCAATTGAGCCACAGTTGAACAAGAGCAGGAATTAGTAATTATTACAAAAGTGGAGCTAATTAAGACCAAATCTTTTGTAGCATTCAGAGAGAGAAACTGGTACAGACAGATTTTGCAAAAGTGTCTTGCGTGCTTTCTAAAAATGGTGCAACATGTACCAAAGTACAAGTACAAGCTCTAGACAGGTATATGAATTTGGTGCATGCTAAATAGCATGCTATAGATCTTTTAGAACACATGGAGAGACACTTTTGCTAAATCTGTCTGCAACAACTTTTATGAATTCCAGTGACAGTGCCTTTGTTGTTCTGATATTCCAACCAGTGTTGTCAGAACACATTTGTCCATTGACCATGTGTACACACTGATTAGTTTTTTCCAGCAAATAATGATTATTTGACTCCCAAGAGCCTGCCCACACACTCCCTGGAATTCATAAAGACTGGTGCAGACTAGGGATGAGCTTCGCGTTCAATGCGAACACATGTTCGCATCGAACATCGGCTGTTCGAACGTTCGTCGAAAACGAACAAATCGGGTCGTTCGCGCCAAATTCGAATGACGCGCAACGGCCCATAATTCACTGTGGCGTTGCGCGCTGATGATTGGCCAAGCATGCACCATGACCCCGCATGCTTGGCCAATCACAGCGCCCAAAAAACAAAGAGACCTAATTGGCCAAAGCCTGGGTGCTTTGGCCAATTAGGGCTCAGGGCTTTAGCACACGCCCCACACTATAAAAGGCCGCCTCCCGGGCGGCCTCGTGTAGTGTGTTCCGGCTTTCTTTGAGAGAAGTCAGACAGATAGAGAGAGAGAGAGAGATATATAGATAGAGATACAGTGTCTTTTCAGATAGATAGATAGATAGATAGATCAGGGAGGCTACTAGTTAGTATAGTTAAATGTACAGTTTGTAGAGAATAAATTGACATCCCTAGGAGTTGTCAATATATTTATAAACTGTATAACTTAGCTAGTTCTGCTATTAGTATCTGTCAGGCAGGAGATTGTGCTTGATTCTCTAACGTGTTAGTGTAAACGTGTTAGTTAATTGCACATAGGCGCATTAACTGTTACTGCACGTGTGCTATTTATTTGCACAGAAAGGCAGTTGCTGTTAATGCAAGTGGGCTATTGAATTGCACAGAAACGCAGTCGCTCTGACTGTGCGTGTGCTGTTTAATACCACCTGAGCGCATTTGGGGTCACCGTACGTGTGCTGTGACATACCACCTGAGCGCATTTGGGGTCACCGTACGTGTGCTGTAACATACCACCTGAGCGCATTTGGGGTCACCGTACGTGTGCTGTGACATACCACCTGAGCGCATTTGGGGTCACCGTACGTGTGCTGGGATATACCACCTGAGCACAGATAGTGCCACTGTACGTGTGCTGGTATATACCACCTGAGCACAGATAGTGCCACTGTACATGTGCTCCTATATACCACCTGAGCGCAGTTAGTGCCACTGTACGTGTGCTGGTATATACCACCTGAGCACAGATAGTGCCACTGTACGTGTGCTCCTATATACCACCTGAGCACAGATAGTGCCACTGTACGTGTGCTCCTATATACCACCTGAGCACAGAGCACTGTACGTGTGCTGCTATATACCACCTGAGCACAGATAGTGCCACTGTACGTGTGCTCCTATATACCACCTGAGCACAGTATGCCACTGTATGTGTGCCTATATACCTGAGCACAGATAGTGCCACTGTACGTGTGCTCCTATATAACACCTGAGCACAGCAGTGCCCTACGTGTGCTGCTACATACCACCTGAGCACAGAGCACTGTACGTGTGCTGCTATATACCACCTGAGCACAGATAGTGCCTGTACGTGTGCTCCTATATACCACCTGAGCACAGATAGTGCCACTGCGTGTGCTTCTATATACCACCTGAGCACAGATAGTGCCACTGTACGTGTGCTCTATATACTATGAGCACAGATACCACCTGCTCCTATATAACACCTAAGCACAGATAGTGCCACTGTATGTGTGCTGCTATATACCACCTGAGCACAGATAGTGCCACTGTACGTGTGCTCCTATATAACACCTGAGCACAGACAGTGCCACTGTATGTGTGCTGCTATATACCACCTGAGCACAGATAGTGCCACTGTACGTGTGCTGCTATATACCACCTGAGCATAGATAGTGCCACTGTACGTGTGCTGCTATATACCACCTGAGCACAGATAGTGCCACTGTACGTGTTCTGCTATATACCACCTGAGCACAGATAGTGCAACTGTACGTGTGCTGCTATATACCACCTGAGCACAGATAGTGCCACTGTACGTGTGCTGCTATATACCACCTGAGCGCAGTTAGTGCCACTGTACGTGTGCTGCTATATACCACCTGAGCGCAGGTAGTGCCACTGTACGTGTGCTGTTATATATCACCTGAGCGCATTTGGTGTCACTCCGCTTGTGCTATTACATACCACCTGAGCACTTCAATATGTCTGGAAGGAGAACAAAGAGAGGCAGAGAGTCACGAGGGCAAGCAGGCTCTGCATGTAGAGGTAACGCTGGTAGTGGATGTGGTGCATCCTCTTCAGCCCGTGGCCGTGGCCATGGCCGCTCGTCCTTCTTTTCGGGAGCTGGCCGTGTTGAACCTCAACATGCAGAGGAATTAGTAGAGTGGATGACCAAGCCGTCCTCATCCTCCTCATCCTCTCTCACACAGACAGATCAAAGTTTATCTGGCAAAGCAGCTGCCAAGGCGTCCTCTTCCCTCTGCACAATGGCTTCACACAATACTTCCCTAGTACCACCATGTCCTCCTGAGCAGTCCCCCGAACTGTTTCAACACAGTGTGGGGTACATGCTGCAGGAAGATGTGCAGCGTTTGGAAGACTCCGATGACGGAACACTGATTGAGGAAGGCATTGATGTGAGCCCAGGGAGAGGGGGTGGCCGAGAGGGACAGCAATTTGTCAGTGATGATGTTCCCCCAGCTGGAGCATACTGCCAGGTTGTTGACAGTGATGAGGAGGGAGGGGATGATGAGGTCACTGACTCTACCTGGGTGCCTGATAGGAGAGAGGAGGAGGAGGAGGAGGAGGATGACGAGGCACATGCACATCTCCAAAGAGGCAGGATGCCCTCCAGGGGTCAGCTTATGGTCACACCCACTGCATTACAGCGCACATCTACGGCGCTTGTGCATGGCGCTGCTGTGTCTGACCGGTACAGCAAAAGTTCTTTGGTGTGGGCCTTTTTTGAAACATGTCCACAAGATCGTACCTTTGCTATTTGCAACTTATGTCGCAAGCGTATCTCGCGTGGCCAAAACATCAACCGCCTGGGTACCACATGCTTGTCCAGACATATGTCCACCTGCCATGCAGCTCGTTGGCAAGCACACCAGAAAGACCCACACCAAAGACAAAAGCGTACCCCCCCTTGCCCTTCTGGGACCTCCAACCCCAGTAGACCCCCAGTCCTTTCTGAAGCCTGCAGTGAAGGTGTAGAAATAGGTGTGTCACAAGCTAGTAGTAGCGGTCAATCTACTGATAGTACCAGGCAAATTTCCCTGCCCCAGCTGCTGCAGCGCCGAAAGAAGTACAATCCCAGCCATCCACATGCCCAGCAGTTGAATGCTAGCTTAGCGAAATTGCTAGCACTTCAACTGCTACCTTTTCAGTTGGTAGATTCTGCCCCCTTCCGTGAGTTTGTGCAATGTGCAGTACCTCAGTAGCAAGTACCAAAACGCCACTTTTTCTCACGGAAGGCTATTCCGGCTCTCTACCAGCATGTGGAAGGCAATGTCCATGCCTCGCTGGACAGGGCGGTCAGTGGTAAGGTGCATATTACCGCTGACTCATGGTCCAGCAGGCATGGACAGGGATGTTACCTGTCTTTTACGGCGCATTGGGTGACTCTGCTGGCAGCTGGGAAGGACGCAGGGCAAGGTCCAGTAGTTTTGGAGGTTGTTCCGCCACCACGCCTCCAAAAAAATACTACTGCTTGTGATACACCTCTTTCCTCCACCCCTCCTCTTCTTCTTCCTCTGTGGCCTCTTCCTGTGGGGATGTTTTCTCCGAACCAGCCGTGCTCCGTAGGCGTACGAGGGGATACACAGGAATGCAGGCCAAGAGATGCCATGCGGTGCTAGAGCTGGTGTGCTTGGGAGACAGGAGCCACACTGGGGAAGAGGTTTTGTCAGCTCTGCAGGGCCAGGCTGAGAGGTGGTTGACGCCACGCCAGCTGAAGCCTGGAATGGTGGTCAGCGATAATGGCACCAACCTCCTCTCTGCCCTGCGACAGGGAAAACTCACCCACGTGCCCTGTTTTGCGCATTTCCTCAATTTGGTGGTGCAGCGGTTCTTGGGCAGGTACCCGGGCTTGCAGGATGTCCTGAAGCAGGCCAGGAAAGTCTGTGTGCATTTCCGGAGGTCATTTAATGCCACTGCTCGGCTGACTGACCTCCAAAGGGAATACAACCTGCCCAAGAACCGCCTAATTTGTGACATGCCCACCAGATGGAACTCAACGTTGGCCATGCTACAGCGGCTGCACACGCAGCAGTGGGCCATCAATGAGTACCTGTGCCAATATGGCAGCAGAACTGGGTCAGGGCAGCTAGGTTTTTTTTCCCCACGCCAGTGGGCCTTGATCAGGGATGCATGCACTGTCCTGTCACCATTTGAGGAGGCCACGAGGATGGTTAGCAGTGACAGTGCATGCATCAGTGAGACTGTCCCTCTTATTCACATGTTGGAGCACACGCTACGTGGAATAATGGACAGGGCCCTTGAGGCAGAACAGAGGGAAGAAGAGGAGGACTTCCTTACCTCTCACCTTTACCCAGACAGTGGTCCTGCTTGCCCACCTAGCACACAGGATGAGGATGAGGAGGAGGAGGAGGAGGATTGTATCAGCAGCATGGAGGTGGAGCCTAGCACTCAGCAGCAGCAGTCTTCAAGGGATCATTTACAGTCCCAAGGAGCACGTGGAGTTTTACGTGGCTGGGATGAGGTGCCTGTGGATCCTGTCGTCCTCAGTGATCCAGAGGACTGTGGCCCGAATGCCTCAGCAAACCTATGCTGCATGGTCTCCCTGATTCTGCAAAGCCTGCGTAAGGATCCCTGTGTACGTGCTTTTAAGGAGAGGGATCATTACTGGCTGGCGACTCTCCTTGATCCACGTTACAAGAGTAAGGTTGCGGACCTTATGTTGCCATCGCAGAGGGAGCAGAAGATGAAACTTCTGCGGGAGGCCTTGCAGAAGGGTCTGTGCAATGCGTTCCCAGAACCGGGGGGATTACCAAAACCTGGCTCTGGACAACGTCTTGCTGAGGCTTCGGTGAGTCACAGAAGGGGCGGTGGAGAAGGTGGTCGTCTGACCGATGCGTTCAGGCAGTTTTTTAGTCCGCAGCCCCAAGGTCTGACCGGTTCCAGCAACCATCGCCAGCGTCTGCTTTACATGGTCCGGGAATACCTAGGGGCAAGATCCGACTTGGACACCTTCCCCACCGAAAATCCTCTGGCTTACTGGGTCTTGAGGATGGATCACTGGCCAGAGCTTGCCCAGTACGCAATTGAGCTACTGGCTTGCCCTGCATCCAGTGTTCTTTCAGAACGGACATTCAGTGCTGCTCAGTGCTGCTGGAGGCTTTGTCACTGATCACAGGGTGCGCCTCTCCACCAGCTCTGTTGATCGACTGACCTTCATCAAAATGAATCAGGCTTGGATCAACACCAGCTACCAAGCACCTGATGCTGATATTAATGAATAATATATTTTTTGTTGAAATGTCGGATCCCTTTTAGACTGCTGATGCTGAGTGACTGTCCTCTTATGCTGCTGATGGAATATCCTTCTCCTCCTCACTTTTCTTGCTGATAGCTAGTAAGAAATGTTGTGTTTCTGGGGTCCGCCACCAGTGCCTAAGGCACAATTTTTCAGCCCCTGTTTAACAGGGGCACCTAATAACAATTTTTGTTGCAATACTTTGCACGTGGCTCCTTGTTGTGCTCCAATTGCAGTTATTGAGAGGGGTTGCAAGTGTTGTGTTGTGCCCAAGGCACAATTTTCCAGCCCCTGTTTAACAGGGGCGCTTAATAACAATTTTTGATGCAATAATTTGCACGTGGCTCCTTGTTGCGCTCCAATTGGAGTTATTGGGAGGGGTTGCAAGTGTTGTGTTGTGCCCAAGGCACAATTTTTCAGCCCCTGTTTAACAGGGGCGCCTAATAACAATTTTTGTTGCAATACTTTGCACGTGGCTCCTTGTTGCGCTCCAATTGGAGTTATTGGGAGGGGTTGCAGTGTTGTGTTGTGCCCAAGGCCCAATTTTTCAGCCCCTGTTCAACAGGGGCGCCTAATAACAATTTTTGATGCAATAATTTGTACGTGGCTCCTTGTTGCGCTCCAATTGGAGTTATTGGGAGGGGTTGCAAGTGTTGTGTTGTGCCCAAGGCACAATTTTTCAGCCCCTGTTTAACAGGGGCGCCTAATAACAATTTTTGATGCAATAATTTGTACGTGGCTCCTTGTTGCGCTCCAATTGGAGTTATTGGGAGGGGTTGCAAGTGTTGTGTTGTGCCCAAGGCACAATTTTCCAGCCCCTGTTTAACAGGGGCGCCTAATAAAAAATTTTGATGCAATAATTTGCACGTGGCTCCTTGTTGCGCTCCAATTGGAGTTATTGGGAGGGGTTGCAAGTGTTGTGTTGTGCCCAAGGCACAATTTTTCAGCCCCTGTTTAACATGGGCGCCTAATAACATTTTTTGATGCAATAATTTGCACGTGGCTCCTTGTTGCGCTCCAATTGGAATTATTGGGAGGGGTTGCAAGTGTTGTGTTGTGCCCAAGGCACAATTTTTCAGCCCCTGTTTAACAGGGGCGCCTAATAACAATTTTTGATGCAATAATTTGCACGTGGCTCCTTGTTGCGCTCCAATTGGAGTTATTGGGAGGGGTTGCAAGTGTTGTGTTGTGCCCAATGCACAATTTTTCTGCCCCTGTTTAACAGGGGCACCTAATAACAATTTTTGATGCAATACTTTGCACGTGGCTCCTTGTTGCGCTCCAATTACAGCATGTTTGAGGGGTGCCCTTTTTTCTAAAAATGTTCTTTCACACAACAATAATGGCCCCCCACCACCGCTAAAATATTCGACATAATGTTGCCACACAGAACTTGCGCAAGTAGCATTAATTACTTTTTTTTTTGGTCCTTTCATGTTGTGCAGGGACATTTCTAAACACGTGCCACTACTATAGACACCCAGCAGGTGTGATATTTAAAGGAATTTTTTTTTCACTTTAAGCATCATTAAAATGGCTGCTCCGCAAAAAACATCCGTTTTAAAAAGAAAAAATTTCCATTGATACATGTTCCCTGGGGCAAGACCCGGGTTCTGAATGACGTTTTCCAACATTTAATTGAATTTCGGTCTTTAAAATGACCGTTTTTGAATTCGAACGTTCGGGTCCCATAGACTTCAATGGGGTTTGAAATGTTCGCGCGAACCCGCGGTCTGTTCGAACGTTCTGGTGCGAACCGAACCCGGGGGTGTTCGGCTCATCACTAGTGCAGACAGATTCTGCAAAAGTTTCTCTCATGCGTTCTAAAAGTGCTATAGAATGCATGTGAATTTTGTGCATGCTGCGCCACTTTTAGAATGCACACAAAGAACTTTTGCAATATCTGTTTGCGCCAGATTCACTCTCTGTACACCAAAACAGAGTTGGTCTTAATTAGTTCCACTTTTGTAAGATGCAAACTGTTGGAATTGTATTTTGAATATGGTGCATTCATTGTGCCACAATGTACAGTAAATGTGGCACATTGTACAACTACCTGAATTTGATTGTCATAACCAAAACTGTTGCAAATGTTTCAAGAATTTAGCGCAATACATCAGCAAGAGGAATTACACATAAAACCAAAAAAGTGGCACAGCAGCTTTATTGAATTCCCCTCACTGTGTGTAGGGAATGTGCCCTTGAGAGATGTAGTTCTGAGGCTATGCCTACATCAATAACAACTGATCAATAGGAACAGGACCAAGGTAAAAATAAAGCTAACATTGGACCAAACTCTACAGTGGACGAGGGTTTTGGGGATACATTTGGGTAATGCCTGATCATAGAATTTAACAAACTTGTGCATTTCAACATTTGTTATTGTGGTATTGTTAGTCAGTATCCCATGCCGTTACAAAAAATATCTAAAATTACTGCCTCACACCTTTCTGAGATCTATTGAACTAGTTCCTGCTGTTACAAGCTAATGAATATCATATAAACATCATTATCTATACAGACACAACAAGCTCTTAGCACATTCATTATCTGTAAGTTCTCCAAAACTGTGACCTCAGAAACAAATTATTGTAGAACCTAATATTTTACCTGAAACACCATTCAGCCCTGTCTTTTGTGTAATGTCTTTAAAAAACTATTCAAATTGTAACAATTTTAACAAGATAGAATTGTGGTTCTGTTATCTTATAATGTATTGGGAGCGAGTCTCACAGCCCTAAGGAGAGAATGGCTTTCCTTCAGAAATGTAAAATTTCCTTATTGTGCAAAGTCACACCCATTCCTTGGGAAGTTGTAAGTCAGCAGGTCCACATTGAGTAAAAAAAAAAAAAGTGCTAGACGCCATAATGCAATGGTCAGCAGTGCTTCTGCAGAATAGTTGGTGAACCATGGGGAGGCATTGGCTTTGATCTCTAAGTACATGTGCTGAAAAGTGCACACATTTATTTTCAACATTATCGATATCCAATTTAACTTCCCATGCTGCAAACAGTAATCGTCTAGATGTCTCGGTTTTTCACTTTGACTTTTCTGGGATGTACATGTGTTCCAAGTCTGTGACCCCCACCAGTGTTTCATCACAATAGACAAACAAAATCAGACTTGGGGGGCACACCCTAAAATGCATTACATTAGAGATGCTGCAGCTATAAAACCATACAAACAGAAAATAAGATTACAGTGCACACATGCAAAAATGATGTTTAAATCCTGCAAGGTTATTTAAACACCTGAACATATTCAGCAAATAATCAAACAATATGGGGATTTGGTCACACCATATGAACATATTGTGTTTACGCCCACTACTGCGTCAAAGTACCCCATTATCAATCTGTCCTATACTATTCATAGAATGAAAGATCCTGCTTCTCAACCATGGGAGAAATACATTCCTCTATGTGGGAGAACTAAAGGATTCCTCCTATAACACAGGTGGACACTAATAAGAGGTAATGGCGGCAAGATGGGGTGCACTCTCTTACCTCTTATTATTGTCCACCTGTATTATAGGAGGATTGGGTTCCTCAGGAAGGTCGGTGTTCTGTTTTTATGATTAACAAATACCAACTTTCTTGCAAATTCACTTGGAAGCTCCTTTTATTTATTGGGTGTCTCTGCTCACCACACATCGGTTCAGTGGTAGGGCCTCGTCCTTTTTAGCATTGTTCCAAGGATCTGATCACAATCTGTCAAAGTGCAAGAAAACCTGGCCTAGCATGGAGTAAGACCATCCACACCCTGAGTGGAGACATTCATACTCTTCACATGTGCTAAAATAGGTTCCTTGCCTCTACGATATGTATCCAGCAACCTTATGAATATGAGTATATGCTTTTTTATAAACATACAACTGGGTATTGTACATATTGTATCTTTTACCCCTCCTTGTCTCTGCTCATCTGGAGCACCACTGACTCATTATTTCTCCTAGGAAAAGGTACTTCAACCCGTTCCTGCACGACCTATAGCAAAGTTAATCTTGTTCAGACTTTATATGGCATCCTCCTTTGTTACCGGCTGTGGCCTTGTTACCGGCTGCCTGAACCAATTGAAAATAATGGATGACTTACGTTCATGCCATCCATTGTGCACAATTGTGTTGCTAGCAGTGTTTGGTCACAGTGATCACATGGTACAGTCATCCGGTAACAAGACCAAAGGCCAATCACAGCCCATCTGTACCAGAGAAAATAGGCGCACAGGATTAGGCACCTCAGGTACAATAAATGGATAAGAAATAGCAAAAAAGATGGGATGAAGTCCAAGGTTTGGAAAAACCATGGTAAGGGGATAAAAACAATTCAATGCATAAATTCCATGGTTATGGGGAACTGTAATAAATAGGTTAACCCTTTCATGACTAAGCCTATTTCTGACATTTGGTGTTTACAAGGTATAATCCAAATCTTTTGCTATAAAATTACTTAGAACCCCCAAACATTATATATATATTTTTTAACAGAGAATCTAGAGAATAAAATAGCGATTGTTGCAATATTTTATGTCACATGGTATTTGTGCAGTGGTGTTTTAAACGCAATTTTTTGGGAAAAATTAACTTTCATGAATTTAAAAAAAATTAAAAGGTAAAGTTGTAAATGGACCAGCTCATGCAAGGGAACATGAAGTTGCCATCATCCCTCAATGATTACAAAAAATATGAATAACCCTAGAGGTTATTCATATTTTTTGAAAAGGCAAAGTTAGCCCAATTTTTTTGTATAATGTGAAAGATGATGTTACGCTGAGTAAATAGATAGCAAACATGTTATGCTTTTTAATTGCACGCACTTGAGGAATGGCGACAAACTACGGTACCAAAAAATCCCCATAGGCAACGCTTTAAACTTTTTTTTACGGTTACCAGGTTAGAGTGCTTTAACCCTCTTGGGCATGGAGTTTACCAGAGCTTCACAGGTTGCCACTGGAGTCCTCTTCCACTCTGGGCCATATGGTTTCAGTAATCCATGTCCTTAGTCTGCTTGTCTTCAGCAAACAGTTTGTGGGCTTTTATGTGCATTATCTTTTGAAAAGGCTTCCTTCTGAGACAACAGCCATGCAGACCAATTTGATGCAGGGTGCGGCGTATGGTCTGATCACTGACAGACTGACCCCCCCCACCCCTTTAACCTCTGCAGCAATGTTGACAGCACTCATATTTATATTTGATATGACGCTGAGCATATGTACTCAACTTCTTTGGTCGATCATGGTATGGCCTGTTCTGAGTGGAACCTGTCCTGTTAAATGGCTGTATGGTCTTGGCCACCGTGCTGGAGTTCAGTTTCAGGGTCTTGGAACTGTTCTTATAGCCTAGGCCATCTTTATGTAGAGCAAAAAAAAAAAAATTCTTTGCCATGAGATGCCATGTTGAACTTCCAGTAAACAGTATGAGAAAGTGAAAGTGATAACACCAAATTTAACACACCTGCTCCCCATTCACATCTGAAACCTGCCAGCGGTTTAGACATTAATGGCTGTGTGCTGAGATATTTTGAGGGGACTGCAAATTTACACTGTGTAAGATTGGTGTGATCAGACTCCAGCGGTAGGTACGTTTTTAGTGACTACGCCAGTGCAGAACTGAATTTTTAAGGGCCTAGTAGCCCACAAAAAAGTTCACAAATACATCAGTAGCCCTGATTCTTGCCATGCGGCTATTTCAGGCCTTTAGCCTAGGCCTTCAGTCTGCTCCTCAGAACAGAGTTTCCTAGAGTTAAGCTCACTCCTAGCTTACTCCTGATCAGTGCCTTGCTGCTCATTCACCAATGACATCTGCCTCCTGCAGACATGCATGCTCTGGATGCACCCATGCAGCGTCTGACTCCTCTCAGAGGGATGGGTGTTCACCTGACTCCCAGGAACAGACTTCTTGTCTGTTGGGTGGGGCTCTGAGCCATAGTAGGTCAGAACTAAATAGCTGAAGACACAGCTGTGTCTTTCTCTCCAAAATATGGCATAAACCAGCAACCTTTAAGGCCGCGTACACACGATCAAATCTATCTGCTGGAAACGGTGTGCCCGACCGTCCCAGCAGACAGATTCGATCGTGTGTACGGGCTAGCAGACGGTTTTGGCCAGCCGACAGATTTTAAAGCATGCTTTAAAATCTGTCGGCTGGGAATCCGTCCGCCCGATATGTCTGCTGCTTAGTACGCCAACCAGCAGACATATCTTCCTGGTGCGGTGACGTGGCGGCGTCAACGTCACCACCACGTCACCGCGCTGTCTGCTGGCAGGGATTTTGGTTTGATCGTGTGTTCAGCGATCAAACCGATTTAAACAAATCTATTTGCTCGTGTGTACGGGGCCTTAGGTAGCACAGGGTCCCACCACCACAACTGTTATACAAGCTGTACACTCACTACATTGTAGCAAAGTGTAATTTCTTCATTGTTGTCACAAAAATACAATAAAATATTTACAAAAATGTGAGGTTGTACTCACTTTTGTGAGATACTGTACATCACATCATAAAGCAAAAAAAAATACTGTTGAAGTGTATCAATAACATTTTAACAGCAGCAGCTTCTTGCATAAAAAGACCACACACAGTTTACTGCTGAAGCTTTGCAGACATAATGCCGTATTTCTAACTCCCAAATCTCTAGCTATGGAATCCTGTGACATCAATGTCAATGCATAAAATTACACTTAATTATATTCTTATTCTCCAAAAATAATCCATTCACTACATGGTAGCCCTGTAATCAATTTTTCATGAAATTGGTTTTACTGTGTTTTTGTACCTGCTTGTAAAAAAAAAAAAAATGGAAAAGACGGAGCAATAGAATGTACTGTATTTATTGGCATATAACACTCACTTTTTTACCCTGTAAACTGTGCCTGTGTGTTATACGCAGGGGGCTATGGAATGTTTTTTTCCTGAAACTTTCCTCTTAAAGTTAGAGTGCGTGTTATACGCCGATAAATACGGTACTTTTGGGGATTTTTTTAGTGTTTAGTGTCACTTTAAACTTTATTTCTGCACTTGAATTTAGATTTGAGAAACCCCCACGATATGTTTATTATGTGTTCCCATTTACACAGCATGCCTAAAAAAAATTCTTAAAAAAAGTCTAACCTTTTTAGCTTCTTTTTTTTTTTGGAGCAGTGTGCAATTATGGGACAGATGTGAAGACAGTTTAATTTTTTCAAAGTGCATTAACATCACAAGCATTACAAAGTATAAACTGTATGGTAATTTGGTACCCTCCAAAATAGTTCAAAACATATTTTAACCACTTGCAGACCAGCTGCTGTGATTATACTGGGGCAAGTTGGCTCTATTGCACGAATCGTCATAGGTGTACGTCGCTTTGCGCAATAAATACAGTGGGTGCGCTTGAGTGATGTCCACCGGCCACCAGCGATCTCTCCATAGAGAGCCAGAATGGGGATCTGTCAATGTAAACTAACAGATCCCCGGTCTGACATGGAGTAGAGATAGATTGTCTGTTCCAGGTGATTAGGAACAGCGATCTCTCTGTACTTCCAGTCAGTCCTCTCCCCCCAGATTTAGAAACACCTCCCAGGGAACACATTTAACGATTTGATCGCCTGTAGTGTTAACCCCTTCCCTGCCAGTGTCATTTACACAGTAGTCAGTGCATTTTAATAGCACTGATTGCTTAGATGTCACTGGTGCCAAAAAAAAATCAAAAGTGCCCAATCTGTCTGCCGCAATGTCGCAGCCTCGCTAAAAATTGTTGAGCACCACCGTTACTAGAAAAAAATATAATAATAAAAATGATATAAATCTATCCCCTATTTTTGTAGACGCTATAACTTTTGTGCAAATCAATCAAAATACGCTTATTACGATTTTTTACCAAAAAATATGTAGTAGAATACATATTGGCCTAAACTGATGATTTTTTACATTATTTTGGGGATATTTATTTTAGCAAAAAGTAATAAATATTATTGTTTTCTTTCAAAATTGTTGGTCTTTTTTTGTTGATACAACATCGCACGACTGCGCAATTGGCCTGGTCATTATGGGGGCAATTTCTTCTGGCTGTTAAGGGGTTAAAGGATTCATTCATTCATTCATTATACATCTGGTAATACAACAAAGGGTACAGAAAATTCCATTGTCCATCTCAGAGTGACTGACAATTTTTATAGCATAAAAAAATGCAGCATAAGATAAAGATGGAAATAAAGATACAGTATCTCACAAAAGTGAGTACACCCCTCTCATTTTTGTAAATAGTTTATTATATATTTTCATGTGACAACACTGAAGAAATTACACTTTGCTACAATATAAAGTAGTGAGTGTACAGCCTGTATAACAGTGTAAATTTGCTGTCCCTTCAAAATAACTCAACACACAGCCATTAATGTCTAAACCGAACAAACCAACAAACCAACAAAAGTGAGTACACCCCATTTTCCCTCCCCGGAGTGAGTGTTAGAAGGTATCAGGTGTGAACGGGGAGCAGGTGTGTTAAATTTGGTGTTATTGCTCTCACTGTCTCATACTGGTCACTGGAAGTTCAACATGGCATCTCATGGCAAAGAACTCTCTTGAGGATTTGAAAAAAATAATCGTTGCTCTACACAAAGATGGCCTAGGTTATAAGAAGATTGCCAAGAACCTGAAACTGAGCTGCAGCACGGTGGCCAAGACCATACAGCAGTTTAACAGGACAGGTTCCACTCAGAACAAGCCTTTCCATGGTCAACCAAAGAAGTTGAGTGCACATGCTCAGCGTCATATCCAGAGGTTGTCTTTAAGAAATAGACATATGAGTGCTGATAGCATTTCTGCAGAGGTTAAAGGGGTGGGGGGTCAGCCTGTCACTGCTCAGATAATACGCCACACACTGCATCAAATTGGTCTTCATGGCTGTCATTCCAGAAGGAAGCCTCTTCTAAAGATGATGCACAAGAAAGCCTAAAAACAGTTTGCTGAAGACAAGCAGACTAAGGACATGGATTACTAGAACCATGTCCTGTGGTCTAATGAGACCAAGGTAAACATATTTGGTTCAGATGGTGTCAAGCGTTGTGGGGCAACCAGGTGAGGAGTACAAAGACAAGTGTGTCTTGCCTACAGTCAAGCATGGTGGTGGGAGTGTGGGGCTGCATGAGTGCTGGCAGCACTGGGGAGCTACAGTTCATTGAGGGAACCATGAATGCCAACATGTACTGTGACATACTGAAGCAGAGCATGATCTCCTCCCCTCAGAGACTGGGGTTCAGGGCAGTATTTCAACATGATAATGACCCCAAACACACCTCCAAGTTGACCACTGCCTTGCTAAAGAAGCTGAGGGTAAAGGTGATGAACTGGCCAAGCATGTCTCCAGACCTAAACCCTATTGATTATCTGTGGGGCATCCTTAAACGGAAGGTGGAGGACCGCAAGGTCTCTAACATCCACCAGTTCAGAGATGTCATCATGAAGTAGAGGAAGAGGACTTCAGTGGCAACCTGTGAAGGCAGTGCCAGAAAATAATTGACACTTTACGCCCAATTTGGACATTTTCACTTAGGGGTTTACTCACTTTGTTGTCAGCGGTTTAGACATTATAGGCTGTGTGTTGAGTTATTGTGAGGGGACAGCAAATTTACACTGTTATACAAGCTGTACACTCACTACTTTACATTGTAGCAAAGTGTAATTTCTTCAGAGTTGTCACATGAAAAGGTATAATAAAATATTTACAAAAATGTGAGGGGTGTACTCACTTTTATGAGATACAGTAGGTAGAAAGAAAAGAGAGGAATAAGGATTTGTAATTTTGTCTTCCTCTTTGGACCCGTTCGTATTTCGTAAGACGCAAGTTTTCCTATTCTGACCCATTCCTATTTTCGTAACAGTTTTATTTTCGTTTAAATGAAAATTATTATCTAACAAAAATACGAATTTCGAATCAACGAAAATAAATTAGACAGAATTACGAATCATTCAGTATAAAGGGGTTGTAAAGGTTTTTTTTTTCCCCCTAAATAGCTTCCTGTACCTTAGTGCAGTCCTCCTTCACTTACCTCAACCTTCAATTTTGCTTTTAAATGTCCTTATTTCTTCTGAGAAATCCTCACTTCCTGTTCTTCTGTCTGTAACTACACACAGTAATGCAAGGCTTTCGCCCTGGTGTGGAGAAAGTCTCTTGAGGGGGGACGGGGCGAGCAGGAGAGTCAGGACATCCACTAACACAGCTCCTTTCTCTATCTGCAAAGTAGAGAGTGGCCTGACACTCCTGCTCGCCCCCTCCCCCCTCAAGAGGCTTTCTCCACACCAGGGAGAAAGCCTCGCATTACGGTGTGTTGTTACAGACAAAAGACAAAATAACATGAAGTGAGGATATCTCAGAAGAAATAAGGACATTTAAAAGCAAAATCAAAGGATGAGGTAAGTGAAGGAAGACTGCACTAAGGTAAAGAAAGCTATTTAAGGAAAAAAATGTTACCTTTACAACCCCTTTAATGGATTCGTAATTTTGTACTTTCTAAATACATCGTGGTGCGGTCATTTTGCAATCTCATATTTTAGTTTCAATTTCAACACGCGGCTAATCCATATTAAAGCCTTGTACACACGGTCTGACTTTTTGCCAAAAAACTTCAAAATGAGCAGGTTTTCAAAAAATCCGAGCGTGTGTACGCTCCATAGGACAAACGGTTTTCATCGGACAAAAGTTCGCTCTTTAAACGGACAAACTTTTCAGCAACAAAAGTCCGGCTAACTCCCTTTGGACAAAAATCCATGGAAAAGTTTGTTTGAAGTTCGATCGTGTGTACGAGGCTTTACACTGTCCAATGTGGCTCAGCACAAAAGAGATAAGCTTATTGGCTAAGATATTAAGTAAGATACATCACTCACTAACTACACTGCCCAGTGCTCATTTGAAAGAAGAGTACACAAATTTACGAACAGACAAAGAAACAGATTTACAAAACACACAAATGAAAATACAAACATACAAATGAAAATACGAAATTACGAACAGACAAAGGATTTAAAATACGGAATGCAAATCGTTCGTTATAGATGTCATTTTCGTTCTTTTGCTGTTTCAGTGGTTCGTATTTTAGCAAGTTTGTCCAATCATACATTCGTATTTTCGCTTGTTCGTTATTTTGCTTATTCACAATTTTCGTATTTTTAGTACTTTCAGCTATTCAGATGTTCAAATAGATCCGACTGTACGAATACTAACAAATTTGTACAAAAATCCATTAGTTACGAACGGAAACGCACATATCTAGAGGAAACCCTCAAAGGTCAGATAGCACTCTATACTTCAACAATCAGATGACATGTATTACTGTAATTCTGCAGTAAGCAGCTACAGTAGGATCCAAGCAAAGTTTTGGTAAAAGTAGGCAGCAAATATTTATCCATCCATGGTTGCCAGATGCTTTAGGACATGGTCCAGCAATGTGGCCTCAATGTTGCCATGAATCCTAAATTGGCTTATCCGGATTTTTTTTTTTTTTAAGTTCAATGCAAATGGGAACATATAGTAAATATGAAGTGGGTGTTATCCTAATTTGACTGCAGACGTGGAAATACACCAAATTATAAAAAAGAATAGATAATTCTGTATTTTTTCATCAAACTAAAAATAAATAATATTTGTATAATTGTTTGCATGAATTTTAAAAAGTGAAGTATACTGGAAGCATTGCTAGAACATGCAATAAGTAGCTTTTCACTGACCTGAAACTCAGCTAAAAACTCAACTCAACTGAAATCTTATAAACGCTTTTCCCTTCTGGCCCAGCCCCACTGTCCCTTTAACTTGGTCTTTATGCTCAGGGGATGAGAAGGACTGGTCAATCTCATGACCATTGTCATACAGTATGTAGAGTAAGAGCTCTTTGATGAGAGTGCAGCGAGAGTGCACTTAGCACAGATTATGTCAGTGGCAAAGGGCTTCTAATGCAATTTCAAAAGTCATTTACAATATTTTTAGATCAACGGCTTTTAATAAATTACTAGTCAGTGATCCTATTCAAATACTTCCTGCAAACGGATGAAGACGTTCTTGTTGTTGTCTTTCAGTTGTGCCCCTGCCCTGTCATCCTTTTACACGGGCTTCTGATAGAGACTATAAGCGGCTCTTTCAGAAACACATTACATTGCTCTGACATGGCCCACTGATGTCTCTATTATGTAATATACCCTGAAAAAAGCCATGCAATTGCCTATTAAGTGGATGCATGAAGATAAGAAGTGACTGTTAGGCCTCATACATACGACCGAGAATCTCGTCGTAAAAGAAACATTGTTTTCCTCGACGAGGTTCTTGTCAGGCTTGAAGAGAATCTTGTCAAGTTTTCCTTGCATACACACTGTCAAGACAAAATCTCGTCGTTCTCAAACGCGGTGACGTGCAACACGTAAGGCGGCACTATAAAGGGGAAGTTCGATTCGACTGGCGCCACCCTTGTGGCTGCTTTTGCTAATCTCGTGTTATCGCGTGTTAGTAAAAGTTTGGTGAGAGATGAGACGCACTTTTCAGACTGTTGCAGCATGATGAATGTGCTATCTCCATTGCGGACGCTACATTTACCGAAGATGCACTCCCGTCTCATACTTTATTCTGAGAATGTGCGGGTTTCTAAGCATACACACGAACGTATTTCTCGTCGTAAACCAGTCTGACGGGAAACACAACAAGGAAATTGAGACTCCCGACGAGATCTCGTTGAGATCCACGACAGTTTTCTCGACGAAAAACATACACACGACCGTTTTTCTCTGCAAAAATGCTCTGACGGCATTTTTCTTGATGGATTTTGCCGAGGAAAATGGTCGTGTGTACGAGGCCTTAGAAGATAACAGGAGATCAACAGCATTGATATGCAACAATCGATGAGAAAAAGGTTAAAGCTAAATCATCAGCTAATGCATCATTAATGCATCATGTATTAAAGCAGTGTTTTGATTTTGACCTGTTATATACCTTTGTAGTCCTTGTACAACATAGGTCATACTGGGAGAGGAAGAAACATCAGGTCCCTTGCCTTACCAGACATGGTTTTATTGTGTCAATGGGCA
The DNA here is from genome assembly GCA_029574335.1 of Rana kukunoris. Lineage (NCBI taxonomy): Eukaryota > Metazoa > Chordata > Amphibia > Anura > Ranidae > Rana > Rana kukunoris. The sequence goes on along the minus strand of CM056049.1, from coordinate 201,365,479 downwards.
GTGTCAATTTCCAGACTGAATGGACATTAATCCTTTGACAGGTATAATACCTCCCTTACAGTGCCTTGAAAAAGTATTGAAAAATATTCCCAATTTTGTCATGTTACAACCAAAAACCTAATTGTATTTTATTGGGATTGTATGTGATAGACCAACACAAAGTGGCACATAATTGTAAAGTGAAATGAAAATAATAAATGGTTTTCAATTTTTTTTTACAAATACATATATGAAAAGTGTGGCGTACATTTGTATTCAGCCCCCTGAGTCAATACTTTGTAGAACCTCCTTTCACTGCAATTACAGCTGCAAGTCTTTTTGGGAATGTCTCTACCAGTATTGCACATCTAGAGAATGACATTTTTGCCAATTTTCTTTGCAAAATAGCTCAAGCAGATTGGATGGAGAGAGTCTGTGAACAGCAATTTTCAAGCCTTGTCAAAGATTCTCAATTGGATTTAGGTCTGGACTTTGACTGGGCCATTCTAAAACATCAATATGCTTTGATCTAAACCAGTGGTCTCCAAACTGCGGCCCTTTGCTTGCTTTTATCCGGCCCTTGGGGCACTATTCCTTCCACTGATATGAGACACTATTCTGCCATATGACACTGACAATGGAGCACCATTTCTCCCATTGACACAACTAATAGAGCACTAATATTCCCTATGATACCAGCAATGGGGCACTATTCCTCCCCCTAATACCAGGTGTTTACTAAAAATTATGCCAGGAAAATGTATACTCCCGCTGGCCAAAGTCCGGCCCTCCAAGAGTCTGAAGGACAATAAACCGGCCCTTTGTTTAGAATGTTTGGAGACCCCTGATCTAAACCATTCCATTGTAGCTGTATGTTTAGGGTCTTTGTCCTGCTGGAAGGTGAACCTCCGCCCCAGTCTCAAGTCTTTTGCAGACACTAACAGTGTTTCTTCTAAGATTGCCCTGTATTTGGCTCCATCCATCTTCCCATCAACTCTGACCAGCTTCCCTGTCCCTGCTGAAGAAAAGCATCCCCACAACATGATGCTGCTACCACTATATTTCGAGGTGGGGATTGTGTGTTCAGGGTGATGTGCAGTATTAGTTTTCCGCCACACATAGCATTTTGCTTTTAGACCAAAAAGTTTAATTTTGGTCTCATCTGACTAGAGCACCTTCTTCTACGTGTTTGCTGTGTCCCCCACATGGCTTCTTGTAAACTGCAAATGTGACTTCTTATGGCTTTCTTTCAACAATGGCTTTCTTCTTGCCACTCTTCCATAAAGGCCAAATTTGTGGAGTGCACGACTAATAGTTGTCCTGTGGACAGATTCTCCCACTTGAACTGTGGGTCTCTGCAGCTCCTCCAGAGTTACCATGGCCCCTTTGGCTGCTTCTCTGATTAATGCTCTCCTTGCCCGGCCTGTCAGTTTAGGTGGACAGCCATGTCTTTGTAGGTTTGCCATTGTGCCATATGCTTTACATTTTCGGATGATAGATTGAACAGTGCTCAGTGAGATGTTCACAGCTTGGGATATTTCTTTATAACCAAACCCTGTTTTAAACTTCTCTGCAACTTTATCCCTAACCTGTCTGGTGTGCTTCTTGACCTTTATTCTGCTGTTTGTTCACTAAGGTTCTCTAACAAACCTCTGAGGGCTTCATAGAACAGCTATAATTATATTTAACCACTTGCGCACCGAGCCTGTTTTTCAGATTCGGTGTTTACGAGACTAAAACAGTTTTTTTTTTGCTAGAAAATTACTTAAACACCCCAAACATTATATATATATTTTTCTAACACCCTAGAGAATAAAATGGCAGTCATTGCAATACTTTTTGTCACACCGTATTTGCGCAGCAGTCTTACAAGCGCACCTTATTTGGAAAAAATTCACTTTTTTGAATAAAAAAACAAGACAACAATAAATTTGGCCGAATTTTTTTATATATTGTGAAAGATAATGTTACGCCGAGTAAAATGATACCCAACATGTCACGCTTAAAAATTGCGCCCGCTCGTGGCATAGCGTCAAACTTTTACCCTTAAAAATCTCGATAGGCGACGTTTAAAAAATTTTACAGGTTGCATTTTTTGAGATACAGAGGAGGTCTAGGGCTAGAATTATTGCTCTCGCTCTAACGATCGCGATGATACCTCACTTGTGTGGTTTGAACACCGTTTTCATATGCGGGCGCTACTCGCGTATGGGTTCGCTTCTGTGCGCGAGCTCGTCGGGATGGGGCGTTTTAAAAGAAAAATTGTTTGTTTTCTTATTTATTTATTTGTATTTATTTAAATTAGTTTATAATTTTATACACCGAAATAAATAAAAATAAATGAATTATCACTTTTATTCCTATTACAAGGAATGTAAACATCCCTTGTAATAGAAAAAAGCATGACAGGTCCTCTTAAATATGAGATCTGGGGTAAAAAAAAACTCAGATCTCATATTTAGGCTTAAATGCAAAAAAAAAAAAAAAATAAGTCATTTTTCAAATGTCAGAAAAAAAAATGTTTCTTTAAGACGCTGGGCGGGACTGACGTTTTGACGTCACTTCCGCCCAGCAGAGCTATGGGGATGGGTGGGGGCGATTTTTTCCTCACTCGTATCCCAGCAGAGGAGCCGAACAGACCCGATCGCCTCCGCTGCTACCGATGGCTCCGGAAAGCGGCGGAGGGCGCGGGAGAGCGGCGGGAGGGGGGGCCCTCTCCCGCCACCGATAACGGAGATCTCGCGGCGAATCCACCGCGGAGACTGCCGTTATCGTGTACAGGACCGCCCACAAAAGAGATGGATATCTTGGTTGTGGCAGCAGCTGCTGCGGTTACCGAGATATCCATCTTTAAAAACATGGGCCCAGATTCACAGAGCGATTACGCCTGCGCAACAGGAGATGCGCGTGCGTAAGTCTAAATGTGCGCATGAGTGATTCTGAGGTGTATCGCATCTTCAAATTCACCCCTCATGCCATCCTGGAATTAACCACAACCCTGCAGGATGACATCACCAGCCCAACACACCGCTCACATGCAGTGCAGCCACTGGTCAAGGTCCTGGCAACACTCCATTTCCTTGCCAGTGGCTCTTTTCAGCGTACAAGTGGAGTGGTGGCTGGGATGTCACAGTCCTCCATGAGCAGATGTGTGCACCAGGTTGTCCCTGCAATACTCAGACGCTTGGCTAACCAAATCATCAAACCCACCACTGAGGACCTGCGGCTGAAGGCAATGACAGATTTCTACAGAATTGCCAGATTCCCACGCACTGTGGGGGCCATTGATTGCACACATGTGGCACTCCAGCCCCCCCCAGGAGACAGAGCACATGTATGTAACAAGATTCCCTATTTTCACCCCTCTAGCGCAGCCGTTTCCATAACAAACGGCTGCGCTCCGTCCTCACATACCTCCGCGTCACTTCCGGTGCGCGGAGTTTGCGTTCCAGCTTGGAACGCGGAAGTGCGCCGAGCACACTTTCCTTTTGCCCGCGAGTTCCGGGTATTTAAACCTCCGGAGATGACGGCTGGGTGTTCTGTTATTGTGCACAGACACCCAGCGTCCTGCTGCACCCCAGCAAACACCCAAGAGGAGTCCTCAGACGGACGTTACCCCCTGAGTACCTACAACCAAGCCAAGGCTGGATCAACACATGCTGCATAGCCCAGGTCTCCAGCTCTCCCTACACCAACCCTGCAAGTCCTCAAGCACCTCCCCTGGATGAAGACTGCTTTCTCCTCTTCCCCTGAACTTCCACAGATGACTGCTTAACCGCAAGTATTTCTCTTCTGATGGACTTTCCATTCATAAGTATAGCCTTATGATTTCCAGCCCAGTTTACTATCCTGTGCCATTCTAGTATCTCTTAAGCTGTTCTAGGTTAATGTGCAGCAACATTTCACCATAGTAATTTTCGTTTATTAACTCAGTCTAACCCTGCATTATCTTGATCTGTGCATGGCAGAGACTTCCTTGTTTTTTACGTGTCTGAATTTATTTCTTTAAACCCCGGCTTATGACTTAATAGCCTAGGGGTTTGGCAGACCGCAGATCCTGTACTCAGTGGGCATGATGATTTAACCCTAAACTTTCTGTGAATCTGAGAGTGAACTAGTGGTCATATCTGAGATACCGCTGCAGCCATACGGGGGATCTAATTAAGTACTAGAGTAGCTCGGTGTGATATTACATAATAACAGAACCGTATATAAAAAAAAAAAAAAATATATATATATTTTTCAGATGGATCCAGGAGATCTCGCTAATCATTTAGTTGCCCTATCACAGAGAGTAGAGACCCTTACTGCCTCTATGAATGAACTTCGCTTAGAAAATGAAGTCATGCGGAATCAAGCTGTTGCCCAACATCGTGATAGGCCTGAACCCAAGGTTTGTCCCCCGGAACCCTTCACTGGGAACAGAAAACTTTTTCGCCAGTTCGTCAGCTCCTGTCGGCTTATGTATGAACTTCGCCCGCGTACCTATTTTTCAGATAGGGTTAAGATTCTTACTATGGTTTCTTATCTCAAAGGAGAACCCAGGGTCTGGGCTGACGCATATGTTGAAGAGCATGGAGACCTTCTAGGATCATTTAATAGTTTCTTAGATGAAATGTCCCTCTTATACGAGGACCCAAATAAACAACTCACTGCAGAAAATACTATTAGAAACCTCAAGCAAGGGAAGAGACCTGTAGAGGAATACATATCAGAATTCAAGTGTTGGTGCAGGGATACTCAATGGACTGATATTGCTTTACGTAACCAATTCCGCATTGGCCTTTCTGAGGGCATGAAGGATGAGATTGCTCGCATAGAGCTCCCTTCTTCTCTGGAAGATTTAATGCAATTATCGCTCACCATTGATCGTCGACTAAGAGAAAGAAAGGCTGAACGTGCTAGCTCCTTTCCCGTTTCACCTCCCAAGAGATTTAATACCTCACCTAAAGCGGTTCCTATGGAACTCGGAACTATTAAAGGGCCTCTTTCTCCCACAGAGAAACAACGTCGCAGAGCTCAGAACCTCTGTCTCTATTGCTCATCTCCAGATCATATAGTATCCACTTGTCCCGTTCTTAAGAGGAATAATGAAGGTACTATCTCCAACATCTACTATACCAAACACCCTCATTCTCCTTCTAACCAATTCACTTTTATTACTCTTGTCTTACAGTGGGAACACAGTAAAACGACCATTGATGCCATGGTTGATACAGGAGCCTGTGGAAATTTTATTGATTTGGAGATTGTAAAGTCTAACAAGATTCCCTCTGAGCCAAAGCAATTTCCCCTCTCTGTCACCTTCATAGATGGATCTACCTCCACTTCAGGTCCCATCTTGTCCCAAACTACCCCTATTCTGGTTACCTGTGGCAACAACCATGTAGAGACCCTAGTTTTTGATATCATTCCTTCCCCTCTGTTCCCTGTTGTTCTTGGTCTCCCATGGTTGTTATTGCATCAACCAACTTTCATATGGGCCAACTTGTCTCTTAGTTTGGATTCCTTACATTGTAAACACAATTGCTATCCCACCTACCCACTGATGTGTCTCCAGCAACAAAACAAAGTCCTCCCGGATTACCTCCTTGACTTCAGTGATGTATTCAGTAAGAGTAACTCAGAGAGACTTCCCCCTCACAGAATTTATGACTGCCCAATTGATCTGATACCGGATAGTACTATCCCAACTGCTCACATTTATCCACTATCACAACCCGAACTCTCTCACCTAAAGGAGTACATAGACGAGAATCTAAAAAAAGGTTTCATTAGGCATTCCACCTCCCCTGCCTCTTCCGCTATGTTTTTTGTCAAAAACAAGGATGGTTCTCTCCGTCCCATCATCGATTATCGAAGCTTAAACAATATTACTGTTAAAAATCGCTATCCTTTACCACTCATCCCCGAACTTTTAGAGCGCCTCCAATCTTCAACAATCTTTTCAAAATTGGACCTCCGGGGTGCGTACAATTTAATCAGGATTCGACCTGGTGATGAGTGGAAGACTGCTTTTAAGACCAGGTACGGCTTATATGAATACACTGTAATGCCTTTTGGCCTGTGCAATGCACCGGCCACCTTCCAGTGGTTCATAAATGATATATTTAGAGATTTGCTCGACATCTGCGTGGTAATTTACCTGGACGATATACTAATTTACTCAGACTCCCTTGAGCTTCATATTAAACATGTCCGCTGGGTTTTAGCCAGACTCAGAACTCATTCTTTATACGCAAAGTTGGAGAAATGCCTTTTCAGTCAAACCACTATCACTTTCTTGGGCTATCAGATCACCCCTCAGGGTATACAGATGGACCATTCCAAGGTGGACACTATTATCTCTTGGCCAATTCCAAATTCAAGAAAAGCTCTTCAACGTTTCCTAGGTTTCTCTAATTACTATCGCAAGTTTATTAAAGATTTCTCTGCGATAGTTAAACCATTGAATGCCCTTACTAGTTCAAAAACATCTTTCACTTGGACCCCCGAAGCACAAACTTCTTTTTCCACCTTGAAGCATTGTTTCTCCTCAGCTCCTGTACTTCAACTTCCTAATCCCTTGTACCATTACACTTTAGAAGTTGATGCTTCCCATTACGCCTTAGGAGCAGTACTTTCCCAACAGCCAACTCTCTCTGAGCCCTTGCATCCTGTGGCTTTCTATTCCAGAACATTATCTCAAGCTGAAAGGAATTACCCCATTGGGGAAAAGGAACTCTTAGCTATTAAGGATGCTTTAGAAAACTGGAGACATCTACTTGAAGGCTCAACCCATCCAATAATTATACTTACTGACCACCGTAACTTACAGCATCTCAAATCCTGTAAGACTCTATCTGCTCGTCAGGTTAGATGGTCTCTCTTCTTCGACAGATTTGACTTTTCTATCACCTATCGACCTGCCTCACAAAACATTAAAGCCGACTCTCTTTCACGAATGCATGAAGATCTTTCCACCGAGAGCCCACCCGTTTCTATCATTCCTCCTCATCGCTTCATTGGCAATACCACTTCATTCAGACAGTTACTTTCCCAGGCTCTTTCCTCAGAGACTCCTAACCTTCCACCAGGACTTATCAAACAACCAGATGGAATTTATACCTATCAAAATAAGATCTATGTACCTCCCAATCTACAGATTCCTTTGCTCAGACTCCTTCATGACTCCCCTTTGGCAGGCCATCCTGGAATTACTAATACTATTCATATTGTCAAGAGACATTACTGGTGGCCTTCTCTCTCAAAGTTTGTACATCAGTATGTAAATTCATGTGACACTTGTGCTCGAAACAAATTATCTAGGAGACCACCATCCGGCTTATTGATTCCTCTTCCAGTTCCTAATAGACCCTGGGAAGTAGTCTCCATTGACTTCATTGTAGATCTCCCTAGGTCAAACGGTACTAATACCATCATGGTCACGGTAGACCTCTTAACAAAAATGGCCCACTTTACTCCATTAAAAAAATTACCAACCTCTTCAGAGACAGCAAAGGCATTTATTGATACTGTCCTTAAACTACATGGCTTACCTTCCCATGTCATCTCGGATCGTGGATCTCAATTTATCTCCAAATTCTGGAGAGCCCTCATTGCCTCGCTACAGATAGACCATCGATTATCAACTGCTTACCATCCCCAGACAAATGGGCAAACAGAACGTGTTAACCAAATTCTGGAGCAATACCTCCGCTGTTATTGTACGTATCTTCAAGACGACTGGAATCCATTACTCTCTTTAGCTGAATATGCCTACAATAACTCCACTAGTGCTTCTTCCGGCTTTTCCCCATTTTTTGCTAACTATGGGTTTCACCCCAACAGCCTACCTTCCACATTCCTTCCGAATAGTGTACCCGCAGTTACAGACTATCTCTCTACCATAAAAGTGACACTCGATCTCCTCCACACCAACCTAAAGCTTGCGAAATCAAGACAAAAGAAATATTTTGACTCTCACCGATCTACACCACCAGTATACAAGGTGGGGGATCTAGTTTGGCTCTCCACCCGTAATCTCCATCTCAAAATTCCTTCCAGGAAACTTGGAACTCAATTCACGGGACCATTCCCAATATCTCACATCATTAATCCTAATGCTGTCAAACTTACATTACCACCGGACTGGAAAATACATCCTTCCTTCCATGTGTCACTTATCAAACCCTACATTCCTAACCCTTTTCCTAACCGGAAGACACTTCCTCCACCTCCTGTACAGGTTCTCGGGGAGACCGAATATGTGATTGAAAAAATTTTAGATTCTAGGAAAAGAGCTTCTAACCTTCAATACCTCATACGTTGGAAAGGCTATGATCAATCTGATGACTCCTGGGAAAACTCTTCCAATATACATGCTCCACGTTTAATCAGACAATTTCATCTTAGATATCCTAACAGACCCGGTCCTGTTGGCTGCTCCGTAGGAGCACCCCTGAGGAGGGGAGTATGTAACAAGATTCCCTATTTTCACCCCTCTAGCGCAGCCGTTTCCATAACAAACGGCTGCGCTCCGTCCTCACATACCTCCGCGTCACTTCCGGTGCGCGGAGTTTGCGTTCCAGCTTGGAACGCGGAAGTGCGCCGAGCACACTTTCCTTTTGCCCGCGAGTTCCGGGTATTTAAACCTCCGGAGATGACGGCTGGGTGTTCTGTTATTGTGCACAGACACCCAGCGTCCTGCTGCACCCCAGCAAACACCCAAGAGGAGTCCTCAGACGGACGTTACCCCCTGAGTACCTACAACCAAGCCAAGGCTGGATCAACACATGCTGCATAGCCCAGGTCTCCAGCTCTCCCTACACCAACCCTGCAAGTCCTCAAGCACCTCCCCTGGATGAAGACTGCTTTCTCCTCTTCCCCTGAACTTCCACAGATGACTGCTTAACCGCAAGTATTTCTCTTCTGATGGACTTTCCATTCATAAGTATAGCCTTATGATTTCCAGCCCAGTTTACTATCCTGTGCCATTCTAGTATCTCTTAAGCTGTTCTAGGTTAATGTGCAGCAACATTTCACCATAGTAATTTTCGTTTATTAACTCAGTCTAACCCTGCATTATCTTGATCTGTGCATGGCAGAGACTTCCTTGTTTTTTACGTGTCTGAATTTATTTCTTTAAACCCCGGCTTATGACTTAATAGCCTAGGGGTTTGGCAGACCGCAGATCCTGTACTCAGTGGGCATGATGATTTAACCCTAAACTTTCTGTGAATCTGAGAGTGAACTAGTGGTCATATCTGAGATACCGCTGCAGCCATACGGGGGATCTAATTAAGTACTAGAGTAGCTCGGTGTGATATTACAATGTACCGCAATCGGAAGCATTGGCATTCCATCAATGTACAGGTGATAGTCGATGCCCAAGGCCTCATATGGCACGTCCGTGCCAAACACCCAGGGTCCAGCCATGACAGCTACATATACAATCAATGCCACATCCGATTAGAATTAGATCAGAACGTGTATGGGGACACCTGGCTGGTTGGTGAGTGACATGGGTGGCAGGCATGGCTATCCCCTCCCATGATGCACATCACAAGGGGCACATGCATGACTAACATCCTCCTGTCTTTTCCCTTACAGGTGACTCTGCATATCCACTGGGACCCCATCTCATGACTCCTATCCGGAACCCCCAAACTCCAGGAGAGGAAAGATACAATCAAGCACATGCTCAAACACGAGCAGTGGTGGAGCGCACCTTTGGCATCCTAAAGTCACATTTCCGATGCCTGGATAAGTCTGGGGGTACCCTCTTGTACTCCCCAAACTTCGTGTGCCAGATCATCGGTGCATGTTGCATGCTGCACAACTTTGCAGAAAGAAAGGGCCTGCAGATTGACCTACGTGATGACCTGACCCCTGAACCAGACAATCCCCCCCTAACCGAGGTTAACCCGTCTTCTGAGGGAAGAGCAGCCAGGAGACAGCTCACATTGGGCATCTTTGCACGTTAAACATACACATTAATCATGGCACAATGAGAATGCATGCATGCACAACACTGTGGTCCCTAGCACACACACCCCACATCCACATCAAATTGGATTGGCACCAGTCCACCATGCAGGACTTGTGAGCAGCAACGCCACGCCAAGGCTCCAATTATGTCACTGTACATTCATAGTTACATAGTTACATAGTTACATAGTTAGTCAGGTTGAAAAAAGACACAAGTCCATCCAGTTCAACCATAAAAAAAAATAAAAATAAAACAAAGTAAAACACAGTACATCCTCCCATACACCCATACACTCATACACCATTCACACGGACCTGGGGATCACTTCTCCCTGGTCCTGGGGAACCCTTCTCCACCAAAATAGAGGGGGACACCCCTTTTCCGGCAGGAATGTCACCCCCACATTCACACAGCATTCACAACCCAAAAAAAATAAAAAAATAAAATGACCTGCAAAATCAAAAAATTTCCAGCAAAAAAAAAAAAAAAATGTGAAAAAAAAAAATTTAGGGGAAAAACAAATTACTGCCCTCTGCGTGAGCCACGCCTGGGGCGCCCCCGGCCACGGCCCCGGCTTCTCAGGGGAGACTCATGGGGAAGGGGTAAAACCGGGGAAGGAGGATCAGCCCCTGATCTCTGCCCACCTGGTGGCCTGCCCTCCAAGGCCACGGCAATTCTGTCCAGGGCAGCACCAACTGTTGCCGTGTTGGCCTGGATAGCCAGGGTAAGGGCCCTCACATCCTGCCCAACGCCTGCTGATGTCGTCTGCAGTTCATTTAGGCAGGTTGTGAAAGCCCGGGAGTGGGAGTCCAGGTTCCCCAGCGTATCCTTGATGGAGGACAGGCTCTCCTCCATCCGCACCAATGTCTGGCTGACCTGTCCCAGATGGCGGGTCTGGAGGAACTGGTCCCTTCTCAGGGTGGCGGGCAGGAGATCGGCCAACCCCCTGGTGGTCTGGGATGACATCCTGCCTCCAGCTGATGCTTGTGGCTGGGGAGAAGGGGAGACCCTTGTGAGGGGAGCCATGTTGGGGGAGGAGGGGGGGGGGCTCCCATTTGGGAAGGCCTGCCTGCTGGCAGCCAGAGGGGAGGAGTCCTCAAAACCCAAACGTCCAGTGCCTGACATGGACTCCTCCTCCTCATGATTCTCCTCCTCCTCATGATTGTCCTGCTCCTCATGATTGTCCTGCTCCTCATGATTGTCCTGCTCCTGTTGAACCTCCTCCGCGGACTCCGGCCTTGTTGGGGGGGCCTCATTAGGCTGCTGTCCTGGGGTTGGTGCGGTCAGGCCAGATGGCCCTGCACCCTCCTGCACATCTGTGGATGACACAAAACATTCACAGGTTGGAGGATCCACACACTTGCCACATATTCCCTTTCACCCCCTCCCCCACACATGCTACACACCTGATATTAAAAAAGAAAACAACTTACCTGGCACCACGGGCTGGGGACTGGAGTCAAAGCCGGGCAGGCCCTCAACTTCATGCCGATGAAAGGTCAGGGCCACCGCACACTCCTCCGCTGTCAGGCTAATACGGCATGGTGGGCCCCCTCCTGTGCCCCTGGCATGGGCATGCATTCTGGCCAACTTCTTTTTGACCAGACGCCGGAGGTCATTGATTTTTTTGTCAATCCCAGACCTGGTCCGTGTCTCCCCCTGCCCCGCAGAATTCACCTGGTCAGTGATCCTATCCAATATCTCCCTCCTCCTGGCCGGGGTGGTGTTGGCACTCTCTGGGCCGTGGAGGTAACGCCCATACTCGCTAATGGCCCGGGCAAGAATCTGTTTTTCCACAACTGTAAAATTCAGCTTGCGTTTTCTCTCACTCATCCTTCCAAAAACAAAAAGTTCCAGTCAACAAAATTCACGCACACAAACAAGCACAACCAATCAAAAAAAACACACACAGAGAGAAAACGACTCCCCAAGAAACAGTCCCCAAAAAACAAAACAAAAATACAGCAGAAAAAGAAACAAAAATAAATATATCAATCAAACAAACAGTCTCTCAAACACTTATCAAAAACCACTTTCAAAAATCTACTAACAACCACTTGATCACACAGAACACTAATCTGACAACTACAAAACACACCGCAACGAACAACAAGAACAAAAGCACTTTGTTAAATGGGAAGGGACAAAGGGATGTACTTTTGCAAAGGAAGTGCGTTTGTGTGTGTCTATTTATGCTGTTTGCGTAGTTCACAACGTTGCCCTAGTCCATTTCCAATTTCACTGATTGCGCCGCTCCCGAGTTGTGAGCATGCGCACATCGGAGCTGACATGGTCTCGTTCAAGCACGCATGCACGAGCCGGCCGGCCGGCCCTTCATTTGCATGGGGTCACGGCTCATTTCAATGTAACACGCCCACGTCCTTCCCAATTTGTATTAATCCTCCTTACGCCTCTGGAAAAACGTTACGTATGCGCAATTTCCTGCGCAAAAGCTACGAGAATAGGGGGATTACGCGGCAAAATTGCGCAAGTCTAACGTAAAGGCGGTGCGCTACGCCGGTCCAATAATGCGCAGATGTACGTGAATCTGGGCCATGACGTCTTTTTACTATGAGGCCGTGGGCAAGTGGTTAAATTCAATTACACACAAGTGGACTTTATTTAATAATTAGGTGACTTCTGAAGGCAAGTGGTTCCACTAGATTTTAGTTAGGGGTATCAGAGTTAAGGGGGCTGAATACAAATGCACGCCACACTTTTCAGTGTTAAAAATTTGGAAAACCATTTATCATTTTCCTTCCATTTCACAATTATGTGCCACTATATGTTGGTCTAGCACATAAAATCCCAATAAAATAAGACACTTTATGCATTTCATCAGTGTATTTACCTGTTTGCCTTGAGTATAGCTCTAAAATAAGTATCTTATTAAAAAAAAAGGCAATTGTTTATAATATGTAGTGCTTTAGCAAACTAAATGTCACTTAGTAAGGACTTGTTCACACCTGGAGGCAAGTCTGAGTATGCATTTTAGGGCATCCCATTAATTTCAATGGGCTACCCTATGTGCATGAAATAGAGCTTTCTTTTGGTGGTATTTGATCGCCTCTGCGGTTTTTATTTTTTGCGCTATAAACAAAAATAGAGCGACAATTTTGAAAAAAAAAAACTATATCTTTTACTTGTTTCTGTAATTAATAGCCCAATTAAAAAAAAAAAAAACATTTTTTTTCTCAGTCTAGGCGATACGTATTCTTCTACATATTTTTGGTAAAAAAAAAAAAATCGCAATAAGCGTCTGGTTTGCGCAAAAGTTATTGCGCTTACAAAATAGGGGACAGAATTATTATTATTTTTATTTATTTTTTACTACTAATGGCGGCGATCAGCATTTTTTTCGTGACTGTGACATTATGGCTGAGACATCGGACACTTTTGACCCATTTTTGGCGCCATTCACATTTATACAGCGATCAGTGCTATAAAAGTGCACTAATTACAATATAAATGTGACTGGCATTGAAGGGGTTAACACTAGGGGGTGAGGAAGGGGTTAATGTGTACCTGCATAGTGTTCTAACTGTGTGGGGGGAGGGGGGTGACTGGGGGAGGTGACCGATGCTGTGTCCCTATGTACAAGGGACACAGATCAGTCTCCTCTCTCCCCTGACAGGACGTGGAGCTCTGTGTTTACACACAGAGCTCCACGTCTTGTCCCTGTAACCGCCGATCCCAAATGCCTGGCGGACATCACGGCCACCAGGCACGCGCATCGGCATTTCAGCGGAGCGTAGGCCGTAAAAACACGGCCAGTTAGAGATTTAGAACCACCCTTCGGCCGTACAAAGTCGGACGGCCGTCGGGTAGTGGTTAAGACCATTGGGTGGAAGTGAGGTTTGATGTTGCTTCTGCCATCTAATGGTATGGAGCCGAGTGAGGGACAATTTTCCCTCACTCGGCTCCAGGCCTGTCAGGGGAGAGGACGCAATAGGCTTCTTCGCTACCGACGGCTCCAGTAAGCGGCGGAGACGACCGGAGCTAGATTCTGCCATACCAAACGTATTTAGTGTCAAAGTAATGATGAACAGCTACGGTGATTTGCGGTAAATGGTTAAACTCAAAACCAAAAAATTTTATATATTGCAGCTTACCTATCCTTAGATGTGGTGTTTTCTTTTTATAGGCTTCTTTTTATCTCTGTTTTCAGTAACACACCTATTAGAGTGCCTCCAATCTGGATGAATGAACACATTGGACTGTTATTGCAGTTTAATGAATGAGATCAAAAATATATGTGTTTTTTGTTGGCTTGTAATAGAGAAGATATGGTGCAAAATGCAGCTATCACATAGCAGTTATGGTGGGACTTTACAAATTCCCAGCCATTATGACAGCTCACATTTTTCAGTCCCTGCTAAGAGCAAAACTATTTTCTGTATTTTCCTTGACGTAACACATAAGCTTGTGTTATTGTTTTTTTCAGCGGTTGACTGAACATCAAGCTGGTGTGCCCTCTTGAGGTAGACTGACTACACTGTTCTGAGATCCTATCTGCCAAGGGGACGCTAGTGTTAGTATTAGACTAAATCATCATTATTTGTCTGCATCTGTCTCTGTGAAAATAAGCTGCTTTATGGGAACAGCTTTGGTATCTTCCCCCTGCTTTGTCTATTATATGTAATCCAGCAATCTGTACAGACAAAAGCTCCAGGGCTTCAGTCTATGTAAACCCTTGACCAAGACATTGGTGCATTGTGCAGTTGGACGCCTGCTGCTCAGGGCATTTAGAAAATATGATCTTTTATTATAGGAACTGAAGTATCCTTAAATGGCCTCTGACATGACAAGCAAGGTTAACAATAATGGTACTCGGGCTTGCTTGTCTTGAAAAGGGTTAAAAGGACATATAGAACCGTTTCTTCTGCCAGCCGATGATTAATTATAAATTATTTTCTAATTCCCATTACTACAATGCTCTGAACCAAGTTCACTGCTCTGATCCCATACCGAACACATGAATCAAGATCATTAATCCTCCAAGTGCCCATGATATAAGGGAGGGGAAGTCACAAAGCTTTCTATAGCAGACAGTTGAGAAGTAGAAAAAAGGTTATCCTAGGACAGCACACAGATGGATCTGAATGTCTGCTGTCATTCAGGGGACGATGTGCCCCCACTGCAATATGTGTCCAATAACATATGTGCCTCTTCTGCATTGCTATTCAAGGGATGAAAAACAGCCAAGGCATATGCCAAATAATAAAGTGAATAAAAGTTATCCACATTTATAATTATGCTTCAATAAAATTAAGTTTCGTTCACTTAGTCACACCTAAAACCCTTGTGCTAGACACATATTACTCAACCAGATGAAGCATTTAGCGCTAAGTGGCCGTGAGCCAAGAACCGGAAGTCCTTTTAGCGAGACGTGTTTCATATTTCATTCCCGAGAGTAATGTATTGACATTGCCACTACGCCGCAAGTTGAAATTCCCAGTGAAATTAATGGGAAGCAGTGTTTTCATAATCAATATTTTCTCCCAAGGAAGCATAAGCAAAAGATTCATGGCCCTTTTAGTCATCTTAAAGCTAGATATAGAGACCCTTCTTCTGGTGACAGTTTGGAAATATATATATATTTTCCTAGTTTATGGCTGACGCTCCCTAAACAAAATGTCTTTTTAGGCTTTAAGCTGAAAAAAAAAACGACTTCTTTATTCAAAGCCTTTTAAAAATAGTCTGAAGTAAACTTGTATACATTAATTATATGTCTAGTATTAGGTTTGGGAAAAAGCATCATTATATTTCATTCCTATTATGAGAACATTTCAGCATATATAAATATAATATTACAGTGCTGACTGTTTTGGGCACATTTTTATATGTGGCATATAAAAGTATTTTTGATATTCAATATTTAATATGTTGTTCATATTCAATAATTCAAATGTGACTTATTATATCCGTGATATATTTATCTTTAGGTTTTTGTTTAAGTTACACCTACAGTATATTATAGTGGTGTCTGCTTTTTATTTTTTTTAATCAAAAAATATATATATTTTTTTGTCATTGTTAATATTGATAGAACAAGTGTAAATAACTACAGCTCATATTAACTGCTTGCGGACCAGCGCATGACTATATACGGCGACAGCATGGCACGGACAGGCGGAAGGACGTATATATACGTCCCCTTTAAGAAGCCGGCATTGTGAGCGTGTGCGCGCCCACCGGGAGCTCCATGACTCCGACTGCGGGTCCCGCGGCCTCAATGTCCGTGGGCATACCCGCGATTGTGTCACGGTGAGGAAGAAGGAGGAAATGCTTATGTAAACAAGCATTTTCCCAGTCTTCCTAGTGACAGGACAGTGTACATAGCTTCCTGTAATCGGAAGCTGTCAATCACTGTTGTGTCACACATAACCCAGTCCCCCTACAGTTAGAACACACCCCTAGGGCACACCTAACCCCTTCACTGCCAGTGTAATTTTCACAGTAATCAGTGCATTTTTAGAGCACTGATCACTGTAAAAATGACAATGGTCCCAAAAATGTGTCAAAAGTGTCCAATGTGTTCGCCATAATGTTGCAGTCACAATAAAAATCGCTGATCACTGTTATTAATAGTAAAAAAAAAATATTAATGCCATAAAACTATCCCCTATTTTCTCGATGCTATAACTTTTGCGCAAACCAAACAATAAACGCTTATTGTGATTTTTTTACCAAAAATGTGTAGAAGAATACGTATCGGCCTAAACTGAGGGAAAAAAATGTTATTTTATATATTTTTGGGGGATATATATTATAGTAAAAAGTAAAAAATATTGATTTTTTTTCAAAATTGTCGCTGTATTTATGTATATAGGGCAAAAAATAAAAACCACAGAGGTGATCAAATACCGCCAAAAGAAAGTTCTATTTGTGGGAAAATGAGGACGACAATTTTGTTTGGGAGCCACGTTGCACGGCCGCGCAATTTTCGGTTAAAGCGACGCAGTGCCGAATCGCAAAAAGTGGCCCGGTCATTGACCAGCAAAATGGTCCAGGGCTTAAGTGGTTAAAGAGTCAGAATTCACTTTTCTGGACACAAGACTAATACAATATCTATTCTGATTGGTCACTCAAGATGCTTCTCTTTGCTTCTTTGCTCCTTGCTCTTTGCTTTTGTGGACTAAACCTAAAAATGACTTTTTTCCAGCATTGGAACATACTTCAAATGTTTTAATGCATGTTTTTTTTCAATAGGCAATAGATGTTTGCAATTCTCAGAGCTCATGCGTCCACACATATCATATACAGCCTTAAACTGTAGTTTTGTATGATAAGTGATGCTGCGATGTTGTTGAATTGAAGTGTAATCAATGTGTCAGAAAATAATAAATGTACTAAAAATAAAAAACTGTAGCGCTTGAGCTGGAAAATTCAGTTTGATAAACGCCTTGATATAGTTTCAATAGAAATTGGATGGCACTGATCATAATAATTCTGTATATATTTTGTGGTCAGTAAAAACTGTTTAGTTATTGTCACGTATGTATGAAATTATTACTGTTATTTCATCACCCTGTGAACATTTATCATATTCTTTTTATGGACTCTGGAAGAGAGAAGACAATCAGTAAGCAAACAATAGTGAAAATTAGTGATGAGCGAACCAAAGTCGAGTCCACAGGAGATTCAGCAAACCCAGCTATAACAGAACCTAGCTCCAATGGGAGCCAAATCTTATTATTGTTGTCTGACCTTTTCCAAGGCCAATTTGCAAGCTGTTAAAAAGGGCATTGGTAGCGGGGCACTGTCATGGAGACATGTACCAATGTAAAAAAAAAATCATTTTTTTTAAATGCTATTTAGCAGACTGAGACTCTTAATGCAGCTTAACCACTTAAGACCCGAACCTTTAGGCCTCGTACACACGAGGCAATCTATCTGTTCAAATCGGTCGGACCGACCGATTTGAACAGATCTGTCTGCTTGGATTTTGGTTTGCTCGCATGTACACATCCCCGCCAGCAGACCGTTTCCAGCAGACAGATTTACTCGTGTGTACGAGGCCTTAGGCAGCTAAAGGACCCGGCCAGGTTTTGCGATTCGGCACTACATCGCTTAAACTGACAATTCCGTGGTTGTGTGACTCCCAAACAGAATTGACGTCCTTTTTTCCCCACAAATAGAGCTTTCTTTTGGTGGTATTTGATCACCTCTACGGTTTTTATTTTTTGCACTATATACAAAAATAGAGCGACAATTTTGAAAAAAAATCAATATTTTTTACTTTTTGCTATAATAAATATCCCCAAATATATATATATTTTATTTTTTCCTCAGTTTAGGCCAATACGTATTCTTCTACCTATTTTTGGTAAAAAAAAATCACAATAAGCATTTTTCGGTTGGTTTGCGCAAAATGTATAGCGTTTACAAAATAGGGGATAGTTTTATTGCATTTTTAATCATTTTTTTTTTTTTACTACTAATGGCGACGATCAGCGATTTTTTTCATGACTGCGACATTATGGCGGACACCTTGGACAATTTTGACACATTTTTGGGACCATTGTCATTTTCACAGCAAAAAATGCATTTAAATTGCATTGTTTACTGTGAAAATGACAGTGCAGTTTGGGAGTTAACCACAAGGGGGCGCTTAAAGGGGTTACAGTATGTGTGACCTAATATGTGTTTACAACTGTAGGGGGTTTGGCTGTAGGTGTGACGTCATCGATTGTGTATCCCTATAAAAGGGATCACACGATCAATGACAGTGCCACAGTGAAGAACGGGGAAACTATGTTTACACACAGATCTCCCCGTTGTTCAGCTCCGGGGACCGATCGCGGGACTCCAGCGGCGATCGGGTCTGTGGGTCCCGCGGTCACGGTCACAGAGCTTCGGACCGGGTCGTCTCCATGCGCCCGCAGCTCGCGTGCGCGACCCCACGACTGGGCTTAAAGGGCAACGTACAGGTACGTTGATGTGCCCAGCCGTGCCATTCTGCCGATGTATATCAGCGTGAAGGGGTCCTTAACCTCCCTGGCGGTTTTCACGTGTGTGGCACGGGGTGAGATTTTTAAGCTAATATCGGTAACCCCGTGCCACACACGCGCTTACCTCGCTGGATGCAGAAAAAGTTTACTTACCTTTTCTCTGCGATCCAGCGATGAATCCCCGCAGTACTCGGCGGGCGGATGTCCGCCTGATGCTGTGTGTTCCGCCGATTCCCTTCCCTGCGAGCGTCGCGACGTAGGGGGGGGAACGGCGCCAAATTCAAAAATGTAAACAAACACTATACATACAGTACACTGTAATCTTATAGATTACAGTACTGTATGTAAAAAATACACACCCCCCATGTCCCTAGTGGTCTGCCCTGTACACTACATGTCATTTTATATAATAAAAACTGTTCTTTCTCCCTGCAAACTGTAGATTGCCCATAGCAACCAAAAGTGTCCCTTTATGGCAAAAATTGTTTTAGAGCAGCTAAAAAACAGCGATAATAAATCAGAATCACTTGCAGAATTTAGCGATAGCGATTTATGGGGAAATTCGTCATAAAAAAAAAAAAAAAATGACAGCAAAAATTCTGCAACTGAGCAAATTTCAGTGATTTTGATTTGATTACATTATTGAATAATTTTTACTATAATTATATTATCATTTGTGATCATTTTTTATAATTATTTATTATATTATAATTTTTAATTAAAAAAAAAAAAAAAAATCATACCCGGGATGCCTATTAGACTCTTGTTTGAATAGATTTAAGTGAGTTATTCCTAAGAATTACAAGCCTACAGTATAAAACGCCAAATTCCCTTGCAAATAATGGTACCGCTTTTAGCACCTAAAATCTTAAAGAATCATACCGCCAGGGAGGTTAAGTGGTTAAAGGGCAACATTAACATATAAAAATCATTTTATTAACATTTGGGAATGCCCTAAAGTAAAACGAAAGGCAACATTTATTTTATTTTATTTTAGAAAAAGCAAAAGAGGATGACAAACCCTATCTTCGTTTTGTTTTTTTCTTTTAGAACCTGTGTGCCATTGTGGAGATTTCCCTTCACTTCCTGTCCCATTCAAACCAGGAAAGGAGAGAAAATCCTTCCAAAATAAGGGAATTCCTAATTGTCACCAGGGTCACTGTAACTAGTGTCTCCATTGGAAGATTTTCCCTTTATTCCTGTTCTGGTGACTACCCAAAATGTGTTTTTTTTTTTACTTTAATTTTTGTGATATTTGGACAAGTAAAGAGGGTGAATCTCCCTAACAGGTAGTGTTGCTCACGAATATTCGCATTGCGAATATTCGCTACGAATATTGCATATTCGAGTATTCGCGAATAACGCGAATATCGCGGCGAATATTCGCTATTTCCAATATTCATATTTTTTTAATTTTTTTTTAGAACAGATCACATCCTAGAGATCCCCATCGACGTGTAAAAGCATTGCTGGTATGATTAGAGACCTTGGGCCGAGTAGCTGCAGCGCTCATTTTATATTGCCGAAAAACCGCAATGCGATTATTCGGCAATAGCGATATCGCGCGATTATTTTGTATTGTAATATATCACGAATATTCTGAGCCAATCAGAGTGCTCCATTCCGCATTTCTCGAAATTTTGCAATTATTTTATATTGTAATATATCACAAATATTCTGAGCCAATCAGAGTGCTCCTTCCGCATTTCTCGAATATTCGCAATTATTTTATATTGTAATATATCACGAATATTCTGAGCCAATCAGAGTGCTCCTTCCGCATTTCTCGAATATTCGCAATTATTGTGTATTGTAATATATCACGAATATTCTGAGCCAATTAGAGTGCTCCATTCCGCATTTGCCGAATATTCGCAATTATTGTGTATTGTAATATATCACGAATATTCTGAGCCAATCAGAGTGCTCCATTCCGCATTTCTCGAATATTCGCAATTATTTTATATTGTAATATATCACGAATATTCTGAGCCAATCAGAGTGCTCCATTCCGCATTTCTCGAATATTCGCATTCGCATTCGCAATTCGCAATTCGCATTCGCATTCGCGATAGCGAAAATTCGCAATGATTTAATTTCCAAAATATATCACGAATATTCGTATTTAGCGAATATATCACGAATATTCGACTATATATTCGTGATATATCGCGAAATCGAATATGGCATATTCTGCTCAACACTACTAACAGGGACACAGTCAGCAATAATAATAATACAAAAAAAAACGTATGGGTGTTCTAATCCCTTTCCACTCTCCTACTACTCTCTCGCTCAAACTAAAACAAAAAAAAGTTTTGCTTTTAGTTATATTTCAGACCTGAATGTCAAGTTGTGCAGCATGTATCCTTTTAAAGCGACTTTATCCTTTTAAAAGTCTGTTTTTTTTTACAAACACTACCGCCACTAAATGACAGTTCCTTGCATGCTTGTTTGTAAACAAACAGCTTGCGGTCCTGGGTGATGCCATTATAGTATGGTTATGATCGCTACTGATTCGTTAATCCTCCGTCAGCATTTGAGAGCTGTTATTTGCCACAGGAGTAACACCGGGGGAAGCATTGCAGGTCCCCATCAATGTGCATTGCTCATCATGACTGACATCAATCTAAATAGTTTGACAGCATAATAGACCTTAGATTTACATAAGAAGACAATATTGCATTTCTATTTTTAATTAAAAATGCTTTTCAAGGTTACAGTGCTTTAATTTCCTATTCACTTATGGGAATGATTAACAATGGGTGCCCTGTGCTCATTAATGTGGGGAAAGGGCTGAATATCTGGGGGCCTCCTTGTATTAAAGTAGGCTTCCAGATTTCTCCAGTTTCCTTACAAGTGAATGGCCAAGCTGTGATGATGTCATTCCTGCACATGTGCGCAAGGGAGCCACAATTGTGGCACGGTTCTCTGAATGGATCGCTTATTCAGTAAGCTGTCCATTCAGAGTTCAGTGTGCATGCCCGGTTATGTCACCTGCTGCAGAAATAGTGAATATTTACTAAACGGTGCACGTTTCTTGTACCTACCAGTAAGCTTTATTATAAGCTTACTGGTAGGTACAAGTCATCAAGCAGTGTTAACTACCACTTTAACTGCTTGTCGACCAGCGCACGACTATATACGTTGGCAGCATGGCACGGACAGCCAGAAGGATGTACAGTATATATACATCCCCTTTAAGATCGCGGCATTGTAGACTTGCGCACCGTGAGCTCCGTGAACCCGATCGCCAGTCCCAAGGACTGTCTCACGGTAAGAAAGAACCTGGAGATGCTAATGTAAACAAGCATCTCCCCGCTCTGCCTAGTGACAATGACAGTGATCACCGGTTCCTGTAATCGGAAGGGGTGGTCACTGTCTTGTTACATGTAGCCCATCCCCCCTACAGTAAGAATCACTCACTAGGGTACACGTTACCCCTACAGCACCACCTAGTGGTTAACCTCTTCACTGCCAGTGTCATTTTTACAGTAATCAGTGCATTTTTACAGCACTGATTACTGTAAAAATGACAATGGTCCCAAAAATGTGTCAAAAGTGTCCAATGTGTCCGCCATAATGTCGCAGTCACGATAAAAATTGCTGGTCGCCGCCATTACTGATAAAAAAAAATATATTAATAAAAATACCATAAAACTATGCCCTATTTTGTAGATGCTATGGGCCAGATTCACATACACTTAATAATGCGCTGCGTAATCGAAATACTCTACGCTGCCGTATTTTACCAGGCTCTACACCGAATTCTGGTAGATTTTTGCCCGTACGCTACGGCGGCGTAGTCTATTTCTCGCCACGTTATCGAAATACGCGATTAGGGGGCGTGAAGCATTTAAATTAAGCGAGTCCCTGCGGCGATCGAACTGCGCATGCTCCGTTCAGAAATTTCCCGTCGTGCATTGCGCAAAATCACGTCGTTACGTCATTCGTTGTTTGAGTAGCGTCGTTTACGAACATTCCTATTCCCGGACGACTTACGTCAAAAATAATAAAAGACGTCGGAAATTCGACGTGGGAACGACGGACATACTTAACATGGGCTGTCTAATATTAGAGCAGCAAAAAGCTGGTATAGTGTTACGCAAAAAAAAAAGATGACTAAAGGTGCCGTAAGAGATTGCGATAGACGTTCGTAATTTCGGGGATCGCCGGCAAAAGCTCATTTGCATACCCCGACGCGGAAAAAGACGGGAAGTCCACCCAGTGGCCGCAATTTTATTGCAGCGTAGATCCGAAGGCGTACGAACACGTAATCCAGTCGAATTGAAGCCCGCAGCCGTCTATTCATGGTTTGAGGCTTTCGACTAGCTAGAAAACGTGCGTAATTTGAAAGTACTCCAGTCTAACACCAGTTAGACAGGAGTAAGGGCTCTGTGAATCTGGCCCTATAACTTTTGGGAAAACTGATCAATAAATGCTTATTGCGATTTTTTTTACCAAAAATATGTAGAAGAATACGTATTGGCCTAAACTGAGGGGAAAACATTTTATATATATTTTTGGAGATATTTTTTATAGCAAAAAGTAAAAAATATTGCATTATTTTCAAAATGTTCTCTTTATTTTTGTTTATAGTGCAAAAAAATAGGAACCGCAGTGGTGATCAAATACCACCAAAAGAAAGCTCTATTTGTGGGAAAAAAAGGACGCCAATTTTGTATGGGAGCCGTGTTGCACAACCCCGCAATTGTCAGTTAAAGCGACACAGTGCCAAATCGCAAAAAGTGGCCAGCTCATTTAATGGTTCGGGGTTAAGTGGTTAAGTTGTAAGAGGCCAAAAGCTAAGACTCCAACTGCACTATGGTCAAAAATATATGAATCCATTTCTTCCAGTCCCCTCCGCTAAGATAAGAGATGATTGGAAGGCTATTAATGGGACACTGCTAGTGCCAATGCACTATTATTCCATTCCAACTTGATGGAGTGCAGATACAGGCAATGATCTTTTTATTGATACTTTTTTTCAGTTGCATGTATCTCAGTGGCTTTACCAGCAAGACACAAACGTATAGCATTAAAGGAGACTTGGATGATATCAACTTGTGAATTTATAGACTATTAAATACATTTCCAATTGCTGCAATTTTCTCCCGTAGAGGTGACAAGTATGAATAACATGATACCTACAGTATATGAAAAGGCAAAAGAATAAAATCCATCAACACATCTGTTGTTTGATGTACTCTAATAATGTCCTAGATTTCACTCTGAAAGTTTTTGGAGAGCTGTGATCAGGTAATTGCAACTTAAAAGGAACAATGAGTTATACTGGCTTTATTCTCTCATTCACTCCCGTTGTACCGATCAGGAACATGCTGTTAAAATGTACTGCCTCGTTTTGCCTCTTCCCTAATGTGTTACAGGCTTGTCTATTAATGCAACTGTTATTCTGCAAAGTAACATGATTATGCATAACGCTAAGAGATCCATTTGCCCTGGCTAAAACCTGGCAAATATCTTGTAAGCCTGCCACTACCGTGGGCATGTTTGAAATATACATTTTAAATAAAGCTTGCTGGGAAGAGGATTAGCGTCCTACATACCATGCATTAAGATTAAAATGCCAAACATAAAATCTTTTGGAACGCAAGCTATCAAGAAAATCAGTGTGAACTTCCTTTTTTTTTTTAATAATAAGCAGACGTCCCTCAAGGCCCAGTAAATCCTAAGTCCTCCCAGCAGATGAATGCACATTTTACTACCAGACAATTATTAAGTATCTATCTGTGAGGCTGCCAGCAGATTTACGGAGTGATAAACATTTTCTTCCTGTAAAGATTGTTAATCAGCTCTCGAGCATGGTCTCAGTAATGAGAAGGCCGGGCATGTGCTTGGCCTGATTAATGACAAGGGGCAAGCCCCTGTGTTGGCTGCAACACGAGGAGCATTCTTAAATTTCAGACTAAGTGTTGTATTGATACTAGCTACATCTGTTTACCACATGAACTGCAACGTTAATTACCGCAGACTGTAGTTAAGCTAAACAAAATGGAGGATTTTATTGACTAATCGAAGACACAGGAAACATAAAAACAATGTTTTTCCTTTAAATATAAATTAAAGGCAATGCAGTCAATGCACCGGTATGGAAGGAGATTAGACCATAAGGCTTTCTATTTAAAGGCAAAAAATAACTGAAAAGAAAGAACTGTGAAAGAGGATGGGGAACCCTGTGTCTAAAGTTATACTTACAGTACTTCTGCAACCACACTGAAAAGACACGCTGTCTTAAAGTACTCCCTGCTGCTTCCCCTGCTACATGCAGAAGGCATTTGCTGAACGTTCACAGCAGGGCAGCAAATGGAAGTCTAATTTTGAATAGCCTGACCCATCATCCTCCATCTAAATCTAAATTAACTGCCTCGAGGAAAAGTGAACTCTAAAAATTTCTCACGTAAAATGGTTTAACCATTTAAGTAAGTAAAGATTTTAAAACCTTTCCTAATTAGATTTTTGTTTAATTAGGTTTTCAGATATGCAGTCATGTGCAAAACCAAGTACACTCCATTGAAATTATTGATTTGTGAACAGGCAAACATTAGATATTCATTTAGGCAGTGCATATAGATAAAGCTGATATACTGTAGTTGAATTTATAAAGACATAGATTTTTTTATGATTTATTCATTAAAAATACCAATAGATGTAATGGGGTACTGTGGACAAAGTAAGTATACCTTTACCTTCAGAAGCCGTATTGTCCCTGTAACAGGATTTTTTTTTCATAGGTATTTAGCATTACACTCCATGCTAAATGATTTTAGTTACAAGATGTGTGTGTATGTTATTGCTTGCAGTAACAAACCCTCGATTTCAGTTTTATTCAAAAACATGTCTATTGTTACTGTTTTTGATTAATTACCGTATGTATCGGTGTATAACACGCACAGTTCTATAACATGCACCCTAACTTTAAGATGGAAGTTTCAGGAAAAAAACTTTCCACAGCCCCCTGTGTACTACACACAGGCACCGTTTACCCTCTATTTTCAGGGAAAAAAAGTGAGTGTTTTATATGCCAATAAATACAATAGTTCACATCACATTGTTCCTGAAGGTGTAGTCTTTGCCTAAATGTTCAATGTCAAATTGTAATCATGCTGTAATATTCCTATGCTGCGTACACGCGACCATTTTTTACGATGCAAATTTTTTTTTATATATATATAATTAAAAACAATCGTGTGTGGGCTCCAAAGCATTTATTGCAACGTTAAAAATGGCCATTAAAAATTTAGAACGTGCTCTAAATTTTTGTGTCGTTATTAACGTTGTCGTTTTTGACGTTGTAAAAAATGGTCGTGTGTGTGGGCTTTAACGACGTGAAAAAAAACGTGCATGCTCAGAAGCAAGTTATGAGATGGGAGCGCTCGTTCTGGTAAAACTATGGGGGTTCTTGGAAACGACTTTTAGCATTCAACAGTTGGGCTAGCCAGTTCTGGACAAATTAGCAGTGGTTTAAAAGGTACACAACCTGTAGTATTTTTTTCATTACAGTGCCATTTTTTATTTTAAATAGTTGCTGCCATTTTTAAGTTCTTTGCCAGACCCATAGGTACCCACAAGCCTCTTTATGAAGGTCTTTGAGAGCTCTTTTATCTTGGTATGAAGACACCACACACATCAGTTACAAAGAGAATACTAGTCATGTTCCATCAGCATACTCTCTAAGAAAATTCTAAACATTAGGGCCTCGTACACACGACCGAGGAATTCGTTGGAAAAGACACATCGTTTTCCTTGACGAGTTCCTTGTTAGGCTTGTTGAGAAACTTGACAAGCTGAAAAAAGTTTGGTAAGAGACATTTGCACTTTTCAGTCTGTTACAGCGTGACAAATGTGCTATTTTCATTAAAAACGCTACTTTTACCGAAGGTGCGCGGGTTTCTAAGCATACACACCAACGTGTTTCTCGTCGAAAACCAGCCCAACGCGGAACACGACGAGGAAATTGAGACTCCCATAGAGGAAAAAGAGAATTTGCTCTCTTTTTTCCTCGTCGAGTTCCTCGACAGTTTTCTCGATGAAAAGCATACACACGACCATTTTCCTTGGCAAAAAAGCTCTGCCACCAAGATTCTTGATGGATTCTGTCGAGTTTCTCGGTCGTGTGTACGAGGCTTAGGACCTAATCTGATTCCAATTGCATTGATTTGAGCTAGTGGTAAACATAAGTTTTAGATGCCCTTTCGTGCAGCTTCCACTGCATAACTTTTTGGGAACCTTGGAGTAAGCACTGTTTAAATGAAATTATATTATTTGCCTATTCAAATATAATAAGAAGATCATCATTTTACATACTTGATACATCTGACAAATGTATCAACATAAGTTTAGGATGTCCTTTCCTGCAGTTTCCCCTGCATAACTTTTTGGGAACCTTTCTTGGCATTTGATATTGAGCAGCATTTTCACTGATGGACAGAGAAGGATTTTTATTTATGAAGGGTCAATACATTTTTCTCATTTAACCTTTTTAAATTTACAACTTCTATACTGGATTTTAAGAGGTTCTGCTGCATCCAATTTAAACACATTTTTGCAGCCCATCTATCCCTGGATACTTCTGATGACTACATATTATTAAATGACCTGTTTCTGGTGTTCCTGGAGGGTACAAAGCTCCCTATTTTATAACTTCTTTAATTTGTCTGACTTGCTCACCACCATATCCTATATGCGACCAAGGTATTGGGGCATCTTTGTCCTCACAGGGCAAAGCTGTTGATTTTTACTGATATAAAAAACATTTCCTGTTCATTGACTGTCTGAGAAACCTATCTTTTACATCAGGTAATCATTTACCCCTCATAGGCTTCAAAATGTATATCTGGGAGTTTAGTGCTGGTGCTTTAGCGGCTGTCAGGAGCAGAGCACAATAAAACACATATTTTAGAGTTGCACCACAGTGTAAGTTCTTATGGGTATGGGATCTTATTTGTTAGGTTAACCAGCATTACACTTGATCTTTCTTTGGCTCATAATTTTTTGATTCTCACTCATGATTCCTCCCTAAACGATATTATAAAGTGATCTAATTTATCTGGGGGGGGCTGCATAATGGGCTATTCCATATACGCTATTTACTCACTGCTCTCTATTGGTTTGTGAATATGATGTTTGCTTTTAGCTCTGTTATTAATTTGTTCTTGTCTTCTTTGTTTGGGAATTTAATCTACGGTCTTTATTCGCCTGTACTGTACAATTAAGCAAAAAAAAAGTCAACAATTGTTATGCTTTTACATGAGTGTATATTCTTTTTTAACTACTTCATTCAGCATTCACAACTGCACATCTCTGGACTAGAGTCATTTTTACATTTCTGCTATGGGCCTGTTTATCTGGCAATAACATTGTCATTACTTAAAATAACAAGTAATGCACATAATTTTAGCACATACAAGGCTTTCTTTTGGTGATATTGTCTTGCAAAAATGATTTTGTCTTTTTATGCAATCCACAGACAAAAAAAAACAAAACGATGTTCTATTTCGTTCAGCGTTAGTTTTAGTTTTACCGTAGATAAAGTAATAATTTTTTTTTCTATAATTTGCTCTGTTTTAAATTACACTAGGGGGTTCATTTATTAAAACAGAAGAGTGTTTTACTGTACAAATGAAATAACGTTTTTTTTTTTCATTTCAATGTTGCACTTTTCAAATGTGACATTAAAAAATCAAGAAAGAAAGAACAAAGCAAATATAAAATGGAAAAAGTTTAAATATAAATGTTTAGAAAAATAATAGTTAAATTGAGAAGAAGAAACAAGATTTAATTAGAGCTAATTAGGGTAAACTAAGGGTTACTAAGAGGTTAAATAGCAACAAAAACTAAAATGTAACTTATTTTTACTTGTCAGGTTGCTTTAACTGACATCATATGCAGATTGAAGCTCACACATTTGATCTGCAGATAAATGAAACAGAGTAAATATAAATATTACTTTGTATTGCTCTATCTCACAACTACCATATTTATCGGCGTATAACACGCACAGGTGTCGGCGTAGGGTGGCCAGTTTTTAGGCGTATGTTGGTTTGTGGGTCCGGCGCACAGATACGCCGGCGCACATTTGCACTTACCGTCGCAAGTTTCCACTTACGTCGGCGTAAGTGCTTTGTGAATCTGGGCCATAGGGCATACTATACACACTCTGTATACTACGATTAAGTTGTTTGGGTATTTGTAGAAAGCCCAGAGTCCAAAAATGGTTAATAGGTCTAGGCTATTTACAGTGGACCCTAATCAGGATAATTAATTACATTTTGACTGATTGTCCTTGAGCTGTCTTACATATGCAGATTCTGATCATCTGACACTTCTTCTTACAGAGGGCATCTCATTCTTTAACATAATTCGACAGCCGTGTTGTTAGCAATGATCTTTCCAATGAATTGGTGATTTTGCAAAACTTGACACAATTCTATTATCACCATACAGCACCGATAGGTGAAATTTAACTCAAGAAAAGTTCCCTGTCACCGTGTTTATAAAAAAAAAAAAGACATTGTATCTTCCCTTACTCATCACTGCATGATATGACTTTGTTAATATATAAATCTTTTTGTCAGCAAAGCAATGTGATTGGCATGTCAGCACTGGCATAGTGACACCTGTCAGTTTTTTGTTTGCTTTCTGTATATCTTTAGGGAGACTTTCCTTCACTTAATGTGCCAAAAACACAACAGAAATAGGAAAGAGGAAATCTCTTTGTCACCAAATAGGTGTTCACATTGAAAAAATATTCATAATCTTCTGCTCCTGTGACAACAACATCCCATCATTATCTTTACCATAGACAATGGTCATCGGGACAGGTGAAGATAGAGAATAAATCTCTCTATGGACACAGACAAAAACAAAATCTGACATGGGGGTAAACAATATATACATAATCATACATTCTGGAGCATTATATACTAACCTAAACCCCCTGTTGCGTCCCTCTTCAGCACTGACATCTTCACCTGATTATGTGAACATCTGAAGAAGGACACCACCTCATGTACCCAGTGGAAGAAAGAGAGACTGGAACTGGATGTGGATGTGGATGTAAACCTGATTTTTTTTTTCAATTAAGGCTTGCACCTTGTACAGTATAGGATTGTAGGTCATCTGTGCCCACTCTTGCCACAAAGAGTTAATCCAGCTCTGAGCAGTCCTCTTATCTTTTTTCAGTGAGATAAAAACTGGCACAAAGAGAAATATGGGTCAGTTCTTTCCCCTTGCTGTGAGTGACAGTTGATTTACATATTTCATGCAGGAGCCTGAGAGCCATTCTGTGTATTTCAGATCCCCTCTTCCTTTCTTTTCCAGCTCTCCCAGGATTGGCTGCTCCATACCTCAGCATGATTGGTCACGCTGAAGTCATGTGGTGACTTTTCTGGGTTTTGACTGGATGTTAGAGATCATAGTAAAAGTTCAGTGTAAGAAATACACCGGAGAAAATGCATGTTGACAAGGGGAGTGTAGAGGTGGGCGGAAAGTATGGCATCATGACTCCACCCACTGAGTTCCGGCCAACAGACCCACCCACAGAATATCCCTAAAGATAACCACTATAGTAGTTTAGAAAGCATGACAGTGGGTTTACATCCACTTTAAGTTACTAAAAGGTGCATTTATATAGAGATATTTTATTTCTGATGGCAGCAATTTGGTGCGAGTGGTGGTTGGGGGGACTGGGTTTAGCTTTGCTTACAATATATTTATTGAATTTCTAAAGTGCTACTAAACCCAGGGCCCTGCATTCACTATATTTGTTCTCCCACAGTACACAGAACATAGAAATGCAATTATTTTAGTCAATATAAACTGCTAAATACCTTTTCTCATCAGCAGTATATAGCCATCTTGTGAATTCTATCTGTAGTTTTCATTCTCTGACTGCCATATGTGGCTGCAGGACCCTTGACCCTTTGTTTGGACAGTGCTGGTTGGCCCTGTGCTGATCACATGCACCCTCACAAGAAAAAAAAACTCTCTAGCAATACACACCAAACTGAGCATGTGCCTTCTCCCTTTTTCCACTGTCCCCAAGCCATCTCCTGACAGTACAGAGGTACTGTCAGGAGATGGCTTGGGGACAGTGGAAAAAGGGGGAAGGCAAGATCAAACAGACTTTTTACACAATGCAGAGAATTAATCACTTAGCTTCCACAACAAATTTGTGCGAACCACATGTGTGAAAGAGAACCACACGTGTGAAATAGTTTTAACAAATGTAGGTGTCCGTTTTATAAACTGTGAAGTTTTTTCTCCGTTCAGTTCACAGCAGTTCACGGCAGTTCTCAGGAGGAAAATTATCTCCTCTGCAGCCGGTTTAATAAACTAATAAACAGAGGTGAATTTTTTTCTCTGAAAACAGTCGAGATCTGTGTAAAAGTGGGTGGGCTGCCTGTAATCTCGTGAGATATTGTGAGATTATGGTGCAGCCGAGTTCAAAAAGTGAAACTAAAGTTTAAAAGAACATGTAATTAATGTTTTCAGACATGTGATAACATATATATATATATAAAACTACATATATATATAAATACTGTATATATGTGTGTGTATACATATATATATAAATACTGTATATATGTGTGTATTGCCGACTGTACCCGAGTGTACTGCGCTCGGTATATGTCATCGACGGCGGCATTCAAACACAGAGCGGGAAGCAGGGATCGGCGCCAAAGTTCTAACACAGCGCGGGAAGCGAGTATCGGCGTATATTGCGCACCCACGATTTTGCCCTGATTTTAAGGGCAAAAAAGTGGGCGGAATACGCAGATAAATATGGTATATATGTGTGTGTATATATATATATATATATATATATATATATATATATATACACACACACGTGTTATATAGATACTGTATATGTATATGTATATATATATATATATATATATATATATATATATATATTTTTTTTTTTGTGTTTCATTAATCGTTTTTCTTTTTAATCGATTAATCGACTAATTTCGATTAATTATAACGCACATACAGATCCAACTACAGGTACTTTTAGCTTATCTCTATGCAGACCGATTCCCAGTGCAGCTACCAACCACTGGAAAAATGGATAGCAGGATACAAAAAAAACACACAAAGGCAGCGCTCGATGGGAATAGTATTAAAACTTTTATAGTCTTCAAGTAGGTAACAAAATAAATTTTGCACTGGAGATAAAATCGATGTAGCTACATAAACTGTAAAAATGGTGCGAGTAATATCAAACGGTAGCAAAAGCAGTCATAAAAACATGTAGCCAAGTATGATACTGGTATAAAAATGTGTACAACGATACCACTGCTGAATCCAGATGAGGAGGGGTTAACATCAGTCCGTCGGCATGTAGATGTCCCGTGAAGGGAACTCCCAGTGGATGGCTGTAGAATCCCAGGTTGATAGAGGGAAGTGATAGAGGAAAGTGTAACAGCCCTTGCGTGTGGCAGATAGTAAGGTCCCGCCGGCATGCAGATATGAAGGCACAGCAAAGGAGCCCTTCAGATGGACACAGCAAGCCCCGCCGGTGTCCGTGATGTTACTGAATATCTGACGGAACTCCCTGTAGGCCGAGAAGCCGGCAGAGAGGTGAGTACCAATCAAAAGAATTTTAATCGATCAAAAAGATTAAAGATTAATCGATTAATTAAAAGTTAATTTGCACAGCCCTAATATATATATATATATATATATATATATATATACACATACACACACACATATATATATATATATATATATATATATATATAGTATATATATATATATATACTATATATATATATATATATATATATATATATATATACACACACACACAGTATCTATATACACACGTGTATATTGTTGTTAATATTCATTTTTAACCCACTTCTTCCTCTTATCACACCAGCTTCTCTCCCAGATTCTCCACCTCTGAGCTACTGAATCTGGAAGGGAGATATTTCAGTGGAAGAGCTGTGAAGTCACGGTTTATTAAACTGGCTGTTTGTGACAAAACATCCACGTGCTGTGATGTGAAGTGGAGAATGTGTTCTCTGTTCCTTATCACAGTTTATTAAACCGGCAATGCTCTGTGATAAGCCGTGATCATCATGATCTCGGCTTATCACGGTTTATTAAACGTGCACCACAGTTGTCCGTTTATGAAGCAGTGAAATCTATTCACTGCTTCTTTCTCCGGCATTCACAGTGAAGATTGTTCTCCTCTGTGTGCCTGTTTATGAAGTGGAGAAGATCGCTTCACCCTTGGAGATGTGAAGTGATCTACCAATGCTTTAAACAGTGGAGAACAGACCAGAAATTCACAGAAATACAGAGATGTCAGTTTATTGAGCAGTGATAAATTATCACAGTCGCATGGTTAATGTAATTAAAATAACGAGTCCCCCTGCATAATATATATATGAATACACACACACATTATATATACATGTATATACACACATTATACATATGTACATGTACACATTATATATATGTATGTGTAAATATGTATAGACATAAATATTACAGGGGGACATGGTTACAGTGTCGGGGGTCTAAACGAGGTAGAAGGAAGTTAAAAATCTTCCTCCTTCCTCCTCAGAACCCCCAGGATTCCCTCTTCACTCCCCTCTTCACCACCTCTGAGCTGGTGAATCAGGGCATGTGAATTCTGACACAGATCGCCAGTGAAGAGCTCAGATCACAGCTTCATAAATTGGCCGTTTCTGTGTCAGTCTATGAGACTTCACTGTGTGTAGAGATAATCAGAGGGAGAACAAGTTCAAACACTTCTCCCCCCGATTATCACTGTTTCATAAACTGTTTATGGGCTGTGATCAGTGGTGATCCCTGGGATCACCGCTGTTCACTGCTTCATAAACAGACACCTTAAAGAGTAGACTGTGACATATTCCATGAGTTCAGCTTTAAATATGAGTAAGATGGTATTGGTAGCATTTTGCACTAAATAATTCTCTTGTTTTTATTTTATTACAATTTATATATTTTAATATTTTTTTATTCTTTAATTTATTAATACACATGATTTCTACTTTGTATAGTTCACTTTCAAGCTTGAATACAAAAGATAATGGCATATTTTTAAAGAAAACTGAATGTAAAAAAAATAGAAGCAGGTTAACCTAATGCTGTATTTTCAAGACTACTGTAGCTATTCATAACATGCATTTATCCATGTCTTTGTATCTGCAAGTCTACCAGAAGTACAAAGCCATGCACTTGACTTAAGTGGGAACTTTAAAAAAAAAACACATTAAAAGAAAATATGGTTCACAAGGACTTCTTTTTAAAAGTATAGCTCTTTTAGTTTTGTTTTGAATAGAGTGGTGAAAGGTAGAAATCTCTGTTGGCATGCCAAGTTCTTTTTTTTTTTTTTTTTGCTTTGCCCCTGACCCTATCTGGTGTGATTTCTCTTGTTTCCTGGCCCAGTGACAGTGGTCATGGGTAGAGATAGAGGTCCAATTTACTGCTACCATGGGTTGTATTAGAGGTTTACATTCCAGGCTAAATTCTTTGTAACCACAATGTACCACATGTTCTTTGAGCTTAGGTCAGTTGTCTTAGGAGAGAGGGGTGGACTTTCAACAGCCACCAGACAATGTGTGTTGGAGTAGTTTAAAGAGGAACTCCAGTCTGCTCACATAATTTGTAATTAAAACATCTTTGCCATTCTGAAGCTTCACTCCAACCACTTTTTTATGTATTTTATATATACTGTGATACTGTACTTGCCAAATATGCTGCAGAAATCTCCTGGATGCAGCCTTTTAACTGTGGGCAGCTGAAGCTGCTGCCCATAAACTTTCTGGATTTACACAGACACATAGAGGCACACCTCCAGCTCTGCAGTCCTTCAGCTTTGATTGGCCCTCTTATGACTCATCCCCCTTCCAGTTTGGGAAAACTCTCACAAGAGTGAGAGAGAGCCTAGGCTAATGACCATACAAGAAACAGGAAGTAGGCTGTATAAGGTATTTACTGGCAAAAAAAAAGTTTTATTGTCCAAAGATAAAACAACAAAAGCAGAAGATTTAATAAATGGAAAGTTGAAAAAATTACTGAATTACTGTTCTTCTGTCTGTAACTACACACAGTAATGCAAAGGCTTTCTCCCATTATTGCGTGTAGTTACCCCCAAACATTATATATATTTTTTTCTAACACCCTAGAGAATAAAATGGCAGTCATTGCAATACTTTTTCACACCGTATTTGCGCAGCGGTCTTACAAGCGCACTTTTTTTGGAAAAAATTCACTTTCTTGAATTAAAAAATAAGACAACAATAAATTTGGCCCAATTTTTTTATATATTGTGAAAGATAATGTTACGCCGAGTAAAATGATACCCAACATGTCACGCTTAAAAATTGCGCCCGCTCGTGGCATGGTGTCAAACTTTTACCCTTAAAAATCTCGATAGGCGATGTTTAAAAAACTCTACAGGATGCATTTTTTGAGATACAGAGGAGGTCTAGGGCTAGAATTATTGCCCTCGCTCTAACGATCGCGGCGATACCTCACTTGTGCGGTTTGAACACCGTTTTCATATGCGGGCGATACTCGCATATGCGTTCGCTTCTGCGCGCGAGCTCGTCGGGATGGGGCGTTTAAAAAAAAAAAATTTTTGTTTTCTTATTTGTTTTAATTTATTTTTACATTTTTTACACTGAAATAAAAAAAAAATTGATCACGTTTATTCCTATTACAAGGAATGTAAACATCCCTTGTAATAGAAAAAAGCATGACAGGTCCTCTTAAATATGAGATATGGGGTCAAAAAGACCTCAGATCTCATATTTAGACTTAAATGCAAAAAAAAAAAAAAAAAGAAAGAAAAACAGTAAACAAAAAATATGTCTCTTTAAGACGCTGTGCGGGACTGACGTTTTGACGTCACTTCCGCCCAGCAGAGGTATGGGGACGGCTGAGGGACATTTTTCCCTCAGTCGCATCCCCGGACAGACGACGAGCAGACCCGATCGCCTCCGCCGCTACCGACGGCAACGGTAAGCGGCGGAGGGCGCGGGAGAGCGTCGGGAGGGGGGGCACCCTCTCCCGCCACCGATAACGGCGATCTCGCGGCGAATCCGCCGCGGAGACCGCCATTATCGTGTACAGATCCGCCCCATGAAGAGATGGATATCTCGGATGTGGCAGCAGCTGCTGCCGTTACCGAGATATCCATCTTTAAAAAAATGACGTATTTTGACGATGGGGCGGATCTGAAGTGGTTAAGGAGAGCTAATAGTCTGTTTTGGGATAGTTAGTTAGCTGCTATGCAGAGCTATACTATGCTATATTGATTGTGCTAAATAGCTGTGGATTGCAGTTTAGAGGGATACATATTCTCGTTGTCCCCTCATCCTTATTGACAGTACATATACCCTTTTTAGAACTAGCTTTTTATGTGTCAGCAACAACTATAGTTGGAGAAGTTTTTCTACCTTAAAGTGAATGTAAACCCTCCATACACCCAGTGAAGTGAACAGCCTCAGATGATACACAGGGATGAACCAAATCTCCCTACATACGTTTTACATGTATATCTGCTGTCGTCACATTTATATACTGTTTAGAAAGTTCAGATAATGTTTAACACAGAGTGTGATGTCTGGGCATACAGCCAAGACAGCTAGCATTGCTGATTGGAGGAAAGGCACACACCCCCTCTTCACATAGGCAGAAACTCTCAGATGTGTTTTGTAAGAGGTTCAGCTTCCTGCTAATCTATTTATAGCAACCTCCCCCGATAGAAATTTCAGGCTGCTTTTAACTGATGTGCCTGGGAGTTTGTCAGAAGTTCTCATGCTGATAACAGAGGAATGGGACAGGAGAGAGCTACAGGACTTAGCTTTTTGAAAAGAGATAACAAAATTCTGCAGATACAGTCAGGTCCATAAATATCGGGACATTGACACAATTCTAATATTTTTGGCTCTATACACCACCACAATTGATTTGAAATGAAACAATCAAAATGTGCTTTAACTGTATGCCTTTCAGCTTTTATTTGAGGGTATTTACATCCAAATCAGGTGAACGGTGTAGGAATTACAACAGTTTGTATATGTGCCTCCCACTTTTTAAGGGACCAAAAGTAATGGGACAGATTAACAGTCATAATTCAAACTTTCACTTTTTAATACTTGGTTGCAAATCCTTTGCAGTCAATTACAGCCTGAAGTCTGGAACGCATAGACATCGCCAGGCGCTGGGTTTTATCCCGGGTGATGCTCTGCCAGGCATCTACTGCAACTGTCTTCAGTTCCTGCTTGTTCTTGGAGCATTTTACCTTCAGTTTCGTCTTCAGCACGTGAAATGCATGCTCATTCGGATTCAGGTCAGGTGACTGACTTGACTGGCCATTGAATAATATTCCACTTCTTTCCCCACCGTTGGGTGTTTCTACTCCTCCATTTGTACTCCTTATAATATAAAAACATTAATCTTGGAACAAGCTGGCACTAATAGAGCTTGGCTCAAGTGTGTGATTTGGGCCACTTTTGTCCACCTGTAAATAAAATATCCCTTTTAAGTAGAATGATTAAACGAGTGCTCCTGCAATATAATATTGTTTGATATTGTATATTTCCAGGTAACGATACAACTTCACTAAGCTGAATTCTTGACCCAAGTTTTTATTTATGTGCTCATTATGAGTACACATGTATTATAGCAGAATGAAGTCAGCAGCTTTAGTTTGCCTATGGAGAATCTAATGATATCTTGGGTGTAGAACAGCTACAAAGGCACCATGTAAATGTCTGCATATATGCATGAAATATTATAATGTTGAAATCTAAAAGGATGCAACATTTCTATGATCAAAACTGCTGGCTTTAAAATACAGGCTTTACATTTCTAATCACAGACCAGCGAAATTGGCAGGAGAGCACAGTGGTAACAAAATAAAAAGGAAAACTTGCTCTTTCTTAAAGCCTCCCCCCGCCCACCTGCTTCTAAAGCTGATTAGTAGAATAACAGAACCTTTCTGAACTTCTTCCAGACAGCTACAAATTCTAAACGAATGCTTCTAACTGATGTCATTTCAAATATCATGGGAGCCAAGCTGGACTCTTTGTCAATGTCCTTAACCTAAAGACAATCTTTGACGAGCCTGGTTGTCTTGGAAGCACTCCTCATACTGGTAAATGAATCAGATTAAAAGCATTCTCGTTTACAAGTTATTTTTCCTCTGCATACACATTTTGGATTTAATTCCATTGATATGTATTTAATCTGTGCTTAATCCAAATTCAACTGTAATCTATTTATGGCATTCATCCAACCAGCCTACAGATGTTACAAAATATTTCTTAGGTCAGTTTTAGGATGGCATAAGCACTTTACTATTTGTTTTTAAAGAAGACGTATTTAATGCATGTGTGATGAAATATACATTTATTAAAATGCACATTATTTATCTATTTGATAAATACAATTTCACAATGCTTCAAACTGTTTTTTTTTTATTATCATTAATGCTCTTTGTTTTAAAGAAGTGTAGTTTGTGTACAGGAAGACAGTGAGTTAATTAGTACTGCTTGGACCTTGAAGAAGGGGACACACCCCCAAAACTTGTCCTAAGACAATTGTATGTTAGTGTAAATAAAAAAAGTATCACAGACAATGGTTGTTTCTGTTTAGGAAGACGGTGACAAACTCTTAGAACATTCAACATAACTGTAGCCCTGAGCCTGAAGCCCACCCAGTTGTGTAACAATAGCGAATAAATATTTGCTATTGTTACACTCATTCTCCTCAGGAAGTGGGTTCTAAGAATCGTCACCCGATTGGCCTAAAGGAGATCCGATGGGATTGGCTGCCCGAAGGAGAAGGGAGGAGACGCAGGGAAAGCAAGGAAGCAGCTGCTTGCAGCTGCCTAGACAGATAGGGTAAGTGCAGGGCCCTAACTACTGACATATAGGCATATAGGGCACCCTACTATGGACGTAACTGGGCATATAGGGAGTTATGAATATATTTCCTCTTGATGGAGAGTGACTTAATAAATGTAAGTTTTGGCTCACTTTTTTGCTTCTGAACTCAGGGACTGTGCAACTACAGTGTCAACACATGTTGTGTCCTTTAACACAACATGTGTTAAAGGACACTGTCCATGGCAACCTTAGCCATATAACATGAGATCTTTATAGTGGGAATGTAGACTCAACATCTCAAGACATACCTTTCCTTATCACAGCATCCACACTGTCTATTATACAGTATGTCACATATCCTGAACAATATAATATTGTACTAATGCAGTTCATCTATGGAAAGCATGTTTCACACCCCTTCTTTGCATTCTGGGGTCAATTGGTAAGCTAAGAGTTTTTCAGGAATCTGCTTAGCATGTAGAATAATCTTCCAGGGTCATGCTAGGCATATAGGGCACCCTGCTATGGACATACTGGGCATATAGGGAGTATAAGGCATGCTAAGCACTTGAAGGACTTTACTTGGAACATGCTGAATATACTGAGCAATCTTGCCAAGGATGTGCTGAAGTACATACGATTATTTGCTGGGGAAATGAGCACTCTGTCAGATGCATGCCATGGACATGCTAATTGCATTGATCAGTATCATGCTGAACACACCAAGCACACACCAAGCACTGTGTTAGAAACATGTTAACCACAGAAGAGAAATCAAGGACATGCTGAATACAAGGAATGCATGCAATTGAAAGGAGTATGGAACACGCTGCTAAGCTTGTGTTTATCACAATTAAGACTTTGCCAGGCATACACTGAGCTCATCGGATGCCCAGTGAAAGGCAAGCAAAGTAATTGCATAGCATGTGGAGCAGTATGTCAAAGACATTCCAAAGACATCCTGAAGGAAAGAATCACTTTGCCATGGAAATTTTATGCACAAGGGATCCTCTACCAGAGTCATACTAAGCACGTGGTGAGCACTACTATGGTCACCAGGAGTATTTTCTTCAGGATCTTGAAAAGTGCAGTGGGAATGACAAGTCATGGTAAGAACATTTTCTCCCGGTAATTGCTGACCAAATTCTGCTCTGTCAATCTAATGACCATGACAGCGCTGGAAAACTCTCTTTGATGTTGCCATATTTAGACAGGCTAAGGAATATTTTTCACATAATTTCTACAACTCAGTCACTAAATCAATTGGCATATATTTACTAACATGGTGCAAGCCATCTGAATTTACAGATTCACAATATCGTTATTTCCTTGCTTGTGATTCCTGATTAATGCTGCTCACATAAACAATTTGCTACATTTTTCCTGCTAATGGAAATGAACCGAGTTCAGATTGGCTGATCATGTGGCCAAATGTCCAGCCGTTTAACTATGTAAGCAGCCCTGAAAGGCATATACTGTAGGTAGATATTTTAGCCCTTCTATTACACTCCCTTTTTTTGCACCCTAAAAAGATCTTAACCAGATTACAAATATGCAGGCTTCGAGGGCCTGGTGAGATGGCTGGGAAGATTTTGAATATTTGAGGCATTTCTTGGAACATTTCCTTAAGTCCTGTCTTGTGAAGATGCAACTGTGAGAACTTTCTTTCTTTAGGGTCATTGTGCCTAGGGGGTTGGAATACTGCAGTATTCTCTCCTCCTGGAGCAAACCCTAAAGATGCTGTCTACTATTGATGTCCTGTTCTGGGCCTAGATGAAGCATACACCTGCCCCCATAAGAGAGGAAGAGATTTGACTGGTTGAGTGGAAAATTTACATGGGAAATTTAAATTTGCTGTCCTGCCTTGGAACATAAACACTGAGTTACCATTTGAACCTCATTTGCCAAGGAGCCATTTGCTAAGTTTAGTGTCCAGCTGTCATAGAGAGTGGGAGCCAGAACATTTAGAAAAGTGTGCATAAGACCAGAAACTGTGTTCTAGAAAGATAAACCTTTAGGCATCCTGTGTTCCATCCACTATCCCCTTGCAATTCCCTACACGAGTGATGGTGAACCTTGGCACCCCAGATGTTTTGGGACTACATTTCCCATGGTGTTCAACTACACTGCAGAGTGTATGAGCATAATGGGAAATGTTGTTTCAAAACATCTGGGGTGCGAAGGTTCGCCATCACTGCCCTACACATTAGAGTTTAGAATGAGAAGCAACATAAGGAGCCATGTAGTTAATGTGCTGTCAAGGAGAATGCTGATAGAAGGAAATAACAGACTCACAGACAGTTTAACTGCAGTGTGCTGCTTCTCCTTTACTGTCCAGTCATAGTCTGGGGCTGGGTTTGAGGTCTGTAATATTACTTGCATACAGAGGATAATAACCAGGTCCCTTACTCTACCATGAAGGCACTGTACTGTGTTACTGACATCTATTTATATCACAACTGACAGAATGCAACACCTTTGGCAGGTTAACAGCTTTCTTATATGTATTTTATATGTGTATTTAGCTGTTTGCCTGGAGTTTAGCTTCAAATTTAAGTAGGGTATAATTTTATTAGCTGTATTCTTAGAGAAAACATCACACATGAGAAATACCCAAGCTGTGATTGCTGACCTCAGATTGAAAATGCACATAATATATCTGATCTGGTTTCAGTTCTCTGTTCTTTGCTAGCTGTGCTGCATGATTCCTTTCCAATTAATAGCATACTGGCATTGAATTATTCCTTACCATGACATTACAACAGCAGGTTTCTGTCTCGGGCTCAGAAATAACATTGTATTGCCCTGTAAACCTCTCCGCAGTTTTACCATACAGTAAGCATGTTCTTTTTATTATGTTTGTAGGTTTCAGAACGATGTGACTATGTCTTTGTAAATGGAAAGGAAATGAAAGGAAAGGTTAATGCCATTGTGAATTTCACGTATCAACATTTTAAAGCCTCACTGGAAATGACAGTATGGGTGCCACGGCTCCCCCTGCTGATAGATGTGTCTGACACGGAATTAAATCAGATCAAAGGTTGGAGGGTTCCTATTATGACAAATAAGAGGTATATATTTTCCTTAAGTTATATTAAAGAATTTTAGTACATTTTTTTATAAGTGCTGATTTACAGTATATTAAAATACATATCTAGATCTCAAAATAAGTTCCTCTCTGGAAATTTCATGTTTCACTTTGCCAGTGTCAATTGTGTAAAACTGAAACTGTTTCAAGAATAGTTTGTCAATATTTTATCTAATTTATTTAGTTAAAAATGTATAAATAATGTATGACTTATTACCTCATTATAGAAAGATTATACAACTGGTAAAAAATTGTTAAGCTACAGTTATAGGATGCTTTTCTTGCACTTTACAGCACACCTTTCTCTACAACTATTACAATATAATCCAGGAGAGGAATTTTAGTTTGAAAGCAAATCTGCTGTTTGAGGTTCAGATTTATTTTAAAGGACACTTAGAATTACAAATATTTGCTGACTAAGGTTCATGAATGAAAATGTTCCAAAAAAAATCCATTAACTTTAACTCTATTGGAGAATTTATACTAATAAGCATGCTTAACATGTATTTGTCCCCATTGTTGGTCAGAGAGGTCAGCTCAACCTAAATTCTTATTTCACTCTTTGTTAGATAATGGAGTGATAAATTAAAGCTGTACTCCAAGCAGATATATTTAAAACAGTTTCTATAATTATGAAAAACAATGTAAATGCAATTAAATTAGTTAAAAATTTACTTTATCTTCATATCAGCCTTTTACAATGATATGTACAGTGGGGCTTGGAAGAAGAAGGGAAGGTCAATAGACTGAGCCAATTTGCTATTACTCCAACTTATGCTGTAAATCTCAAAACTGGATGGACAAAATTGTAAAACCTTTGGCAGGTTTCCATATATGCATTTCAACTTTGTATTAAGCGGTTTGCCTTGAGTTCAGCTCTAAAGCCCTAAAATAACCATTTTTGTACAGTGTGTCACATGTCAAGGAGGAGTGACTTTGCCATTGAGGTCTACACAAAACACCTACACAGACTAGTATCTGATTTGTGACTCCCACTATTGAAACACAAACTGGGGGTTAAAAGAACATCAGGTTGAGATGGTAACAACAAGCACAGAGTCTATAAATGTCAGAAATAGAAATCAGACATCTCAAGAGTGCTCAGAAAGTTTGCAGCTGTCCTGGCTGGATTTTAGCTAAAACATCCACAAGGTCAAGTAAAAATACAGGACCATCAAATAGAGCAAGAAGCAGAACACCCAGAATAATATAGCCATCTTCTATGTAGCTAAAGGGTCCGAAAAAAAAGTCCAAAAATACACTGAGGCAGACGCTTGTACATCTGTTTACACACAGAGGGGACACCGTACGCTCATCCAATTTTAGTCAAAAATCAAATGGGGGTATGGATATAAGTAATGAAACTAGATCCCTCCCCAATATCACACACCGTCAGCCAGGGATGTCAAAGACAATTAGATCCTGGGGTTGTATTCCTTTGAATGATCAGGCATATAGAAAAAACGGAAAGGAAGGATTACAAAGGATATTCTTCAGAGAGGAACTGCCGGGTGGGACTAAATTTCTTTATTGAATATCCACATATTATTTTACAATTATTTAGAAAAGTTTCTAGAAAAATACACCCTCCTCCACCACATTAAGTTAAAATTAAGACAATAGTCTTAACAGGACACAGGTGGCCACCACAACCAATCATACACAACTCACATCCATCCTCTCAAAACAGTCTCGTTGAACTTAGGTGTTCTTAACACTAAATGTATCAAAACGTAAAAATTGATGTCTGTATCAAGAGTTTGTGCTTTTGGTCCAGTGGAATAAAGTGCATATATGTTTGTTTATAAACTTTGTCCAACTCCTCCAGGATGGCACATCAATACGTGTCATTGCCATAAGTTTTGCTGCGTCTCCCAGCACAGTCTCAAGAGCATGGAGGAGATTCCAGGAGACAGGCAGTTACTCAAGGAGAGCTGGACAGAGAAGTAGAAGGTCTTTAACCCATCAGCAGGACTGGTATCTGCTCCTTTGTGCAAGGGGGAACAGTATGAGCACTGCCAGGGCCCTACAAAATGACCTCCAGCAGGCCACTGGTGTAAATGTCTCTGACCAAACAATCAGAAACATACTTCATGGGGGTGGCCTCAAGTGTGCTCTGTGCTCACTGCCGCACACTGTGGAGCTTGATTGGCATTTTCGATTGAACACCAGATTTGTCAGGTCTGCCACTGGTGCCCCATGCTTTTGACAGATGAGAGCAGGTTCACCCTGAGCATATGTGACAGATGTGGAAGGGTCTGGAAAAGCAGAGGAGAACTTTATGCTTCCTGTAACATTGTTTAGCAAGACCGGTTTGGTGGTGGGTCAGTGATGGTCTGGGGAGGCATATTCATGGAGGGACGCACAGACCTCTACAGGCTACACAATGGCACTCTGACTGCCATTAGGTATCGGGATGAAATCCCTGGGCCCATGGTCAGACCCTATGCGGT
This sequence comes from Rana kukunoris, assembly GCA_029574335.1. Classification (NCBI taxonomy): domain Eukaryota; kingdom Metazoa; phylum Chordata; class Amphibia; order Anura; family Ranidae; genus Rana; species Rana kukunoris. Next base: position 201,321,125 of record CM056049.1, on the reverse strand, counting down.
GCAGTTGGTCCTGGGTTCCACCTGGTGCACAACAATGCTAGGCCTCATGTGGCGAGAGCATGCAGCCAGTTCCTGGTGGATGAAGGAATAGATACCATTGAATGACCCCCACGCTCACCTGACCTTAAATCCAAAAGAACACCTCTGGGACATTATGTTTCGCTCCATCCGGTGCCACCAGGTTGCACCTCAGTCTGTTCAGGAGCTCAGTGATGCTCTGGTCCAGATCTGGGAGGAAATATCCCAGGACACCATCCGTCATCTCATTAGGAGCATGCCCTGATGTTGTCAGGCTTGCATACAAGCACTTGGGGCCATACAAACTACTGAGGACCATTTTGAGTTGTTGCAATGACATTTCAGCAACATGGACTAGCTTGCTGCATAATTTTTTCTCTTTGATTGTTGGGGTGTCTTTGAATTCAGCCCTCTGTAGATGGATAATTTTCATTTCCATCAAAGGATGTGCCATCCTTTCATTCCTAACACATTACCCAGTCCATATCAGTATAGATATGCAGCATGAGATTTTTGCCCGTTGAGATCTGATATGTTTTCAAAGTGTTCCTTTAATTTTGTGAGCAGTGTGTGATGTTCTCATAGCCAGTGCTCAACTGTTAAAATGTTTTAATTCCCTTTCAGACCAGCAAGGGACAGTGAAGATGAAGACGATGATGATAAAAAGGGTAAAGGTTGTACTTTACAATACCAACATGCCTTATTGAGAGTCCTCACACAGTTCATTGCCGAATCTCCTGACGTACCTGGACAGCTAAATTACCTGCTAGGATCTGATTGGCAGGCAGACATAACTGATCTAATTAGTGAATTTATCCAAATGGATGAACCAAAAGTTCTAAGAATTCAAGGTCAGATGCTGATTGGGCAGGAAGCTGGTATGACAACTTTACAGGTAAGAAGGGCTTTGGACAGCACTGAGTTATTCAACCATGCTTTATTATGGTTCTGCTGGTTTAGAAAGAAATAATTGCTCTAGGTTAATAACTGCACTTTCAGTTGACCTGTAATTTTTCCTTCAAGCTGGACAAAAATTCAGACTCTTCCTTTTTTGGAGAGAGAAATTCTACTCCTTTCCAACACACATACACTATGTTGTCAAAAGTATTGGGACATTTGCCTTTACATGCACATGAACTTTACAGGCATCCCAGTCTTAGTCCGTAGGGTTCAGTATTGAGTTGGTCCACCCTTTGCAGCTATAACAGCTTCAACTCTTATGGGAAGGCTGTCCACAAGGTAGAAGAAAATAGACAGCAGGATGCTGAGGTCAGTTTTAAATTAAAAACACTTCATTCAAATATGTAGTACACTTACATTGAATGAATGAAGATAAGAGTTGCCTGAAGTAGGTTTGAAATGCGTCTTGGAAGTAATTTGCCCATTGGTATAGCCTTGTTCAAGTCAAGGAAAGCCAAAGTTGATAGATCACAAACATGAGTGAAGGACAGGCTGATGTTATTGCATTACAATATTGAACAAAAGGTACAACCAAGGAAGGTGTCCCAGGTGGTTTAGAAGTGTTGTCTATGGGAATGTTTGACCATTCTTCCAGAAGTGCATTCGTGAGGTCAGACACTGATGTTGGATGAAAAGGCCTGAATTACAGTCTCCGCTCTAATTTATCCCATAGGTGTTCTATCGAGTTGAGGTGAGGACTCTGTGCAGGCCAGTCAGGTTTTGGGGTGGAGAAACTTGAATGGCCTGCACAGGGTCCTGACCTCAACCTGATATAATACCTTTGGGAGGAATTAGAATGAAGACTGCCAGTCAGGCATTTCCGTCCAAAATCCGTGCCTGACCTCACAAATGTTCTTCTGGAAGAATGGTCAAACTTAGACACACTCCTAAACTTTGTGGACAGCCTTCCCAGAAGAGTTGAAGCTGTTATATCTTCAAAGGGCGGGCCAACTCAATATTGATTAGGATGCAATTAAAGTTCTTGTGCGTGTAAAAGCAGGCATCCCAATACTTTTGGCAATATATTGTATGTTTTAGCTACCACCGCAATGAGCTACTGAGAGACAAGAGTCTGTCTGCACCCTGGGCTTAGTGCAGACTTCATCTTTCAGAAGCACCCTCTAGTGGTCGGTATGGAGCAGATTCTTGTTGGTACTGTTAGGCCGCGTACACACGATCGAATGTATCTGCTGAAACTGGTCCCCAGACCAGTTTCAGCGGACAGATTTGATCGTGTGTACGGGCTAGCAGACAGGTTTCCAGCAGACAAAAGTTTTAAATCATGCTTTAAAACTTGTCTGCTGGAAAGCCGTCTGTCCGACATGTCCGCTGGTTAGTACACCTAACCAGCGGACATAAATCCCCCGCATGCTTCGAATGGATTTGACGCATGTGTGGAAGTATTTTACTTCCTGGTTCGGTGACGTGGAGGCGTCAACGTCACCGCCATGTCACCGCGCTGTCTGTCTGCGGGGATTTTGGTTTGAACGTGTGTACACTGATCAAACCAAATCATCCCAGGAGACATGTCCGATAAAAACAGTCTGTCGGACCATTTTCATCAGATTTGTCTCCTCGTGTGTACGCGGACTAAGAAGTAAATACAAGCCAGGATGTTGGCAAAGATGAGTGTGTTTTGATGGTAGGGGTAAGGGGTGCCGACTGGTTAGTAGAACTATGACCTCCAATTAAAAGAATTATATACTGCAGCATTTAGAGTGATGTTGAACCCAAAAACAAAATGTAATATATTGCAGTTTACCAATTATTAGATGCAGGGTCTGCATTCTTTTTAACCTGTTGATCCTGCCAAGATATATATGTCTGTTATGTATACATTTAATTTAATAAACAAATCTGTCCTGCAAAAGTGGCAGTTAGAGTGTTGAGTCAAAACTTTTAACACTGACAGGGGTAATTAGAATGTTTAAACTTTAATTCATTTATGTAAAACCTTTATCCCAAAAGGACAGAAACAAGGCATTGCTGGAGGTTGACTTTAGTTTGTTAGTCAAGTCTATCTAAATGTTCTACTTATTTAATATTACCCTACCCCCAGACTTGGAATGCTGCCATCCAAAGGTGTCTCTGTTGCTCCTTTATCCAGAGAGAAGACACCCTAAGACTGGAAGTGTGTCAATTACCTAATCATTAAGTGAAAATAAAGGACAGAAATAATAAAAAAATGAGACACATGAAGCCACTACATTTAAGGATTGGTAAACTGCAATATATATCATTTTTGTTTTTTAGTTTAATACCGCTATACTTACAAGTACAGTTTTCTTTTACTTCCTCTGGAAAGCCACTCAAATACCTATTGATCCTGCCAGTGAAGTCCACCTAATGCAGCTTCCTGTGATGGCATGACAATGATGCTGCACTGCTCTTAACTTAAGAGCATTGTTGCCACTTTCATTTAGGCTGCACCTACTTGCAATACAATGAGATGAAAAAAATGTAGAAGGGAGTGTGTATATCAGCATTGTCACTGCTGATTTACAAGTGTGTAGCACGTCATTCCGCACCTGGCCACACTTAGTCCCACCCACTGCTATCTCAGTAGACAGCACTCCCTCTGTTGCTGAAACCCTCCCACTGTGAGCTGCAGTGTCTGAAAAGGGGAGGTTGAAACACTAATGAAAGAGGAATTGGTTTAGTCAGGAAGTTTTTATTTACTTAAAGAAGCTTGTGCATCACTTAGGCCTGGTACACACTACTAGTTTTTGTTCTTTCAACCCAGCAGGGCTGATGGAAAAAATCTCAAGAGGAGCCACTGTACTAACAATCCGATGCTAGTACATCGATCTCCCCTGCTGTGATATTGTGTTATGACAGGTGGCATGCACCATTGGCTGAGAATGCTGATCGGGAGCAGTACAGTACAGTGCACGTGGGCCAAATATTGTCCGGTTTCTTTTGAACAGGTCAATGCCGCTAGACATTCGGCCTGTGTGTACTAAGCTTTAGTAATTTAATTTGGTACATGTTTTGACTGTCATACAGGATTCTATAGCGATACTTTAACCACTTGCCGACCAGCCGCCATTGTCAGCTCTCCTGTGCAAATCGCCATACAGCGGCTCGCTCAGGCGGGAGTGTGCCCGCGGGGCAGGCAGACTCAATGTCCACCGGCAACCCACGATCGCCTAATACAGAGGCAGAACAGAGATCTGCCAGTGTAAACATGCGGATCCCTGTTCTATTAGATGACATTACAGAGATCTACTGTTCCCAGTGATCAGGAACAGTGATCGTTGTCATGTCCCTGGCCAGCCAATCCCCCCTACAGTTAGATGATCAATGCAAGAATGTCACTGGTCTCCAAAAGGTGTAATTTGGGGTCAGATTTGCAATGTTGCAGTCCCGCTAAAAATCACAGATTGCTGACATTACTAGAAAAAACAATAAAAAATAAATAAAAGTCCCTAAACCTATCCCATGGCTTGTAGACGGGCAAACCAATCAATACATGCCTATTGCAATTTTTTTTACCAGAAATATGTAGAAGAATATATATCGGCCTAAACTAATAATATATATTTTTTCTGGATATGTATTTTAGCAAAAAGTTTTTTTTTTTTCTTCAAAATTGTCACTCTGTTTGTTTATAGCGTATACATTTAAAACTGCAGAGGTGATCAAATACCACCAAAAGAAAGCTCTATTTCTGGGGAAAAAAAAGGACGTCAATTTTGTTTGGGTACAACGGCGCATGACCACGCAATTTTCAGTGCCGTATCGCAAACAAGGGCCTGGTCATTAAGGGGGCAAATCCTTCCAGTCCTTAAGTGGTTAAGTAAAATACAAAGTTTCATTGAGCTTTTGTGCAGCCTGCAGGACAATGATAGCTAAACGATCCGCACGGCAAGTGCAGTTATCATTTAATTGCTTTGCTTCTTATTTCTAAAACTGAACTAGCAGGGTGCTGATTGATTTATGACATTTAAAATTAGCAGATCCCTTCGGACTTCTAAATTATTTAAATGACTATATCTTTTTTTCCCCAGATATATTAAGGTTTATTTATGAGGCCCTTTTCCTGTCTGGGCACATATCATTTGATTACATGGTATTCTACAACCTTAAAAATAATATGCTTCTGTATAAGACTTTAAAAGAGTGAGTTTACTTGTTATACAAGAAAAATAAAACTGTGCTTTTCCTTAGATCCTGTCCCCTCTTTCGGATGCCATCCTAGCCGAGAAGACGGTGATCGTTGTAGATGAGAAAGTGACAGTCACAGATTTAGGAATTCAAGTAGTGACAGGATTGTCACTATCTCTTCAGCTCAGCCCGGGGAGCAACAGAGCAATCTATGCAACTACCACAGCACACGAGCACTTTAATTCTCCAAAACAGGTATTCAGTTTTAGGATTTATCTTCCCAGACGAATGACGTAAATGTACATGTTAATGTTTCCCTGTGAGATTGGTTAATGTCACAACACTAGACTCTTGTTAAAATGAACCATGCAATGGGCCCCTCTGACACTGAAATGGTTAAATGCCCATTTGGTCTAGGGGGATAGGAATAAGTGGTAATACTTTCCTTACTCCTCACTCCTGTAGTCTTCCTCCCGGCTATGGAACCGGTCCAATGAGGCTTCTTCTCTTCTTTGTTTCTCTGGTCACTGGCTCTCTGATATCATGACACAGCGGCGTCACTAGGGTTGGCGTCACCTCATCTGGTGTGGTAAAACACAGTGTGGTGTGTTCACCCACCCCAATAATTTTTTTACATTAGTAGTGCCATTAACAACTACCAACTAGCAAATTTTGAATAACAATATCATATGAAAATAGAACTCCAAGTTAAAGCGGAGGTTCACCCAAAAATCAACTTTTTGCTGACATCTGCAGTGTGCTGTTTTTTTTTTTTTGTACTTATCGTTTTAGCAGGCTTTCTTATCTGGCTCCGAGCGGGGATTTCTGCGGGGAATAGGCGTTCCTAAGGCAAGCTTAGTCACGCCTTCCGAAAATAGCCAAAGTGACACTCGGCTGTTAACGGCGCTATAAGGCGCCTTCGCCTGCCGTGTAGAGCTGTCTGCGCAGGCGATGTAAATTGCCGAACATTTTTAAAGAACTACAGGCGGTCCCCTAGTTACAAACCTCCGACTTACAAACGACTTCTACTTACAATAATAAACAAAAAACTGCGCTAATTCAAAAAAATATACATATAAAAAAACATTGATGTTTTTAAGGCTGCAGCTGTCGTGTGATAACACTAGGACACATAAAAAAACAAAAGCAAAGCCGCGCCAATAGGAGGTATATACCAAACACTGTATAAATATTTAGGCAAAAAAATGTGAACCTTTCAACATATATCAACAGGTTTAGATAGTACCAACAGTCTATATTGCACATCAATTAAGATATGCTGTGTAACATAAAGGAAAAGTCCATTTATTAACACCTCTGTGAATGTGAACCCAATGATGTCTCCTTCATATGTTTGCACATACATAAATGTCCGTCTCTCACACCACAAGGAAAAAATTGTGTGACTGAAAGTGATCCCTTCACCAACTATGTAATGGCTGCTTACCAGAGGCAAGCTGAGTTAAAGCAGATGGCTACAGCCCAGCCACGGCCCTGGCTACCAGAGGCTCCAGTAGATTCTCACGAGTCTCACGATTCTCAGGAGTCAGTTTAGCAGTCGAATGGTATAGCGCAGCTCACAGTCCGGGCGTGAAAGTAATGGAAAAGTATACCATAGTGTGATAACGTTTTAAATTTATTCATAAAAGCAAGTAAGTACTCACATATAAAAACATGTATATCTGCATGTATAAGCCGGCCGGCAAACGGAGCGATACCTTCCCCCTACGTGGTGACGTTACTGCGTTATCACACTATGGTATACTTTTCCATTACTTTCACGCCCGGACTGTGAGCTGCGCTATACCATTCGACTGCTAAACTGACTCCTCAGAATCGTGAGACTCGTGAGAATCTACTGGAGCCTCTGGTAGCCAGGGCCGTGGCTGGGCTGTAGCCATCTGCTTTAACTCAGCTTGCCTCTGGTAAGCAGCCATTACATAGTTGGTGAAGGGATCACTTTCAGTCACACAATTTTTTCCTTGTGGTGTGAGAGATGGACATTTATGTATGTGCAAACATATGAAGGAGACATCATTGGGTTCACATTCACAGCGGTGTTAATAAATGGACTTTTCCTTTATGTTACACAGCATATCTTAATTGATGTGCAATATAGACTGTTGGTACTATCTAAACCTGTTGATATATGTTGCATGGTTCACATTTTTTTGCCTAAATATGTATACAGTGTTTGGTATATACCTCCTATTGGCGCGGCTTTGCTTTTGTTTTTTTATGACTTCTACTTACAAATGGAGGGAGACAACATAAAGTGCAGGGAAATCTACCCCAGGATAGGAAATTCACTCCTATAAAGCCCTGTATAGACAATCGGTTTGTCTGATGAAAACAGATCGGTGGACTGTTTGCATCGGATAAACGATCATGTGTGGGCCCCATCGGTTTGTTTTCCATCTGTGATTTTTTTTTCCTATGGATAAAAAAACAATAGAAAAAAACGATTGTCTGTGTGGAAGTCCATCGGTCAAAAATCCACACATGCTCAGAATCAAGTCGACGCATGCTCGGAAGCATTGAACTTCATTTTTCTCAACACGTCGTAGTGTTTTACGTCACCGCGTTTGGACACAGTCGGATTTTTGACCGATGGTGTGTAGGCAAGACTGATGAAAGTCAGCTTCATCGGATATCTGACGAAAAGATCTATCGGATTAGATTCCATCAGATATCCGATCGTGTGTACGAGGCTTAAGAGTTATTATGGGAAAAAGGTGTCTCCTCTGAACCTTTATTACCTATTCTTGTTTCCACAACAGTCCAAAATTTTCATAATCCAGTGAAATCTTCTGAACAGGGGCACAGACAGCAAAACAAACATTACAGGGGGGATAACCCTTCCCTATGCTATCCAAGAAGCTTAGAATTTTTTTTTGTCTGGAGCTAAAAAAAATTACCTGTTCCGACTTACCAACAGATTCAACTTAAGAACAAACCTACAGACCCCATCTTGTTTGTAACCCAGGGACCGCCTGTACTGTATGTGAGGAGTGACAGCAAGACAGAGCAGTAGACACTGGGCAGGCCAGCATATCGGCCTGTCTCCTGTCTAGCCTGCAGGGCGCTGCGCAGATTAGTTTTGGCCCGGCAGTGCCTGGTCACAGTGCGCACCCTAACTGGCCCATGTAAATAATGTGGTCGGTGCCGGTGTCACCATCACAGTCGGATATCACTTCCTACTTGAAGGTGTCACCCCTCGGACAGGTTTCACCCAGGTCAACCCCCTCACCCCCACTTTCATGGCATACAATGCAGGACCAGTGAAGAGTGCCAGTTACCAGGGGGAACAATTAATAAGGTAAGTAATTGTGTTTATTCCAGACCCCCTAGACTAAATGACTATTTATCTTTATAGTGCTATGTGGCACAGCATGGTTGATTTTTAAGGCTCAACTTTAAAGGTAAAACATGAGGCTAATTCATCAACAAAGTAAAATTAGCAAACAATTTGATTTGCTACCCATAGCATTTAAAAGTCTTGTTTATCTTTAACATGAAATCTGAAATGTAATTGTTTTCTATGTGAAAAAGCTCCAGTTTTGTCAAATCTGCCCTAATGTGTTTCAAGCATACTTTCAATGATTTTTTTTTTCACTTCGATAAGTGATATAAAAATTACGGAGTTAAATGTCTCATCAACTAGGCAGTACTGCTGATAGCAACTATTCACAGGTTACTGCACATTAATGTCCTTTTTACCATGTTATTGACAAGTATACTAGTACATAAGGGCAGTAGAGGTTCCAGGTTTAAAACACAATTGGGCCTAATGTGCAAAGCTCTTACAACACACTCAACAACTAGGCAGAAATCAGATTTCACTGAATTCATTACAGTAAGCTGAATTTTGATTGGTTTCTTGACCTTTAAAGCCCAGCTCCTGGAAATCTAAGAATTTTAAAAGTGCTAATTTATTCTAGGGGTTAGCAAAAGCATTTTGCTTCTCGATCCCCCACTCCCCCAGCAAATGGCAACCATTAGTGGTTACTGTCCCTCTGATGACATCAGGACTTTAGACTGCTGAAACATGGGAAGAAGACACTGCAGGAACAGGTTTAGCAGCTTGGAGGAGTGGGGGATTAGGTAAGTAAACCTTTCCATGCCCCCTAGACCTAAATGAGTAGTTAATAGTTTTGAATATATAGTAAGCACACCACATAGCCAAACTGTTTTAGCAATAAGTTTGTATTAGGCATATATATTCAATTATACATCAGGTACAAATAACCAAGTATGCCATCTAACATCTGTTGTATAATTGTATGAATATGCCTAATATAAACGTATTGCTAAAGCAGTTTGACTATGTGATGCAGAGGCGGCTCTTTAATTAGGCAAATTAGGCGGTCGTCTAAGGCCTCTCACTCACGGGGGCCTCGTGGTCAATGTGATCAATATTAATGTCGGCATCATTGGATCTCTCTATTACCCCTCTCTCTTTCTCACCTCCCCCTCTCTCCCACCTCTTGCATTGGCTGAATATGTCTGATGCGTGAGGAGGGTGCCCTGGAAGTGGTGCTGATCACCTGTGTGCTAGGTCCATGCATTTTCTGCAGCCATTTTTCTTGCTTGAATTTTTTTTTACCATTATGGGCATGAGTGGGGCCTTATGTCTAAGTTTTGCCTAAGGCCTCACAAAGCCTAGAGCCGCCTCTGATGTGATGTGTTTGCTCTATACAGTGCCTTGAAAAAGTATTCATACCCCTTGACATTTTTCAAATTTTGTCATGTTACAACCAAAAACGTAAATGTATTTTATTGGGATTTTATGTGATAAACCAACACAAAGTGGGACATAATTGTGAAGTGGAAGGAAATTGATAAATGATTTTCCAAATTGTTTACAAATGAAATATCTGAAAAGTGTGGTGTGCATTCAGCCCCCTTTACTCTGATACCCCCAACTAAAATCTAGTGGAACAATTGCCTTCAGTAGTCACCGAATTAGTAAATAGAGTCCACCTGTGTGTAATTTAATCTCAATATAAATACAGCTGTTCTGCACAGCCCTCAGAGGTTTGTTAGAGTATCTTAGTGAACAAACAGCATTATGAAGACCAAGAAACACACCAGACAGGTCAGGGATAAAGTTCTGTGCACATAAGAATGATTCTGCAGCTTGATCGTTCTTATAGGCGGCGGGAGGGGACATCCCCCCTCCCGCCACCACTCGGTGCTTCACCGGGCTCTCCCGTGTCATCAGGGGCGCGGAGAAAGTATCGTCCGGCGCAGGCTAGGAGGCATAGAGATGACTGGTGACCAGATGGTCACCAGTCATCTCTCTGACCGCCAGAGGCCCAGCGCGATGTGATGATGTCACGCCCGGGTACCCGGAAGTAAACAAAGCCGTGATTGCGGCTAGTAAGCATAAGATCGGTGAATTTTTTTTCACAATCTCATGCTTTCCAGCCTGGAGGAGAGATGTGGGTGGAGGGGAGGTCTTATTTACCCCGCATCTCTCCATAAAGAGGACCTGTCACACACATTTCCTATTAGAAGGGATGATTACATTCCTTGTAATAGGAATAAATGTGAAAACAAATATATATTTTTTTTTTAAAAAGTGTAAAAAAAAAAATTAAAACGCCCCTGTCCCCGGTAGCTCGCGCGGAGAAGCGAACGCACACGTAAGTCCCGCCCACATATGTAAACGTCGTTCAAACCACATATGTGAGGTATCGCCACGTGCGTTAGAGTGCCAGCAATAATTTGTCACAGTAGACCTTCTCTTGTGGATCTAAACTGGTAATCTGAAAAAAATTCAAAACATCGTCTATGAAGATTTTTAAGTACCGAAGTTTTGACTAATGCTGCGTACACATGCTCGGAATTTCGAACGTGTGTATGCCCCATCAAAGAAATTCCATCGAAATTCCGATGAATTCCATCAAAGTTTAAATATAGAACATGTTCTATTTTACCCCAAAGGAATTGCGTCGGAATTCCGATGTGCTTTTGGCCGGGCAAAAGCCTGATCGTGTGTACACGGCATAAGAAGGAAAGAGGAACAGTGAAAATGATTCCCAAAAAAGACAGTCCCTCTAAATGAGGGGCAGTTAAGAGTTATGGGTATTAAACAAACGCATATATTTTGATCTTTTAGTATGCCAGAATTCTTTGCTGGTGTTATCCGTTAAAGTGAATCTGTCAAAATCTGTTGTGAAGAAAGTGATTGTAAAGCTTTGTGGTTTTTTTTTTCACCTTAATGCATCCTATGCATTAAGGTGAAAAAACACCTTGAACTCTCCCCCACCCCACCACACCCCGGAGCCCCTATTTTACTTACCTGAGCCCTGAATCTCCGTTGGTCACGATTCCGCCTTGCTTTCCCCCAGGTGTTGTCAGCTCTTTATCGGATATATTGATAGCAGCGCAGCCATTGGCTCCCTCTGCTAACAATCAAATCCAATGACGCCGCCACCGGGGGGTGCAGGTCCGAGTCATACAATTGGTGGCTATGGAAAAAAAAACAACAACAGTTTTAACCCTTTCCTCATTTATCAAGAACTAAAAGTGTTCCACTTCAAATATAGACGTGAAGTTAAAATGGGAGCAAATGTAGAAAAAATCATCATTATATGAGGGTTACATACAGAATATCAGGAATCAGAAAAAATATATTTAAAAAAAAAATTAAAACAGAAATATGTAATTCTTTTAAATTTAAATATACAACTGCCATAATTTAAGTTATCTTTTAATAATGTATTCTGACAGTCACTTTATTATTCCGCTGCTAAATTTTAATCCATTTCGCCCTGGGGACCCATTGTCTTTATAGAACCACGGAGAAAGAAAACACATTTTATTGCCAGGAATCTTAAACTAGTGTTTTTATGTCTAAGAAATGAATGTGTGCCCTTCACCTCCTCGTTTACACTTTATTATAGTATAAAATGTCTTTTTATGCTGTTTGCTGAGCTAACTTTTTCTTTGGTTTTGCATACAGGAAGTAGAGATCAGTTGCTGGATCCAGTTTAGCGATGGTACAGTGACTCCTTTAGATTTTTATGATCCTAAAGACTTTTCATTAAGTGTGACGTCGTTGGATGAAAAGGTTTTCACTGTTTCTCAAGATGCCAAATCAAAATGGCCAATTTTCTCAGCCATTGCAGAAGGCCAGGGAGCGCTGGTCAAGGTGGAACTCATGATAAGTGAGCTTTGTCAAAAGTCAAAACGAAAGAGCATCCTCACTGTTGGATTTGGACACATAAAAGTCAAATTTGGGCAGGACGCTAAAAATGACAGCAGAAATGTACATTATAGGGATCGCTTTGAAACCCACTACATTGGCAGAAGACAGAAGATTTCACTAGAAGGTTTGAGACCAGATGGTGCATATTTTGGCACTCCGTCAATGGAAAGAGATGTTATGGTCATGAACAGGGCTACAACTGACAGAGCTCAATTTAACAAAAAAAGAGAACGGGATAGCCTTTTGGATGACGACAGTCAACTCACCAACATCCCCATGGATTTTACCAGTTTTCCTGTACAGGTTGATGTACCAAGTAATAATGGCGATACAGAAGAAAATGATCTTGTGCACAATACACGAGGTCTGAGTGATCTGGAAATTGGAATGTATGCATTGTTGGGTGTCTTTTGCTTGGCCATACTTGTCTTCCTTATAAATTGTGTGACATTTGCATTGAAGTATAGGCACAAACAGGTGCCAGTAGATGAGCAAGAAACAATGACCCATGCACACGACTGGGTTGGTCTTACAAATCGGACAGAGATTTTGGAAAACAATATTAACTTTCCTTTACAGCCAGACGAGTGCATAACGGCAGTAGACAGAGGAGTTAATGTTACAGAAAGCAAATACCTTCTTACTTCAAACCCACCCAAAACTGTTAATGGACAGACATACAGATCTGCAGAGACTTCATTCAATGAAGTGAAGGAACAAAGGGGGGAGTCTGCTGCCTCGCCTACCTCCAAAAGGAAACGTGTAAAATTTACCACGTTTAGTAATATCCCTATTGAAGATGGATGCCCTAACATCAACCCCATGTTAGTGAACAATGAGGATGATATAAAATGGGTGTGCCAAGACTTAGACATGGGAGATTGCAAAGAGCTTAGAAACTATATGGAAAGATTACATGAAAATGTATGAACACAGACAAGACTATTAAGGTGAAAACTTGGAGCCCTTAAAGACTGTTTTTTTTCAACCACTATCTTGCTCCACAGTTACTATATAAGATGGAATGATGGATTCATGCACAAACGTTTTTTTATATAGACTTGTACAGGGTAGAAAACATCTAATGTAATGCAAATTCTGGTTAAAATAAACAGTTATGTATTGTATGTAATGTGTCACGCATATAGTGGATATAGCAATGATTATAAATAATGGGGAGCATACTACTTAATACTTACATAAAGAGAGAATGCAAAAGAATGCAGAGGCAACCAGATTCCCTCCATTGTACATTTAGGCTTGTTAAATACACGAGAAGTGCATTGATTATGTGCAAAACGCGATAACCAAAATTAGCCAATCAGAATTCATCTGGCTACAGTAAATGGAAAACGTAATGAATGCTGTGATTTACTGTATGTTGCCCATAGCCATTTGCACTGCCTAATTACATAATTTTAAGTGTATATTCATTAGTTCTTGGACAGAAGGCATGATTAAAACACAGAGTATTACCCATCAGGAAGAAAAATTACCATTTAATCTGTGACGGTATATTAGGGATTGCATACAAGAAGGTTCTCACGCATTTTACTCATCTAGTATTGCTACCTGTTCCTATACGCAGAAGAAAGAATGCATGGATTCATCAGGACCAACATCGCAGCATTCTCACATACACTGTCAGATAATGCATTGACCTGGACCTGCATGTCTGCCTTTCTTTCTTTGGTATATAAAGGAGTTTTGCAGAGAAGTGAAGTTTAACTTTAAAGAAAGGACAAGCAGCACCAGAAATTCTCTTTCAATAAAAAGGGATGTGTTTGTAAACCTAGGGGATAATCCATTACAGAAGGTAAATTATCTACATAAAAATGCAAGGTTCACTAAATGCAGTATCTGAAAACAGAATATAATTTGTATCCATGTACATGACTTGTTATTTATGTTTTCCGTTAAAATAATGAAGATCATGAAATGTTCTGTACCCAAATTTTGTGTTATTTTTCTGAATTTTCAGCACTAATGTCAACAGGATGCACATGTGAAGATGGGAATGGCAGTGCTTTCTGGGAAAGGACAGGAGACTCCAGTACAGTTCAGAACACCTGCTTCCCTATAATTTACCTGCTCTATTCTGACGGCCTACATGATAGCCGGCAAAAGCATTTTTTTTTTTTTGCAATAAGCAAACGGGAAAAATATAAAATGGTTAATATGTACACCTGCACAGGTCTTGGAATGAAAGAAACCTGCATACACCAAATAATGACTGGTTCACATTACAATATATTGAAATGCACTGTAATCACGAGAGATGGGGTGGTGAGGGGAGGGTGTGCTTGGGGTTGAAAGGCAGGAAAAAAAACACCAAATTCCAGAATTATTTTTGTGTTACAGACTAAAGCATTAACAAAGACTCATTGGTTTCTAGGAACAACAGAAATAGCCTGCCTTTCCAGTGACTTCTGATATAATAGCTAAGCCTCAAAGAGTTCTGAATTACAAAACCCTTTCTTCAAAAATTCAGGTCCCCATCATTTCATAGAATAGAATCATGATTACAGCTTATTTTACATTCAAGATAACTGTACAGTAGTTATTTAAAGCAGAACTAAAGGCACTATTCTCACCTCCAATCTAATGGTTTGAAGTCTGCAAGTGGTCGCTCCCAGTGACAGTATTCAGGCATTTTTAATGGCTGACAAAGGATGACCTAACTACTGTGTATGTGCAGTCCTTCTTGCACACAGGCACCATGCACACAGCCAAGATGATATATTTAGCAAAAAATCACGAACAGGCAAGTGGGTGCATTTTTTTATTATTTTTATTATTATTATAAATGTAAAGCACTTTGATGGACTCCACTTGTTCAGCAGGGATCAATCCGTGGATCTCCGCTGAGCAGGCGGATGACAAGTCAATCTCCGCTCACTGTCCGGAGATGGACCTCTTAGGCCGCGTACACACGATAGGTTAACCAGAGGACAATGGTCTGATGGACCGTTTTCATTGGTCAACCAATCGTGTGTGGGCCCCATAGCTAATTTACCCTTCGTTTAGAAAAAAGCCAACTTGCTTTAAAATTTAACTACCACTGGTTAAAAATCCACGCATGCTCAGAATCAAGTCGACGCATGCTTGGAAGCATTGAACTTCATTTTTCAGCATGTCCTTGTGTTTTACGTCACCGCGTTCTAACACAATCGTTTTTTTAACCGATGGTGTGTAGGCACATCAGTCTATCAGTCAGCTTCATCGGTTAACCTATGACAACTGTCCTTCGGACCGTTCTCATCGGATGGACTGATCGTGTGTACGAGGCTTTAGAGTCCCACTGTTCTCTATGGGAGATCGGGTGAAAACGGATCCGCCTGTCCGTTTACTTCCGATCCAATCCACCAGCCGGATGGAAAATAGGGTTTGCCACTCTTTCTTGAAAAACAACATCAATGTGTCTGGTCACTTTTAATATAGACCTTCTCAACAAATGTCAAATGTGCATATTAAAAAACATCAGAATTCAAGTAAGTATCAGAAAGCTTTCAAATCATACAGAGATTCAGCCCAAATCAATTGTTTCTCAAAGGTCAGTCTCATGGATCAAATAGGATCAAAACAGAAACATCCACAATGTTCTCCACAATGTTGCATTGTTAATGCAATGGATGATACACATTCAAAGTGCAGGTCATTCCACACAGTCACAGCAATACCTTTCCCTTAGAACTACAATCTCATCCCAACAAGGGAGAGGTATCACATGTGAAGTGGCCTGCACTTTGAATGCATATCATCCATTGCATTAACAAGTGCTGTAGCACGAAAGATTGCACAAACAAGTGATTGTTTTTTTATGTAAGTTTTATTTATTTTATTTTATTGAATAAAATTTGTGCAGAGAACACTATGGATATTTCTGTTTTCCATTTTTGCTGATATGTGGGATTAATTCCCTTTGGCTGGACTGGCTGTTTGATCCATGAGGCTGACCTTTCAGAATTAATTAATTTGGGCTGAAACTCTATGTGGTTTGGAAGACTTCTGAAACAAACCTAAATTCTGTTGTTTTTTAACACGCATAGTTGACCTTTTTTGAGAAAGCCTATACTGAAGGTGAGCAGACACCTTTAGGGGGTTAGTGCCGACTTTCTGAATTAGGAGCACAGTTCATCACATATTTTGGATGATATTCTGGATCGAAGGAACTGAACATCATTTCTTACCACAGATTGGTTGTTTTTCAAAAAAGACTGACACAAACCAAACTTTACTCACTATTTGATGCATTGACTCATCACTTTAATGCAGGGGTCGACAATATCTGGGCGCCAGGTCGCAATTGCAACAAGAAATTGTGACCTGGTGCCCACGGCGGGCGGTAATTAAGGGCGCGGCTTTGCAGCCTACAAGGTCGCAAAGCTACGGGCTCAATTGCCGGCCGCCGCGGGCTCGCCGCGATCGTGCGGCGGGGGAGGTGGGGGCGCACGGAGGCACAGGATCCTGTGTCTCCGTGCGCCCCCACCTCCCCCGCCGTGCGATCGCGGCGGGCTCGCGATGGCCGTTAATTGAGGTCCCAAGCTCTTCATCTACTAGCTGGAGCCATCTGGTGGTGGCCTTTGGCATTATAAGTTAAACAGCAATTGTAATGTGTAATATTTTTTCTATTTTCACTGCCATCTCCTTCCCTCTAATTAGAACCCCCAAAAATTTGTCAAACCCTGCTTTAATGTATGTTACAGTATATCATGTTTTGTTTGATGTATTACTGTAATGTTTTGAATTTGATCACATATCAAGTTATTAAGCGCAGCACATTTATTATACTATTATTAAGCAATTTTTTTCACTAAGTGTCAGAAGCTCGAAAATAGTAAGGCTATAGCTGTGGCACGATTTTCAGTGCAACTTTGGATTACGACTTTGATAAGACTTTAAAGTGAGGATTTCACACTCTTTGGCATTGAAAGTTAGATCAAAGTAGTGCAGAAACCTTTTCTGAAGTCGCAGAAACTTCAGTGGTGTCAATAAGAACAGCTCTCATATGCCATGTCTGGGTCTCACAAGTCAGATCTTAAGTCACAGGAGTGTAAACTGAGCCTAACTGTTGCAGATTTTTGTTTATATTTCATTTAGGTATATTTTATTGCAGAAGAGCCATATTACATCTCTTCTGCAATCAATAGCCTGCTCACAATTTTTTATTAAAGGCTTCAGTTCGACAAAAAGTGCCCATACAAGTCAGTAGAAAATGTCTAAAATGGGCTATTTTTTTATTTATTCTAGGGGTACCACATCCAAACTGTCAATATATTAGTGTATAGTCTAGTTACTACATGTTATTACCTTTATCGTAATTACACTAGGGGGTTATTTACGAAAGGCAAATCCACTTTGCACTACAAGTGCAAACTACAAGGGCAAATTGCACTTGAAATTGCACTGAAAGTGCACTTGGAAGTGCAGTCGCTGTAAATCTTAGGAGCAGATCTAAATTGAGGGGAAGCTCTGCTGATTTTATTATTCAACCATGTGCAAGCTAAAATGCTGTTTTTTTATGTTCCTTGTATGTCCCCCTCGGATCTACAGCGACTACACTTCCAAGTGCACTTTCAGTGCAATTTCAAGTGCACACTGTACTTGTAGTTTGCACTTGTAGTGCAAAGTGAATTTGTCTTTCATAAATAACCCCCTATCTCTTTACAAATCAGATATTAACCACTTGCTCACATTAGGACGTCATATGACTTCCTCCACTTTGTGCGGGGATATCTGGGTGATGCCTGCAGCCACAGGCATCATTCAGATATCGCCGTCTGCAGTGAGTAAGACAAAGCTTTCCTCATTTCCTTGCCATCATCTAGCTGTTTCCTCCCCAGGCTAATGGTCCCTGGCCTGCTCCTTTCATTCATTGGATTTCAGTTCTTTCAATGATGGAGGCTCACTATCACAGGTGGACATTGCCCAGGGCAGTGTGCTTGCAAATACAGCCTGCCTAGTAAAGTCCACTCCTCCAGACGTCCACCCTGCTTTTAGGGCAGCCCTCAAAATTTCCACTCGCCTACTAGCATTTGGCGAGTGGATTTAAGCTGGGGGCGAGTGATGACAGGGCTGCATGACCAATCTCCCTCCAATCTGTGCCTACACTTAGAGTCCCGATGAGATTGGCGGCCGAAGAGGAAAGGTGCATGCTCGGGAAAAGTAGTCTGGTGAGCCGCGCACAGGCAGAGCAGTACACAGGTGCTCTCCTTACAATTCTCATTAAAAGGGGGAAGCGGGGATATGCAAGCGTGGAGCCGCACACACAGGCTCTTGATGATGAGATGAATGGGAGAGAGAGAGAGAGGATGGATGGGAGTTGCAGAGGAGACAGCAAGAGAATGGGGAAGAGAACCAGCGCCCTGTCCCTCTGGTCTGCCCCCAGCGCCCTGTCCCTCTGGTCTGCCCCCAGTGCCCTGTCCCTCTGGTCTTGTTGTTGGTAATATTTAATTTTGTAACTTGATTCTGCATAAAACATTTAACAGTGTCATTCCATGTATAATCTACTAAGGCGTGTTTACAGGTGCAATTAGGCGCAGGGCAGTGTATGAATTAAGTGGGGCAACTGGTGTCGAGTAACTCTTAAACCTGGCTAGTAGCTCAGGACTTGAAATTTTGAGCTCTGTTTTAGGGCATTTTGATAATTGCATAACTCCTCCCAAGAGCCAGCCCACTGCTGCATCAGTGCTGGGGGCACTAATGAGGAGTAAAGGGGTAGGCTTCTGTGATGCTTACAGTATGTACAGTACCCTACTGACCCTTCTCACTTTACATATAATGCAAGCATTACATAGAGAACATAGAGAACCAGTGATGATGACAATTAATCTAAAATAAATTATGTAATGAAAAAATATGTTTTATTTAAAGATGTACCGGTAACAAAAATATTGTTTAGATGAGAGGGAGGAATCAGGGAAGGCAAAATATAAGCAGATTACTGTAAGGCCTCGTACACACGAGGGGATATGTCCGCTGAAAACGGTCCGATGGACCGTTTCAGCAGACATCTCCGCTCGTGTGTATGGGCTAGCGGACAGATTTCTCCACCCGACAGATTTCAAAGCATGCTTTGAAATCTATCCGGTGGGAATCTGTCCGCCCGACATGTCTGCTGGTTAGTACACTTACCAGCAGACATGTCGTCCCCCACCGCCGCCGCGCCGCCGCCCGAATGGATTCGGCGCATGCGCGGAAGTGTTTTACTTCCTGGTGCGGTGACGTGGCGGTGACGCGGCGGCGTCAACGTCACCGCCGCGTCACCGCCACGTCACCGCGCCGTCCGGCGGCGGGGAATTTGATCCGATGGTGTGTACACGCCATCGGATCAAACTCCCGATCGGACATATCCGATGGAAATGGTCCGCGGACCGTTTTCATCGGATATGTCCGATAGTGTGTACGCGGCCTTAGTGTCAGCTTTAAATAAATATATCTTTTGGTAGCAGCGGTGTCTTTTCTCTACATCTAACTGTTGTCTAATGTCTAAGGATGTTTTACCTTTTTTTGTACCTTTGTAATTTATCTCACATCAAGCCGCCAAGTTCTTTTTTTCTTAAATGGACTCTGTCAAAAAGGATCTCACCTGTGAGATAAGCGGCTTCAATACTCCCATGGCAGTGAAGCTAGTTTGCAGCCTGGGTGTCAGCCTAGCAGCAAAATGATTGACGAGGCTTCTCCCACAGGAAAAAATCATTGTGACAAAGTCCCTTTAAATGCCAAGTAAGGACATTATTGTTTAGTGAAGATTCATTCTTAATAGTCATTGCACAACAATTTACCATCGCATTTATCATGTTGGGGGTTTATGACATATTTGTCTGTCTTAAATGACAGAAAAGGTGAGAAATAAGACCGAATCTTTCCTGTTGAATCGTAATTTGAATATTTGAGAGTACTTGACTCTCGGTCATATATAGTACAACTGGGTATGAACTGTTATACTTCATGGATATCTGAACATATTTTCCCTTTTATTGACATGCACAATTGTTAAAGATTGTTATATTGCAATGTGATGTATCAAAATAACAGCAAACTTGGCTGCAAAAACAGTGACTTAAGGAAACGTAGCAGGTCTGCCATATAGGTTAGCCTTAGCATCATTTACCAAAGGCAGTTGTATTCAGTAAATCAATGATCAATATTTCATTTAGTTGTGATATGCAGCAAACCACAGCAACCATTGTGCAAAGAGAACAGAGTTGTTGTAACCTACAGCACCCAATCTCAGATCAGGTTTTGGTAGTCTAGTGCTGTCATGCAAACAACAGAAAAAAATTGAATTAGTTACAATGGGTAATCGGTGTGTCTTAGTATACCTTTTTATTATTTTTTATATTAAAAGACAACAGGCCTTCTACCTTATCCTTAGGCCTAAACTGTCCTTTGGGTTTCAACTGCATACAGGAATTTATCCTCTTAAAGGGGTTGTACAGGTGTGTTTTTTGTTTTCTAAATAAATTCCTTTAAGTTAGTGTGTTGTTGGTTCACTTACCTTTTCCTTTGATTTCCCTTATAAAGTTATTTTTTTCTTTGTCTGAATTTCTCACTTCCTGTTTCTCTTCAGTAAGCTTTGCACCATCATCTGAGCGGTGGTAAGTCAGCCAGAACAGCTTACTGAACAGCTTATTGAGGGGGAACAGGAAGTGAGAAATTCAGACAAAGAAAACAAAGAAAAAAAACATTTAGAAGGGAAATTAAAGGAAAAGGTAAGTGAACCAACAATGCACTAGCTTAAAGGAACCTATTTAGAAAATAAAAAAACAAACCTTTACAACCCCTTTAATCCTCGTACACACGACCAGTTTTCCCGGCAGGAAAACTGCCAGGAGAGCTTTTGGCTGGGAAAACCGGACCTGTGTATGCTTCCTTGCAGTTTTTCTGTCAGAAAAACAGCCAGGAATCTCGGCGGGAACATAGAAAACCTGCTCTATTTTTCAGGCAGGATTCCCAGCGTTTTTTTTTTTCCGCCAGATCTATCTATCTATCTATCTATCTATCTATCTATCTATCTATCTATCTATCTATCTATCTATCTATCTTTCTATCTATCTATCTATCTATCTATCTATCAGATCTATGGGAAACATTGCGAGGCAGTGCCAATGTAGCATACACACGTCCGGGATTCCCGTTTTCCACAGAATTGAGGACTTTACCATATTATTGTATTATTAAAATAAGATGTATGGCTGGATACTATAGGAAAACCTTTGTGAGAACTTTTTTTCCACTTTTTTAAAAGTCCAAAGATTTGGTAGAAAGCAGGTATCTGTCAACAGGAGGTTAGATCGCCCAGTTGCTGAAGACTAAAACTGCTTCTATAGTTTGCCATAATTCTAACCTTACAGCAACGTGCAGGTGTCTCTGTGAGAGTGATAAGGGGATTGAGATCTGTTCCTTGGCAGTAGCACCAAGACCTGTCAGCGAGGGAAGGATTGTCCAAGATGCAAACAGTATTTTCTAACAAGTTACAAAATCTCAATAAGTGATATCAAATTTACTTTATACATTTGAAAGTGTTCATTATTGCTCTAAAGGTAGCCTTAAATGATACAATCATTTTCAGAGTGTCATATCCAGCATTAGATCAGGCCATTTATTGTAAAGTAAGCTTATAATTCAGAATTGTAGAAGGCAGGTGAAGTCAAAGTTGTCAACCGTTGACAGGAACAGAAGTTTTACTCAGACAAAAAATCTTGTGAGAAGCCATCAATGAAATACATAAAAATTCCACTGTCAGCCGCAAGCACTTCTTACATTCCCATAAAATGTGTAAAACGTGTATAAAAAAAACAGTTAATGTACCACGCTTATAATAAGTAATCTAATCGAACCCACGGTGCTACAGCAATCAAAAAGACTTTCCTTAGAAAATCACTATCTAGCAACCTATGCATAAATACAGTAATATTAATACCAATTTAAAATTCCTGTGTAAATGTGACACTGTGTGAAAAAAATGTATGAATAAAAGTAAAAATAAACATAAAGGACATATATATATAGATATATACCGTATTAATTGGTGTATAACACACAGAAGCGTATAACACGCACCCTAACTTTAAGAAGGAAGTTATAGGAAAAAAACTTTCCACAGCCCTCTGCATATAACACGCAGGCACAGTTTACCCGCTATTTTCAGGGTAAAAAAGTGAGTGTTATACGCCAATAAATACAGTATATACAGTGCCTTGCGAAAGTATTCGGCCCCCTTGAACTTTGCGACCTTTTGCCACATTTCAGGCTTCAAACATAAAGATGTAAAACTGTAATTTTTTTGTGAAGAATCAGCAACAAGTGGGACACAATCATGAAGTGGAACGAAATTTATTGGATATTTCAAACTTTTTTAACAAATAAAAAACTGAAAAATTGGGCGTGCAAAATTATTCAGCCCCCTCAAGTTAATACTTTGTAGCGCCACCTTTTGCTGGGATTACAGCTGTAAGTGGCTTGGGGTATGTCTCTATCAGTTTTGCACATGGAGAGACTGAAATTTTTGCCCATTCCTCCTTGCAAAACAGCTCGAGCTCAGTGAGGTTGGATGGAGAGCATTTGTGAACAGCAGTTTTCAGTTCTTTTCACAGATTCTCGATTGGATTGAGGTCTGGACTTTGACTTGGTCATTCTAACACCTGCATATGTTTATTTGTGAACCATTCCATTGTAGATTTTGCTTTATTTTTTGATCATTGTCTTGTTGGAAGACAAATCTCCGTCCCAGTCTCAGGTCTTTTGCAGACTCCATCAGGTTTTCTTCCAGAATGGTCCTGTATTTGGCTCCATCCATCTTCCCATTAATTTTAACCATCTTCCCTGTCCCTGCTGAAGAAAAGCAGGCCCAAACCATGATGCTGCCACCACCATGTTTGACAGTGGGGATGGTGTGTTCAGGGTGATGAGCTGTGTTGCTTTTATGCCAAACCTAACGATTTGCATTGTTGCCAAAAAGTTCGACCAGAGCACCTTCTTCCACATATTTGGTGTGTCTCCCAGGTGGCTTGTGGCGAAATTTAAACAACACTTTTTATGGATATCTTTAAGAAATGGCTTTCTTCTTGCCACTCTTCCATAAAGGCCAGATTTGTGCAGTATACGACTGATTGTTGTCCTATGGACAGAGTCTCCCACCTCAGCTGTAGATCTCTGCAGTTCATCCAGAGTGATCATGGGCCTCTTGGCTGCATCTCTGATCAGTCTTCTCCTTGTATGATACAAATAAGGAAAAATATTGCGCTAACCAGGGTAAAAAGAAAACTATAAATAAAACTAAAAACTAAAGCGGCTACACTACAATTTGACAAAGATTGAATAGAAATGTGGAAAAAATGTAGCGCTGTGAAACATAAAAATAATAATGACAACATAAATGCTGAATGAATGGTGTAGTCCCAACAAACCACGTGAGTGGAAAAAGTCCTGGTAGGGAAATGTTGAAATACATTAATAATAACACAAAAAGAACATATATAAAAGTCCATCCACGAATGGGAAATCAGTAGATGAAAAAAGCACTGTACTTCATAGATCCTCGGATAGGATGACACTTGAATCAAAAAACAGAAGTGGTATGCTCTTACCGGAACAGTAGGACCTGTCTGTCATGAACAGCAGATCGGTACAGCCTGAGAACTCCTTATGGCACAGTCAGCTGGGCTCACTCGAACACAGTAGAAGCGATACAAATCTTCAATGAAAAGCCGGACATGCACAATGTCTTGGTGGAGTTCTTGGAAGAAATGGGATGGCAATAATGGAACTCTCGGATGGATAGGGTGGAAACGGCCGGATGGCTCCAAGCACCATATAGAAAGGGAAAAAAACAAAAACAAAAAACGCAACCCAAATGGTGCAGATAAATGAGGTAACGGTTTTATTTTAATAAAACCAATGGTATAAAAGTGATCACAAATAAAATGAAAGCAATGCGGGAAAGGGTAATAAACCAAGCCCTACGCGTTTCGTCCTAGAGGGACTTCAACTGGGGCATCAACCTGTTCCCCCACATTGCTCATATATAAATACTAAACAGTTCATGAAAAAAGCACAGCCAGGCCAATCAAGTCAATCATCCAATCAGACACGTGATTGGAAGGAGAACAACACATGACATGTTGGACAAATAGCAAAGAATCCTCATAAAACACACCCATAATTATACAACAAGTCTTGGTGAGACCTAGTGTGACTATAAAAAGGTATAACAAAACAACAGCATGAAGGATGGGCCAGTGGGAGGAGGACTCCCACTGAAACCCTCCCAGTCATAGATAAAAAAGCCACAAAAAAAAAAAAAAATATATGGCGGAAGCACAGTCTCCGCATAATATTACGGTAGGGGAGTGCTGAGATAAATACAGAAGGGTCACTTTTCTAAAAGGATAACTAAAACACATGGGGAGAAAAAAAGGCAGAAGCTCGACCATTCATTAGTAAAGGTATATTCAATGTATGGTCTCCTGTAACGTAATCATCCAACACACTGGGCTGCACAGTGGTTAGGTTGTGGGGTAAGTGAAGGGGTGACCGCCTGGCGGGGACACAGAGCGGAAACCTAGTTGTGATGGAGGATGGGGACACAACCAATCGGGACAAAGCACTGAATTACGTCACCGCAGTGACGCGTGACATCCGGGACGTAGACCAACCGGACCTGACGCAGTGCGTATCGGCGCGGGGTAAGCTGTCTATGTAAAACCCGCCTAGCGACAGAACACTATATCACGTGTCATCGCGAGCCCGCGTGACGCACTGAGCGCGGGGTGAGCAGCCACCAGGAAATGCATCAGGCTCCAACGCGCTACGTCACGTGTCATCGCAAGACAACGTGACACACAAAAAAACGAAAAAAACACAACGCCGCCGCCGACCAACTGAGATAGGGCAGGAAAGCGTCACATGGGCCAGGAATAAAAAAGGGTATAAACGCCATCTAGTGGCAAAACCACATATTACAGGGCAGCTGGAACTAGAATGGAGATTTAGTGACCCATCCTATGGGAACATCAACGGCAACACAAAATTAGAGTCTGATATACATATCATGAACAACATGTACAGATGATGAAAACATGAATCAATAGGTTAATAAAAATAAAACAACGAAGCATGTTGAGAAAAGGAAACTAACAATGAAATTATGCTGTGTTAATAAACGAGTTTATGTCCCACTCAACGTTCATACCGAAGGGCTGGTATGTACGTAGCTCATGGATCCAGTAAGTTTCTAGACGGGACACCCCACGTGTCCGTGATTCGCCTCTCCAGTGGGAAACAAATTGGTCTATAATCAGAAACTGGGTACCTATGGGATCACGGTCATGATGTTGCAAATAGTGGCGGGGCACACTATGATTAGTCTTGCCTAGTTTAATATTTGCAATATGTTCGTTGACCCGAACAGTGAATGTCCTAATGGTACGACCTATGTACTGTTTTTTGCAGGGGCAAGTCAGAAGATATACCACATATTGGCTTGCACAGGTAGTAAATCTCCCCATTTGGTACACCCGCAGGGTAGCTGTAGATTGAAAGGTCTCACTCTTGCGTCTGCCGCAAGTGTTGTGTAAACACACATTACACTTCCTGCAGGGGAAGTATCCCTTACAGTCCTGAAAAAAGGATACCTTTTTGGGGGGATCAATGATGTTGGGTGCAATCTGACCTTGAATAGATCTGGAACCTCTAAAGATGACTCCAGCCTGTTCAGGAAGGACTGGTCCTAAAACACGATCGTTTCGAAGGACACCCCAGTGTTTTCTAAAGATTTCTTTGATCCGCATAGATTGAGTAGAAAAAGTGGTAAAAAAGGACCACCTAAACTTCTCATCTTTAATCTTCTTTGGGCGGACTTGAAGTAAGGAGCCACGATCAGTCATGCCAATCCGATTGATTTCAGCATCAAGATCATTGGCAACATAGCCCTTTTCGATGAATCGTTCTCTCAAAGTGGCAGACTGGATCATGAAGTCCTCAACTTTAGTACAATTTCGCCTCAAGCGGAGAAATTGGCTCTGTGGGACTGATTTGAGCCACTGAGGATGGTGTCCACTGTCGACCGGGATATAACCGTTACGATCGGTGGGTTTGAAATAGGTACAAAATTCAAGTTGGTGATTGGCCACTTTGATCTCTAGATCCAAAAAATGTATGGAGCTAGTACTCGCCTCATAACTGAGTTTAATACCTCGATCATTTGAATTGAGTGAGGACATAAACTCATTCAAAGAATCTAGGTCGCCTTTCCATAAGAGGAGGATGTCGTCTATGTACCTGGCCCAAAGAACCAATTCTGGTCTCTTAAGAGCATAGACGACATCCTCCTCCCATTTGGCCATAAAAAGATTGGCCAAACTGGGGGCAAACTTAGCCCCCATGGCGACTCCTTTAACCTGAAGAAAAAAGGAATTCTGGAACCAAAAATAATTATGTTGGGCCGCGAATCTAAGTAATTGCATAATGAAATTGCGTTGGATGAGAGAGAGAGTAGTACTTTGGGAGAGATAGTATTCGACTGCCTCGAAACCCAACTCATGAGGGATGCACGTATAGAGTGCTGTTACATCAGCCGTGGCCAGGAGCTGATTGCCATTATCCCGGCAATTATTATGACAGGAGAGATGATCCATCTTCTCAATCATCCTACAATTATGACTATAATCAGCCGGGACCCTCTTACCTTTCGGGTTTTCACAGGGAAACACGAGAACACCCCGAAAACCCAGAAGGGCAAGAGGGACTCGAGGGGGGTGGAGGATCCAAAGCAAAAAGAAAACGAGTCTGAGCGGTTCAGGAGTCTTCAATTTGAGCACCACGGTCCTCACCGAGGAAGAAAAACATGTCCTCGATAAGGGTCTGAAATACGTTCCCCCCAGAGCACAAAATAAATTTACTACATTTATAGATGTGCAGAAATTCATCCGCAAGCTCAACATCCAAAGACACTTTTTAGCCCCCCCGCCCATCCCTACTCCCACTATGTCTAAGCCATTGGACATACATGTTCACAGTGGGTTGGCCAACCCCTCCTTATTCAACCCATCTGGAAACATGGCACCAGCCATTAATGTTTTTAGGAGTCTAGTTCTACAAGATCTAGACGCACTGCCTAACAAAAAGACATATGTCAATTCCAAACTAAAAATTGGATTGAAACAATTATGTGAGAAAAAGGATTTGATCATCCGTCCAGCCGACAAGGGGGGTGCCATTGTCGTGCTGGACAAAAGTGCTTACATCAAAGAAATGAATAGGATTTTGGGCGATGTTGACACCTATACTCCCATTCATACTAATCCTACTTCCCGTTTCAAGAAAGCTTTGGTCCAATTGGTGGACGAAGGATTTTCTCTAGGGATTTTAAATAAAAAGGAGATGAGCTTTCTGGTCCCTGTTGCACCCAGGATACCTGCTATTTACTACCTCCCCAAGGTCCACAAGGACCCAGTCAGTCCCCCCGGCCGTCCTATAGTTAGTGGGATTGACTCGGTCACGGCCCGCATTGGTAAATACGTCGATTTTTACCTTCAGCCGTTGGTCAGGGTCATGCCCTCTTATTTAAAGGACACGGGGGATACCATCCGGCTATTGGAATCCGTCGAGTTCCAGGATGGGATGATCCTGGCCACGGCTGATGTAACAGCACTCTATACGTGCATCCCTCATGAGTTGGGTTTCGAGGCAGTCGAATACTATCTCTCCCAAAGTACTACTCTCTCTCTCATCCAACGCAATTTCATTATGCAATTACTTAGATTCACGGCCCAACATAATTATTTTTGGTTCCAGAATTCCTTTTTTCTTCAGGTTAAAGGAGTCGCCATGGGGGCTAAGTTTGCCCCCAGTTTGGCCAATCTTTTTATGGCCAAATGGGAGGAGGATGTCGTCTATGCTCTTAAGAGACCAGAATTGGTTCTTTGGGCCAGGTACATAGACGACATCCTCCTCTTATGGAAAGGCGACCTAGATTCTTTGAATGAGTTTATGTCCTCACTCAATTCAAATGATCGAGGTATTAAACTCAGTTATGAGGCGAGTACTAGCTCCATAAATTTTTTGGATCTAGAGATCAAAGTGGCCAATCACCAACTTGAATTTTGTACCTATTTCAAACCCACCGATCGTAACGGTTATATCCCGGTCGACAGTGGACACCATCCTCAGTGGCTCAAATCAGTCCCACGGAGCCAATTTCTCCGCTTGAGGCGAAATTGTACTAAAGTTGAGGACTTCATGATCCAGTCTGCCACTTTGAGAGAACGATTCATCGAAAAGGGCTATGTTGCCAATGATCTTGATGCTGAAATCAATCGGATTGGCATGACTGATCGTGGCTCCTTACTTCAAGTCCGCCCAAAGAAGATTAAAGATGAGAAGTTTAGGTGGTCCTTTTTTACCACTTTTTCTACTCAATCTATGCGGATCAAAGAAATCTTTAGAAAACACTGGGGTGTCCTTCGAAACGATCGTGTTTTAGGACCAGTCCTTCCTGAACAGGCTGGAGTCATCTTTAGAGGTTCCAGATCTATTCAAGGTCAGATTGCACCCAACATCATTGATCCCCCCAAAAAGGTATCCTTTTTTCAGGACTGTAAGGGATACTTCCCCTGCAGGAAGTGTAATGTGTGTTTACACAACACTTGCGGCAGACGCAAGAGTGAGACCTTTCAATCTACAGCTACCCTGCGGGTGTACCAAATGGGGAGATTTACTACCTGTGCAAGCCAATATGTGGTATATCTTCTGACTTGCCCCTGCAAAAAACAGTACATAGGTCGTACCATTAGGACATTCACTGTTCGGGTCAACGAACATATTGCAAATATTAAACTAGGCAAGACTAATCATAGTGTGCCCCGCCACTATTTGCAACATCATGACCGTGATCCCATAGGTACCCAGTTTCTGATTATAGACCAATTTGTTTCACACTGGAGAGGCGAATCACGGACACGTGGGGTGTCCCGTCTAGAAACTTACTGGATCCATGAGCTACGTACATACCAGCCCTTCGGTATGAACGTTGAGTGGGACATAAACTCGTTTATTAACACAGCATAATTTCATTGTTAGTTTCCTTTTCTCAACATGCTTCGTTGTTTTATTTTTATTAACCTATTGATTCATGTTTTCATCATCTGTACATGTTGTTCATGATATGTATATCAGACTCTAATTTTGTGTTGCCGTTGATGTTCCCATAGGATGGGTCACTAAATCTCCATTCTAGTTCCAGCTGCCCTGTAATATGTGGTTTTGCCACTAGATGGCGTTTATACCCTTTTTTATTCCTGGCCCATGTGACGCTTTCCTGCCCTATCTCAGTTGGTCGGCGGCGGCGTTGTGTTTTTTTCGTTTTTTTGTGTGTCACGTTGTCTTGCGATGACACGTGACGTAGCGCGTTGGAGCCTGATGCATTTCCTGGTGGCTGCTCACCCCGCGCTCAGTGCGTCACGCGGGCTCGCGATGACACGTGATATAGTGTTCTGTCGCTAGGCGGGTTTTACATAGACAGCTTACCCCGCGCCGATACGCACTGCGTCAGGTCCGGTTGGTCTACGTCCCGGATGTCACGCGTCACTGCGGTGACGTAATTCAGTGCTTTGTCCCGATTGGTTGTGTCCCCATCCTCCATCACAACTAGGTTTCCGCTCTGTGTCCCCGCCAGGCGGTCACCCCTTCACTTACCCCACAACCTAACCACTGTGCAGCCCAGTGTGTTGGATGATTACGTTACAGGAGACCATACATTGAATATACCTTTACTAATGAATGGTCGAGCTTCTGCCTTTTTTTCTCCCCATGTGTTTTAGTTATCCTTTTAGAAAAGTGACCCTTCTGTATTTATCTCAGCACTCCCCTACCGTAATATTATGTGGAGACTGTGCTTCCGCCCTATATTTTTTTTTTTTTTTTGTGGCTTTTTTATCTATGACTGGGAGGGTTTCAGTGGGAGTCCTCCTCCCACTGGCCCATCCTTCATGCTGTTGTTTTGTTATACCTTTTTATAGTCACACTAGGTCTCACCAAGACTTGTTGTATAATTATGGGTGTGTTTTATGAGGATTCTTTGCTATTTGTCCAACATGTCATGTGTTGTTCTCCTTCCAATCACGTGTCTGATTGGATGATTGACTTGATTGGCCTGGCTGTGCTTTTTTCATGAACTGTTTAGTATTTATATATGAGCAATGTGGGGGAACAGGTTGATGCCCCAGTTGAAGTCCCTCTAGGACGAAACGCGTAGGGCTTGGTTTATTACCCTTTCCCGCATTGCTTTCATTTTATTTGTGATCACTTTTATACCATTGGTTTTATTAAAATAAAACCGTTACCTCATTTATCTGCACCATTTGGGTTGCGTTTTTTGTTTTTGTTTTTTTTCCCTTTCTATATGGTGCTTGGAGCCATCCGGCCGTTTCCACCCTATCCATCCGAGAGTTCCATTATTGCCATCCCATTTCTTCCAAGAACTCCACCAAGACATTGTGCATGTCCGGCTTTTCATTGAAGATTTGTATCGCTTCTACTGTGTTCGAGTGAGCCCAGCTGACTGTGCCATAAGGAGTTCTCAGGCTGTACCGATCTGCTGTTCATGACAGACAGGTCCTACTGTTCCGGTAAGAGCATACCACTTCTGTTTTTTGATTCAAGTGTCATCCTATCCGAGGATCTATGAAGTACAGTGCTTTTTTCATCTACTGATTTCCCATTCGTGGATGGACTTTTATATATGTTCTTTTTGTGTTATTATTGATGTATTTCAACATTTCCCTACCAGGACTTTTTCCACTCACGTGGTTTGTTGGGACTACACCATTCATTCAGCATTTATGTTGTCATTATTATTTTTATGTTTCACAGCGCTACATTTTTTCCACATTTCTCCTTGTATGAGCTGAAAGTTTAGAGGGACGGCCAGGTCTTCATAGATTTGCAGTGGTCTGATACTCCTTCCATTTCAATATTATCGCTTGCACAGTGCTCCTTGGGATGTTTAAAGCTTGGGAAATCTTTTTGTATCCAAATCCGGCTTTAAACTTCTCCACAACAGTATCTCGGACCTGCCTGGTGTGTTCCTTGTTCTTCATGATGCTCTCTGCACTTTAAACGGACCTCTGAGACTATCACAGTGCAGGTGCATTTATAGAGACTTGATAACAGACAGGTGGATTCTATTTATCATCATTAATCATTTAGGTCAACATTGGATCATTCAGAGATCCTCACTGAACTTCTGGAGAGAGTTTGCTGCACTGAAAGTAAAGGGGCTGAATAATTTTGCATGCCCAATTTTTCAGTTTTTTATTTGTTAAAAAGGTTTGAAATATCCAATAAATTTTGTTCCACTTCATGATTGTGTCCCACTTGTTGTTGATTCTTCACAAAAAATTACAGTATTATATCTTTATGTTTGAAGCCTAAAATGTGGCAAAAGGTCACAAAGTTCAAGGGAGCCGAATACTTTCGCAAGGCACTGTACACAGTGCCTTGAAAACGTATGCATGCCTCTTGAAATTTCCCACATTTTGTCATGTTACAACCAAAAACATGAATGTATTTTATTGGGATTTTATGTGATAGACCAACACAAAGTGGCACATAATTGTGAAGTGGAAGGAAAATTATAAATGGTTTTGATTTTTTTTTACAAATAAATATCTGAAAAGTGTGGTGTGCATTTGTACTCAGCCACCTTTCCCCTGATAACCCTCACCAAAATCTAGTCGGAGTGAGAAATATATTTTGTTGCAGCGCCAAAAATTGGCACCCATTACAATATACAGGGTAATATACAAAAAATACAAAAATAACTTGCATGTACATGCATCTGTCTAGATATGGACCAGTCCCCTCACATAGAACCCACACAAGTCCATCAGACCTTCCACAACATAAGCAATCCACAGAACACAAGGTTCAATTTCAGTTGCCAAAGACAAAAGGTGTCCCAAACCTCCTCAAAGCAAAACACAGACACTGAGGTAGGAATGGACAAAAACCTGCGGAGGATAAATAGGAGATAAATGACAACTGGTCCATAAAACCCCCCCATTCTTAAAGAAATCCCCTAGGCCGTCAAAGGACCTACCATTTTGTTGAAAAATCCCCAAAAAAGACTGATTGGAAAATCCAAAGATTAGAACTACCACAGCAAGGGGAGATCCATGGTAAGAACCTTCTGCTAGGATGTCCAGAGGGAACTGGCAACATTGGATTCCTGGCGTCGTCCTAAATACCCAAAGACCCGCCCAACGATGACACATATAGGGCAGAGCCCATGCGTCATCGGAAACAGGCTATTGATATGAAACTATCCACAGAGGAGGAGAAGGAATATCTAATTATATATTTTTTATGTTTTGGAATATATATAATGTTTTTAAATATTCCTAACTTTCATGTGTTTATGTACTGGATTGAACTTAAGTTCTCCTCGCATTGGACCTTTACCTGGGTCCTTTACTTTCACGGCATACCTGGCACAAAAGCCCCTCCAAATGTGCCACTTTGTGTTGGTCTATCACATAAAATCCCAATAAAGTACATTTATGTTTTTGGTTGTAACATGACAAAATGTGGTAAATTTTTAAGGGGTGTGATTCAGTGCAGAAAGTCCAATTCCTTATTGCCTTGCTGTTAATCACCACCAATCCTCTTATTGTTTCTTACAGTGCTCAGTATATACGCCTCACTCATGCTCCCCTTTGGGTGTATTCTCACCTCAACTCCAGTGACCTCACAATTAGGTTTTGTCAAAGCACGCTGTTTAGTCCCGTCCAGACTATAATGTATGGGTGTCCTAATCTCCTTATGCCTCCTTCTTAATGTCATTGTCTCACATCCCATAGTTTCATCCACATCCGTGTGTATAAAAAAAATCTCCAATCGTTTTTTTTTATCTTAAAACCAGGTGATGTTTTATTAAAATATAACAAAATGATTACTCACATTTATTGGGTGTTTAGAGTTCACCACACTGAAATCGCTTTAAATGCTCATGCAGTCTACTAGCCACTAGGCATAGAGGCTCTCCCTTTGGGAACAGCCACTGTGCCATCCTCTTGCCCCTCCTCTACAGGTTACGCCACAGGACTTTCCCCCTAAGTTCCATGTGGCATAATGCATAGGGGAGGGGCAAGAGGACGGCACAGTGGATGTTCCCAGAGGGAGAGCCTGTATGCCTAGAGGCTAGTAGACTGCATTATATCTTACATGGTATAAAGAGTAAGCACCTGCTCTCAAAACATTCAACTAGACCACCCACTTTACCCTGTAAAGGATACCTAAACCCATATTCAATAAAAAATGACAAGGCCATGTCTACATTCCTCCTCCCTGATGGAAAATATAGATTTCTATTAATGTCCAACTTTTAATGCCTTACTCCATTGTCCGACAGTGCTGGGACACAGTTCTCTAGACCCCAAGATTCCGAAGAATAGGCATCAGACAGGTTGGAAAACTGCTAGCTTGATTCATACAGGGGCTACTGTTAGTGCTCCTAATACACAGAGTGTGATATAGCTGTCAAACTAACAGCCAAGACCCCAGCTCCCCCCTCCCCCAACACTGCAGCTCCCCTGCCCCATAGTCAGCCCAGCCTTGGTCATAAGATAAATGTATTGTAAATGAATGATGTTGTTCTATGACATTTTAACACCAGTTCCATTTTATTCACTCTCTGTATATATGAGTTAAAAATGTTATGCAAATCTTAACACTGGAGGGCCGTCTGAAGGCAATGAGGTGAAACAGTTTAGTGATTTTGGCTGATGTAGACATATTACAGTATATGAGAGAGAATTATCAAACTCTATTAACGCTTTGTTTTAATTGTGTTGTATTTATGAATGCCTTTAAAATATTAAAATAAATATTCTCAGGGTTGAAATGATTGAGCAGTTTACCTGTGTATGGAGGAATTTGATAAGCAATTCCAAACAATTCCAAACAGGCAAAGGTAGCAGATTTAAACAGATTTGGAGGGCCACTGTAATATACTATGGGACTCCTAAACAAATAATAGAGGTAATATTAAATGGATATTATTTTTTTAAATATGAATGAATATTAAATAGCAAGCATTACTTATTATTTGGTATAATGCAGATTAATATTTAGGATAGTTCATGTTGATCTAGAGTCTATAGCAGCAGATGTTGCATTTTCATATTTGAATTAAATGATAGTTTGATGTCACTGGGATATATACGCAGATACAGGTACATAAAAGGAAGCAGCCAGTGGATACTGATAGGTTTTGGATATGCTAAAAATTGCTTAACATTGATAAATATGCCCCTATGTGTAAATATGTAAAAAATAGCACTGTAGAAAAGGACCATATACAGATAAAACAAGTATGCTGACATGTAATTTTTCTCCTTATTTCACAGCTACAGCTTTCTCCTAATTATATACTTCAAAAGAGAAACCTATGATGTGAAAGCAAAGTGGAAAAAGTAGAGAAATTCTAAATAAAATCCGAGCAACTAAAACAAGAGAAAAAGGAAAAATTTAAAAAATCTGCCCATTTAAAGGAAGTCTCTTTATCTACATAAAAGTGCTAATGTGATATAAATTTAAATATTTTTGTCCAAAAAAAAATAATAAAAACGATATCCAATTTGAAAAACAGTGCAATGGCAATGCGGGGGAAACTTTATCATAGCACTTGATAATTAATGGTGCTTTCTGATATATAGAAAAGAGAGGGATATGTACATATTTACTGTTATTCATATATTGAATAAGATCTTTCAATATCTTGCTAAAAATTAGTAGATTAGGGATTGGTAAAATACAAACTCACTGGCGTTGATTTGTTTCACTTCAATCATCCAATCACGTGGAAAATAATATAATTTTTCTACACTCCTTTGCACATGAATGGATGACTGAAGTGAACACAGTGTAACTAATCTAAATGAAATTTCAACTTCTTTAGTAGATACCCCCATTGCAATTGTTAAAATTTGTTAAACTCCCACTGTCAAAACTCATTATTTTCGTGCACTTTCATTGTTGATGTGTTCTAATTCTACGTAAACGTACTTACCATTACCAAAGAAACTACACAGGCAGCCAACCAGTTGTCTGAAGCTCAATATTTTTTTTGTCTTGTAGTTTGAGAATGTTGCCTAATTTTTTTTTTCTTGCTTGTTTTGAGTTTGTTGTTGCCTGGCAACCACTTTATGAAATACAGCGCATCATGTTTCTTTTGTTATGGCAGTCTTGAAGTCTTGAAGGAGAACCGCACATTTAACATCTCAGGTTACCAAAGGTAAATTAATTACAGCAAAGAGAGATTCTAACTATTTTTACACATGTTGAAATATTTCAACTAAAGAAGTAACATTAAAGAACATTTTGCTAAAATATAATTTTTCACTGTTAAACACTTTATAAAAACACAGTCTGTGCCAGTTGAGATCACACCATTGAGTACATGCAAGGTTCATTTTTAAACAAGCCCTCTGAATTAATTTCCCTTCTTTCTTTTAAAGCAAGCATGTCTTAAAATATACACTTTAATTTGAATAAAATTATACAATTTGATTTGAATAAAATGACGCCATCATAGGGAACACTGACCTGTGTAAGGGCACTTCTTCAGACGTGTTATATGGCTCATGGGATGGAGGATGACTGCTTACATCAGAGCCTAATAAATATAAATTTTGCTTCATGAGAATCATTTTAAAAGTTTACTTGCACTGAAAGATGCTTGCACATAGCTTGCTATAAGTGCTCTTCTGGACATGCTAAGAACCCCATAATATGACATGAAGAATACATGACTTTCAGATTACAGAGTTATACAATTAGTCAAATTGAAATAAAAAAAATGTATAGAACCCTAAACCTACAGCTGATCCAGAAGAAGGCGAAGATGCCTATGAAACAAAGGTATTGAATTAAAATTCAGAGTTCATGTTTGTGTTATTACATCACAGCTCAGAATTTACATCACTGTGCAATGTTTTACACAGTCCCTACAGTCCCTACTTTACGTCACAGCACAATATTTTACAACACAGCCCCCTTTACAATGCAGTGCTCCCTTTAGATCACAGTCCCCCCTTTTTAGAGCACAGGCCACTATCTTTACATCATTGTCCCCCCCTTACATCACAGTTGTGCCTTTTACATCACAGTCCCCCATCTTTACATCGTAGTCCTACTTTTGCATTTTAGTCCCCCATCTTTATTTTACAGTCCCCCTTTAGATTACAGCCCCCCTTCACATAAAAGTTCTCCCCTTTTACAATACCATTACCCCTTTACATCACAGCCCCACTTTATATAGCAGCCACCCCCTTTTATATCATGTCCCGCTTTTACATCATAGTCCCTCCCCATATCAAAGTCCCCCCTTTTTATAATATAGCACTACTCCTTTACTTGACAAAACTTCCTGGTGGTTACAATGTCTAGCCTGCTTCCACCAGCCACCTGTAGCTTTATCTTGAAACATCATTATAATGAGAAACCTTACTAGCCAACAGAAAGGTTTGAAAGGTGGGAGGGGTTAAGCCATCATTCACTACCACAAAGTTGCTCGGAATGTTTCAGGGGTCTTAGAGCCCTTTCACACTGGGGCAGTTTGTGCGTTTGGAGTAAAGCGGCGCTCAATTTAGAGACGCTTTACCGCCGTTTAAGCAGCGCTTTCTGCTTTTCAGCCAATATCAGGGTGCATTTAACCCCAAATAAGGAGTTAAAAACTCCCATGTTGTGGTGCTTCTGAAGCGCTTTTCAGGCACTATTTCTAGTGCTAAAATGCCTGAAAACTGCCTCAGTGTGAAAGGGGTGTTAGCACTATTTTAGACTTTTGAAAACATGTACATTTAGGTGCCTGGACTGCATACACTTTTTAAGATTACTTTTTTTTTAAATGACAGTCAAACATTAAACGAGTAGCTTAGAAGTGTAGCAGGTGAATCTTGCAGAAAAAACGAATACATAGTAGAAACACACTTTCGGTTTCTGAACTGTGCTTTATAGGGGGGACTTCAACAGAGGAATGGAATGTGTCAAACTTTTGACTGGAAAAGTGAGATGATCATACTACACATGTTGGGATTGGAAAGATATATTCAGAAAGTTACACAAAAGCTTGGAGATATTTGCAGTATGCATATTATTATATCATGTAGCACCCTGTTTCATTCCTAAATTTTCTTTAGTTTGACTACAATCCATTTCATAAGGTGCATGCCTAACAATAATTATCAATTGCAAGCATGGAAATTAAAGAGTCAATCAACTGAATATCTAAAATATCAGACGTAGGTGGGTTGAGTGTATATACTGTATATGCCTCCAAGACTCTGCCAGAATGATTTCTGCCTCATACACAACGCTTGTCGCAAGGGGGCTCTCTTTCTCTAATTGCAATCTGCCTTTTTATTATAGTACGTTATTGTGACTGAAAGAGGTGGGCACCATGAGAAGTGAGACTGGGATGGGATATGCAGACTTACCACTGAATGTCGTTCAGCCAGCTATCATCCAGCCATAAAAGAAATAAACAAATTCTGATGCTTGATCCTTTAAGACAAAATGTTATGGAAATCCACTTTTATTTCCCCATTATATCATTTTTTTTAGCTCCTGTCAAAGTGACCTTGCATTTGTATAATTCCAGAGACTAGGGCTATGAACAATCAATCAAAATGAATATACACTAGTAATCTTCTTTTGCATTTTTCGCTTTTCCCTGCTTTTCGTTCTTCACTGTTCTTCTGGTTTGATCTGCACAATACTATAGAGTACTAGAGTAAAAAAGTTCTGTAGATTGTAAATATGTAAAATATATTTATAATAATGCTTGTAAATAAAGTTTGTTTTTTGTTCTCTGATTTTCCTAACCTGTATTTATTTAATGTGGTATTGTTTAAACAATTTTTTAGTTTTTCTGATATTTAAGTAATATGTGACTATGTATTTCGATAAAGCACAGCGTGGCCCAGTGTGGCCAAACTACAAGCTGCTAAAGTACAGTATGAGTATTGTTCATTCAAAAAACAAACTATGTCTACTAGGTACTTCAAAACGCCTATTCAAATAAGGGTATTACATTTTCTTTAAAAGGATAACTACAGCCTAAAGTTACACTAAACTCAAAAATCTATTCAAGGATGTATTCTTAAATCAAAAAAGTCCCTTCTATTTCTCCTCCAAATCTCCAAACTGCTTTTTTTTTTTGCCGCTGTGATCCGACTTCCTGTAAGAGGGTGCCTTTATTAGTTTTCCATGGTCCCGAGGTTGCGCTGCACAGTGCATTCTAAGCCCTGATTGGCTGAAGCAATTCACCTGACCACTGGTCAGGTACAAGGCTTTGCCCAATCAGGGCACAGTGAATATCTGGTTGTTAAAGCTGAGTTCCACTTATTGTTGTGTTTATAAAAAGTCACTAGCTACAAAAAGTGTAGCTGCTGGCTTTTAATAAATACACATTCATCTGTCCCACAATCCAGCCATGCGGATGCCCGAACTCTCACTCCTCCCCCTCGCCTCTCCTCGGCGCCAGCATCACAAGGGTTGGCACCCGGCTGTGACAGCTTGCGCTCTGTGAATCCTAAATGGCTAGGCAATCTTCTGGGACCTGTGTAGTGTCACAGAAGATTTCAGGGAGGGAGGGGGAGAGGAGGAGTTGCCTAGGTGGCGAGAGCAGAAGTGGGAGCTGGGTACCTGTCAAAACTAGGTACCCGCTCCTCCCCCCAAAAAACTTTCATGCCAAATGTGGCATGTCAGGGGGTTAGGAGTCCTTAAAGCGTAACTTTTACTTTTGGGTGGAACTCTAACTCTTTAACCACTTAAGACCCGGACCATTATGCAGGTTAAGGACCTTACCTCTTTTTGCGATTCGGCACTGCATCGCTTTAACTGACAATTGCGCGGTCATGCGACGTGGCTCCCAAACGAAATTGGCGTCCTTTTTTTACCACAAATAGAGCTTTCTTTTGGTGGTATTTGATCACCTCTGCGGTTTTTATTTTTTGCGCTATAAACAAAATTAGAGCGACAATTTTGAAAAAAATTCAATGGGCCAGATTCAGCAACACTTGCGCTGGAGTATTTCGATATGCGCCGCGTAACTGTGAAGATGCCGTCGTTTCTATGTGCCCGTACCCACCAAACTAGATGCGCCCAATAACGGGTCATTTGCGACCGGCGGAACGATCCGACGCCAGAGTATCGTCAGCGCTTAATTTCGCTGGGCGCATCAGTCGCGCCTATTGATTTCCCCTGCAAATATGCAAATTAGGGATTTTTCCCAATTCACGAACGGATTAGCACCATACGCTGGCTACATGCGCTGCGCGTATCTCGTCCGTCCGGCGCAAAGTTATTTCTACAAAAGGCTGCTTTATCTTTACTCCAGACGGTCAGAGGTCAGCAGGAGAGCAGCTACAGCAGTGTTACCGACGATAGGAGCTAGCTGAGCACCCCCACTTGCAGGACAACACCTCTGTCCATGCTTGTCTGTCAAATTTTACAGCCATGGAGGAAGACATCATAGGTCTCCATAGCCGAGATGACGGCTGACAGCTCCTGGCCTTTAAAGTTCAGCTTTCTACTGTGTGTTTGCGGGGAACGGGAGCAGCCATCTCAGAACAAAAGTAACATCACTGCGGGGAGGGGGAGCAGGATATACTTTAGTGCCGGAATGGCGCTTCTACGGGCGCATTTTTAAACGCCCAACGGAAGGCATTGCGCTGACGTTTCCCGTGAAGTGGTGCCGACGGAAGTTGTGAGCATGCGCACAAAGGGGGCGAGTGGAGCCTCACTCACTGCGCATGCTCCGTGGTTGATGCGCTGAACGTAAGCCTCTGTACTGGGCTCCGCCCATCATTTACATATGATCACACCCACTTCCCCTTGCGTCGGGTTACGCCAGCGCATTATCGTTACTCTGGCGCAAGTTTACGCGCAACTGCTATGTGAATAACAGTACTTGCGCTGAAAGGGTCTTCAGAGTAACGTAAATGAGAAGCGTTACTCTGGAGCAAAGATGCTCTGATCTACCTGAATCTGGCCCAATATTTTTTACTTTTTGCTATAATAAACATCCCTCAAAAATATACAAAAAAAAACTTTTTTTCCCCTCAGTTTAGGCCGATACATATTCTTCTACAAATTTTTGGTAACAAATTGCAATAAGTGTTTATCGATTGGTTTGCACAAAATTTATAGCGTTTACAAAATAGGGGATAGTTTTATTGCATTTTTATTAATAATTTTTATTTTTACTATTAATGGCGGCGATCAGCAATTTTTTCCATGACTGCGACATTATGGCGGACACATCAGACAATTTTACGCAATTTTGGGACCATTGTCATTTTCACAGCAAAAAGTGCTATATAAATGCACTGTTTACTGTGAAAATTACAATTGCAGTTTAGGAGTTACCACTAGGGGGCACTGTAGGGGTTAAGTGTGACCTCATATGTGTTTCTAACTGTAGGGGGGCGGGGCTGGATGTGTGACATCATTGATCGTCTTTCCCTATATCAGGGAACAGACGATCAATGACACTGCCACAGTTTACACACACCTCTCCCCGTTCTTCAGCTCCGGTGACCGATCGCGGGACACCGGCAGCGATCGGGTCTGCTGGTCCTGTGGGCGCGGTCATTGAGCTTAGGATCGGGTCGCAAGTGTGCCGCCAGCGGCGTGCTCGCAACCCCACAGCTTAAAGAAACATGTACAGGTATGTGATTGTGCCCAGCCGTGCCTTAAGTGGTTAAGGAGAGCCACTGGGCCTTTAACAATGGATGAGTCATCAGCAAATGTGAAAAAAACTGTGTTGGGGTCCCCCCAATTAATACCAGGACCTTTGGGTCTAGTATAGATTTTAAATGGAACCCCACACCAAAATAAAAACACGGTGTAGGGTCCCCCCAAAATCCATACCAGACCCTTAGGTCTGGTATGGATTTTAAGGGGAACCCCCATGCCAAAATAAAAAAAAATGGCATTGGGTCCCCTAAAATCTATACCAGACCCTTATCCAAGCATGCAGCCTGGCAGTCCAGGAAAGAGGGTGAGCAAACAACCCCCTCCTAAACTAGGCCACTAGGCCATATGCCCTTAACAGGGGGGGGGGGGGGTGCTTTGGGGCAGATGGGCTCTATTTGTGGGAAAAAAGAACATTAATTTTATTTGTGTACAGCGTTGCACCACTGCACAATTGTCAGTTAAATGAATGCAGTGGTGTATCACAAAAAATAGCCCGATCATGCAGGGGGATAAATCTTCCGGAGGTCAAGTGGTTAAACAATCAGGGTCATCATTTTCCATGGATGTTTACCCACTGTTTATTCACAAGCACAAAAAGAAAGAGTGGATGACATTACTGTGAACACAGACTTGGTTTACTTTTTGCGAGGACTCTGTATATTTCAGTGGCTGCAGGTGGAAAATTAAGATGATCGGTTCCTGAATATGCCACCTCCACCACCCCTCCTGTCCAAGTGTAAAGCAGAATGAGACAGTGAGGCTGCACAGGCCCCCTGGAACATGTGGTGGCATTGCCAACATGACCCCTGTAGTAAAAACACGTCTCAATTAGGGGTTTTACTGCCCCTAAACGGCAAATGTAAATGAGCAATTACTGTCCTGATCCCCCTATAAGGCTGCTTTCACACTGATGTGCTATGGTTTACCTGCACCACAGGTAAATCTCAGTGCACCTGTGGCTTTCCTGTGGGTAAGCTACACTTTGCCATAGGGTTTTATTATATCTTACAGGTGTGGTGCACTTTGTGAAAGGGAACACAAGTTCCTGCATTCAGAAAGCACACCAAACCCACAGGATATAATAGAAGTCTATGACTCAGTGCAGCTAACCTACAGGAAAACTGCAGGTGCACTGCGTTGCACCCGTGGATCAGTGTGAATGCAGCCTCATAGATGTTAACTCTTTTATAGGTGCAAAAGTGCAGTGTATGTGTTTAATGCACTGACCTTCATTTAGTCTTCCAGCTTCTGCTGGCATTGTTCTCCAGACTGCTAGAAATGTCCCAAGCAAAATGCACTTGATATCATTCCGCCGAGGACAGGAGCCAGGGCTACAGAGAAAGCATCAGTTTATACGGCTCCTGGTCACTTCGTGGCTGCCCGTTTCCTTCACTGCCGGCATCAGCTCAATGCTCTGGGATGGTGGGTCGGCAACCCATTGATTGCAATCTGGGCTTGCCAACCCACTATCCCAGAGCATGGGCATGTGCTGAATGAATCAATGTCATTAAGTAAAAATGGTTGCTTATACCAACTTATAAGTATAAGCAATCATAATGTGTAAAAAAAAAAAAATCACTTCCTTAAAGTAGTACAATGTTACTGTGGTAATACAGTATTGTTTTGGTCACAGTGTATAAAAAAAAATTGTAAACAAAAGAAAAAACTGTAATAAAAAAGAAACACAAGTTTTTTTTTTTTTTTTATTAACATACTGTCACCAATCAGTATCCCTGACCACCGCCACACCAGTTAAATGATGAC
Organism: Rana kukunoris; assembly: GCA_029574335.1. Classification (NCBI taxonomy): domain Eukaryota; kingdom Metazoa; phylum Chordata; class Amphibia; order Anura; family Ranidae; genus Rana; species Rana kukunoris. The sequence goes on along the minus strand of CM056049.1, from coordinate 201,278,299 downwards.
ACTGCACTGCTGACAGTATGTAAAAACATTATGAAAAATAACTTTTTTGAAATTTCTTACTTTTCAAAAAATTTGTGACAAAAACGACAACTTCAACCGCTTAAGGACCGTCGCAGTTGTACTGTGGCAGGTTGTGTTCCCTGCAGGAATCGCTGTCATTGTAGGCACAGTTGTGGCACACTCTCGTGCCCACTGACTCAATGTGCACCGGCGACATGCGATCACCAAGTACAATAGCAGAATGGGGATCTGCCTTTGTAAACAAGGCAGATCACTATTCTGACAGATGACATGGCAGAGATCTACTGTTCCCAGTCATTGGGAACAGTAGATCTCTGTCATGTCCCAGGCAGCCTATCCCCCCTACAGTTAGAACACACCTAGGGAACACAGTTAACCCCTTGATCATCCCCTAGTGTTAACCCCTTCCCTGCCAGTGTCATTTTTACATTTATCAGTGCATTTTTATAGCATTGATCAATGTAATAATTTGAGGTCAGATTTGTCCGTCGCAATGTCGCAGATCGCCGCCATAACCAGTAGAAACAATAAAATTAAAAGAAAGTCCCTAAATCTATCCCATAGTTTGTAGATGTGATAACTTTTTGAACAAACCAATCAATATACGCCTATTGCGATTTTTTTACCAAAATATGTACAGTATCTCACAAAAATTAGTACACAACATTGACACTTTGCTACAATGTACAGCTTGTATAACTGTAAATTTGCTGTCCCCTCAAAATAACTCAACACTCAATTAATGTCTAAACCACTGGCAACAAAAGTGAGTACACCCATAAGTATATGAAAAGATAAAATAAAATATTTACACAAATGTGAGGGGTGTACTCAATTTTGGGAGATACTGTAGAAGAATATATATCAGCATAAACTTATGAATACATTTGTTTTGTGTTTTATTTATGTTTTTGAAAATGTATTATAGCAAAAAGTAAAATAAATAAATGTCTAAATCAAAACTGCAAAGGTGATCAAACCACCAAAAGAAAGCTCTATTTGTGGAAAAAAAATTGTTTGGGTACAGCGTCGCCCGACAATTGACAGTTAAACCGACGCAGTGCCATATTGCAAAAAATATCCTGGTCATTAAGAGGCAAATCTTTCCGATCCTTAAGTGGTTAAAAAAGCTTGCCATGTGTCTTACTAAATACCTTAGACTGTCTACTTTCCACAAGGGGACATTTGGGGAATATTTGTACTATCCTGGCATTTTCAGGCCTCAAGAAAGGAGATGTGTCAGTACATCAGGAATGATCAGTTTTCAGATATATCTCCCAAAGATTGTGGACTCTATAACTTTCCTACAGACTAAATAATAAACACTGATTTGGATGATTTTCACTAAAGAAATGTAGCAGAATACATTTTGCCCTAAATTTATGAAGAAAGATTATGTATTTACATAATTTACAGAAACTACAAAGAATGCTTTTTTCCCCAACATTTTTCATTTATTTAGCAATGAATAAAAAACCCAGAGATGATTAAATTCCACCAAATGAAAGCTCTATTTGTATGAAAAAAATAATTACAATTTCTTATGGGTTCAGTGTTGCATGACTGTGCAATTGTCATGCAAAGTGCGATAGTGCTGAAAGCTGAAATATGGCCTGGCAGGAAGGGGGTGAAAGCGCCCTGTATTGAAGTGGTTAAAGCAATCTACTGATTTAGATAATATATTCTAAGAAAGACTATTTGATATATTCCTAATGTAAAGAATATTTTCCATATGTGAAGGTTAAACCTCTTTTTATTCAGGTGCAAAAAGTGCTCTTTTTTCTTATGCTATCAACAAAGTCTACTACGTTTATAATATGGAGTATTTAGGTTATTGTACAAGGTAGTCAATTTTCACCATAATCTCCTTGAGGGTGATTAGATTAATCTCATACTCTCTCTCTCTCTCTCTCATTTAAGTCTATACCTCTTTTAAGCAGGAACAAAAAGTAGTTTCTAAGTGCAGAACTATAAAACTTTTAATATCCCCTAAAGGGGTTAAAACACTTACAAGATAGTGGATGAAACAGGCATGTAGCAGGTAAGTGTGTCCAGGAGATGTTCAAGTGACAGGGCAGTCACAGTCTGTGATGGTAAAGCTTCCAGGGAAGTCCACGAGATAACAACTGACTTGTGCTGTGAATGTTCAGAGGACACAATAACGCTGGAGCCTGGGGATGACGTTAGAGGAAGCGAGACAGAAACCAGCATGGAACACAAACAGGAAGTGGACAGGAAGTGTGTCATAGAGGCGGGACGTGTTTTTTTAACAGCTTATTGGTTCCTTCTTAAGCCAGTGAGCTAGACTTCTTTTTATATGCGTTTTTTATGTATTCATACATACTGTATGTGTATGCATATTCTTATTCCCCCTGATAAAAATTCCCCTGTTTTTAACTTCGTCTATGTCTGGTGTACTATACATTTGTCATGCGTTTTTTATGTATGCATACATATATGTATGCATATCCTTATTCCCCCTGTGGTCAGTTTATGTGCCTCTGTCTTCAGTAGTCTGCTATTTGCTCTCCTCTCTGCTCCTGTGTCCTCCTCTTCCCTCCCCTCTCTTTCAGTGTGTGAGCTGCCCCTCCCCCTCCTGCTGCTCTCATAACACTAACCTGTATACACCATCAGCACTGCCTCATATTGCAGTATCCTCCTCTGTGAATGATTTATAAAACATAAATGTTGTAAATACCTTATTTAAGAGCAGAGATTGCGATCACATGACTAGCAAGCTCTCTCCTCCCCTCCTCCTCCCCTCCAGACAGGCATCAGCAGAGGAATCTCAGCCCTGTGCGCTGCATCTCTCAGAGAAGAAAAGGAGAAAGCTGGCTGGTCATGTGATCGTAAATGTCAGGGACCTACCTGCGGGCTCCGGCGAGCCCCTGGTGCTCGCGCTCGTGCACCGATTGCGCGCGTCTGCGCGCCGCACGTGCACCTATTGTGCGCGTGCGTGCACAGTGCGCGTCTGCACCGCGGGAGCCGGCGCGTGCACGGCGGGAGCGCGCGCATGCGCGTTAGGCTCAATTGGCTCCACCCTGCCTTTAAAAGGTCAGCAGCTGCAGTGACACTTCGCTGTCTGATCTGCAGCATAGTGTCCACAAACCTGTGAATCTGGTATCTGTTGAACCTGTTTTTTACCCGGCTCCGTCTGACTACCCGAATACCTCTAACCGACCCCTGGCTTGATCTGACTCCGCTCTGCTCTCCTGCCCACCGTTACCAGACCCTATGCCTGAAGCTTGACTACGCTACCTCCTCTTGAGTGACTTCCTGGTTATCTGCTCACCTGACCTTGCTGGCCGTATACCTGCTGTTGTCTTGTCGTGCCCGCTGGACACTGTTTTTCTCACGCTTCTGTTTCCACATTACATACCGACCAGGTTCAAAGAACGTCAAGCCGGAAGCATTATCCGGAATGCATGATAACCCCAAGGATGTATCTGCTCCCGACACCATCCTACCAGCAGGTAACTTCCTACTTCTCCAGTCTGGTCTACTCTCCCAAATTAGAGAAGCATCCACAGACGCCTCCAAACCTTCCAGCACCACCTTAACATCCAGGAACGGACTGTTTTGGAGAGGAAGCCAAATTTTTGTTCCGGAAAAACAAATCGCGTGGAGGTCTTGAAACTCCTTCACGACCACCCGTTGGTGTGCGGCAATTTTTGTAGTCGTAGATCGCCTATCCAAAATTGCTAATTTCCTTCCTTTAAAGGGTACCCCAACGGCTGCAGAGACTGCTCGTATCTTCATCAAGGAGATCGTCCGGTTACATGGGATTCCCTCCAACATCGTGTCTGATAGGGGGGTTCAGTTCACGTCCCGCTTCTGGAAATCTCTATGTGAGACCTTGAAGATCAAACTCTCCTTTTCCTCAGCCTACCACCCCCAGACCAACGGGCAAACGGAGAGGACCAACCAGACTCTTGAACAATACATTAGGTGCTTTACGTCCTTCTCCCCGGACGATTGGGTCCACCTGTTACCTTTAGCGGAGTTCGCGTATAACAACGCCAACCATTCGGCCACTGGGCAATCCCCCTTCTTTGCCAAATACGGTTTTAAGCTAACCTTTTTACCTGACTTTTTTTCAGAATCCGCAGTGCAGAGTATGATGGAGTTCCTAAGCCACAACAACCAGGTATTGCGGGAGGCAGTGACTAAAGCCCAAGTCGCCAGTAAGAGGTTCTTTGACAGGAAAAAGAGATTCAAACTGGATCTTCAGCCAGGTGACCAGGTGTGGCTATCGACAACTAACCTCAAGTTGGCCTGTCCTTCAAAGAAGTTGGGACCGAAGTTCATGGGACCTTTTCCAATACGAAGAAAGATCAATGAGGTATCGTATGAACTATCCTTACCTGATTCTCTGAAAGTTCATCCAGTGTTCCATATATCATTGTTGAAACCTGCAGTTCCGGATCCCTTTCCTGACAGAGGGGCCAGTCCCCCAGAACCAGTTTTTGTTGATGGGTGCGAGGAATATGTTGTGGAGGCCATCCTCGACTGCAGAAAACGGCAAGGGCAAACTCAATTTTTAGTAAAATGAAAAGGGTATGGCCCAGAGGACAATTCCTGGGAACCTGAAAGCAACGCCCATGCACAGAGACTGATTCGTAACTTTTTTTCCGCTCACCCTGAAAAGAGAACCGGACTTGGCATCCGGAGGCTGGCCCTTGGGGGGGGCAATGTCAGGGACCTACCTGCGGGCTCCGGCGAGCCCCTGGTGCTCGCGCTCGTGCACCGATCGTGCGCGTCTGAGCGCCGCGCGTGGGCGCGTTCACATATTGTGCGCGCGCGTGCATGGCGCGCGGCTGCCTTTAAAAGGTCAGCAGCTGCAGTGACACTTCGCTGTCTGATCTGCAGCATAGTGTCCACAAACCTGTGAATCTGATATCTGTTGAACCTGTTTTTGACCCGGCTCCGTCTGACTACCCGAATACCTCTAACCGACCCCTGGCTTGATCTGACTCTGCTCTGCTCTCCTGCCCACCATTACCAGACCCTATGCCTGAAGCTTGACTACGCTACCTCCTCTTGAGTGACTTCCTGGTTATCTGCTCACCTGACCTTGCTGGCCGTATACCTGCTGTTGTCTTGTCTCTAACCCGGCTTGTCTCACCAGCATCAGCTATCCAGTTCCTGTGAGCCTCCCAGAGACGCTGTCTCCTGCACCGTCTGTCTGCAAGATCCCCATCCGGCCGGTCTGCTGTCATCACCAGGCACTCTTACCTCGCCGTGCTCCCGGGCTTGCTGTTCCCACTCCAGCAGCCCCCGAACCCGGGCTGTAAGAGGGGCTCCTTCCTGCATACTAGGCTCTATCCACAAGGTTCGTAACAGTAATCTTGGCAGTGAAATTAGGTATTTGCAGCATTTATATTTATAAATCACACACATATGGGGACACTACAATAGGAGGCAGTGCTGATGGTGTATACAGGTTAGAGTGGCTTAACAAACACTTTAAGCTGCTTTCATTACCAAAAAAACACATTTAAAGGTGCATTCATGAATACAGCACTGCATTAACATGTATTCTATCTGCCTGAGATAAAATTTCCATAAATTCAAGCGTGCTAATAATAAAATGTATCTTTTAGCACAGTGCTCTTTAGAGATGACTGCTTTCTTGTAAAAGTGACCGATGCAACTAAGCAGCTGCTTACTAAAAACCGGAGGCGACCCCCTGACCTCTTCCGCCACTCGCTTCGGCTCTCCCATCCCACAAAGCTGGAATCAGTATTGATCGGGTCTCAGATATAGTAACACCTGGAAAGTCACGTCATGACAACATGTCCGGTTTACTGAAACCTTAAAGGCGCCAGTGCTAAAAAATCAAAAGTATTCAAAAACACAGATCTTGGTGTTTCGAATGCTTTTAATTGGTGCAAAGAAGGGATTCGGGGTCTTATAGACCCCAGATCCCTCCATGTGACAGCAATAAAAGTGATACTTTTTTTTAAAGCAACAATGTAAAAAATAATATAAATGTATAATTAGAAAAACATCCATTAAAGTCCCCCCATCCCCCAGTGCTAGTATGCAAAGGCGAATGCATGCGTCGGTCCCGAACGCACGCAAACCTTGATCATCCCACACATGTGAGGTATCATAGTAAACTTCAGATCATGGGCAGTAATTCTAGCACTAGACCTCCTCTGCACATCTAAATATATACCCTGTAAAGGCTTTGAAAACCTCACCTATAGATAGTAAAATTGTTGTTTGTCACCGTTCTGTGGGCGTGCACAATTTTAAAGTGTGACATGTTTTCTATCTAGTTACTCAGCGTCAGTAGTGTATTTAAGTTTTGTGCTGCCCTAGGCCTGACTAAACTGGTGTTCCCCCCTTATTTAAATATGACCCACCCCTTCCTGTCAAGGCCACACCCATTTCTGTTTAAGACCCACTTTTTCAAGTGGGACACTAGTTCTGAGGGCCTGGGGGGGAGGGGTCAATGGATTCCCTTAATTTGCATAGATTTTCCTGTTTGGCTATGGGGAAGGAAGTGAAGAGAAATCTCTGCAATGGGAGAGGGATGGTAAAAAATAAACTGTCATTGGATATAACCCTCCCTTACTCCAAAAAAAAAGTGTTGCCTATAGTTCTACTTTGCCTATAGTTCTACTTTAAGCACAAAGTTTCTGATAACAGTGTAGCGCAAGCCAGCGGGGACTCTTTCCGTGCTGCCCCCATGCAAAGTGCTGCCCTAGGCCTGGGCCTTGTTGGCCTAAGCCAGGATACAGCGTTGCTCAGCGTGACATCATCTATTATATTTAAAAAAAAATGGGTTAAAGGAGTTGTAAAGGCATGAGGGTTTTTATCTTAATGCATTCTATGCATTAAGATAAAAAAACTTCTGTGTGTAGCAGCCGCCCCAGCACCCCCTAATTACTTATCTGAGCCCCATCTCTCTCCAGCGATGTCCACGAATGTCTTAGATGTCCAGGACTCTCCTCCTGATTAGCTGAGACAGGACCAGGAGCAGCGAAGAAGGACCCGAGGAGAGAAGGACCTAGGCTGCTCTGTGCAAAACAAACTGTGCAGAGGAGGTAATTATTATATGTGTGTTATTTTATGTTTTAAATAAACTTTTCAATCACTTTAAGTATTATGTTTTTTTTGCTTTAAAAATTTTAAAAAGTGAATTTTCCCCCCCAAAAAACTGTGTTTGAAAGATGCTGCCCCAATACCATGTGACAAAAAAAAATGCAAAACCAAACAATTTAATCTCTAGGGCCAAAATATATAATGTTTGGGGGTTCTAGCAAATTTTCTAGCAAAAATACAAACTTTTTGTACATGTAAACAAAAAGTGCCAGAAAATCCCTGGTCTTCAACTATTAATGCCCTCCAGCAATGGATCACATACCAGCATTGTAATACATATAGTATATAATAAATATCAGAGGTTATGTATTCAACCATCTGTCAATTACAAAAGGTTATGTGCAAACAATGGTTGATATTGTTGCCATATACTGAGCAGTACTCGAAGATTATAGATCTCCTAAAGGAGCCTCCAAGTGGGATAGTAAATAATTATATCCACATAGCATATCCTCGAACATCCACTTCTCTTTATGAGTTCAACCATGCGGTCAGATCCATCAATATAGTTGACAGCAATTATACTTTATCAAATGGGATGATGCATTTTGTCCACAGAATCAATTCTTTAACATCCACAGCTATTGTAGATCATACAAATTTCAACATGTAATTGCATCCATCAGAGGAGCTGCTGGTTACTATTTTGCACATAAGAGCACATTCATTACTTATAACCCCAAATAGTGAACCCGACAAAATAATAACATTCACATTGATCCACACATTATTTATTAAATCATTGATGCTTATCTAATGTTATCCACTTGGGTGATATCACAATAGACTCATAGAAGTATATACGAATATCTGTCATCTGCAGCAACTGTCTTACCAAAGCATGGTCAATTTCTTCATGGAAGGCATTAAAACAATTATACATACTGTCTGCCGAAACCTACCAAAAAGTGCACTTTTTACATTATTTAATATATGTTAAAATAACTTCACAGTATCTGTTCCAGCTATAATACAGCATATACCTATCAAAGATTCCATTTATCCTAGTGAAAAATATGTGAAATCACCCAAGTGTAATTTGATGGGATTCGCTCAGCGATTTCTCTCTCAATTGCCTTATGTAACATTAATGGAGCACATCTTGTTACACTGAATCTAGCCAAGGCAAATATTATTGCAAAAGTTTTTTTTTTTTTTTTTTTCAGAACATTTTTTGTGACAAATCTTTTTGAGCAATGGCAGGAGCCTGCTCATTCATCTGCTGACAATTGCTGTCCATGGTGCTGAAGACGTTTTGTGTCTGTATTGTGACATAATAATACAGTTTACTTACATATTTTTATTTATTTTGAAAGTTGTAGTTACTACAGCAATTCCCTGCTTTACTATGTTGATTTTGGTACCATCATAGGCAATGCACCTGCCCACCATACAAAGGGTTTACGAGTGCAGGACCGATATGTTCTTACAAAGTTTTTACTGCAATCTGCAGTGTCCCCACAGGGACGATTCACCCTCACTATTTGTCCTGGTGACCATTGTGTCTTGGACAGAAAGTGATTGAAAAACATATATTTTTGTGTTGACGCCAGCACAGAATTAGAGGGGAAATCTTCCAGGGGGGCCTCTGATCTTAACCACTTGAGACCCACGCTAAAGACAAAAGACGTCCACAGCGCGGCTCTCAAGTGCCAAGTGGATGTCTTTGGACATCATTTAAAGTGCATTACCTGCGCACGGCACTGGGTGGCGTGCGGTGGGTAAACACTGTCCCGGCGCATCGCTGAAGAGCCGATGCGTGTACCTGGCAGCCGCGATGTTCGTCGGGTACATGTGATCGGCGGGAACACAAGCAAGTGACAGCAGGGACGTGGAGCTCTGTGTGTAAACACAGAGCTCCACGTGATGTCAGAGGAGAGGAGACTGATCTGTGTCCCTTGTACATAAGGACACAGCATCGGTCACCTCCCCCAGTCACCCCCTCCCCCCACACAGTTAGAACACACCCAGGATACACATTTAACCCCTTCCTCACCCCCTAGTGTTAACCCCTTCCCTGCCAGTCACATTTATACAGTAATTAGTGCATTTTTATAGCACTGATCGCTGTATAAATGTGAATGGTCCCAAATTTGTGTCAAAAGTGTCCGATATGTCCGCCGCAATATCACAGTCCCAAAAAAATTGCAGATCGCCGCCATTACTAGTAAAAAATTATTAATAATAAAAAATTATAATTCTGTTCCCCATTTTGTAGGTGCTATAACTTTTGCGCAAACCAGTCGCTTATTGCGGATTTTTTATTTTTATTTTTTTACAAAAATACGTCGAAAAATACATATTGGCCTTAACTGAGAAAAACAATTGTTTTTTTTAAAAACAATTGTTTTTTTTAAAAACAAATTGGGATATTTATTATAGCAACAAGTAAAAAATATATATATATTTTTTAAATTGTCTCTCTTTTTTTGTTTATAGCGCTAAAAATAAAAAACGCAGAGGTGATCAAATACCACCAAAATAAAGCTCTATTTGTGGGGAAAAAAAGGACATCAATTTTGTTTGGGAGCCACGTCGCACGACCGCGCAAATGTCAGTTAAAGCGACGCAGTGCCAGAAGTGCCAGAAGCTGAAATTTCGCCTGGGCACGAAGGGGGTTTATGTGCCCAGTAAGCAAGTGGTTAATGAGAGCTGTCTAAGAGGGGGATTTGTCTTGGCTTTGTAGAGATCTCCACTTACTACTTGCTGTGTTTGAAGAGAAATATCCCCATCAGAACACAGTAAGAATTCCAGGGAATACACGGTATCAATAAATAGAAGTCTATTTCAGGCTTGTACACTCATAGCACAAAAGTGGTTGTCACCACATCCACATACAGTTGCAGAATGGAAAATGCAAGTAAGGGAAATCGTAATTAAGGGAAAATTTACCCTTTTACATAGAGGCTGTCTAGGGAAATTTGAAAAAATATGGAGAAGATGGTTTGATATTTTGGATGTATGATGAGAGGGGAGCGGATACATGTGTAGGGGGAGGGTGGAGCATGGGGCCAGGGGTGTTGGGTGGTTTATTTTATTTTAATTTATTTATTTTCTTCCCTCTCAATATGTGCTTGGGTCGTATGTTGTTTTTGTTGTCTATGTTGTTTGTATATAAAATAAATAAAAAATGATTTGATAAAAAAAAGAAAAAAAGGAACACAGAAAGAAACTATTACCAAAACCAACCTAGCAAGATCACACCTTCTGACTAGTGGGAAGGGGATGCTTGGATGCTGCTCAGAATGAGATCCAGAATTGTTCTTTTATGACAAGCATATTGGTGTGCAGGGATCACCTCATTCCAAGAAAGAGAGGGCCAGATTCAGAGAGAATTAGATTATCGTAGCGTATCAGAAATACACTACGCCGCCGTTTTTTACCTGGCTCTACGTGGAATCCAGGTAGATTTTGTCCAGTAAACGACGGCGGCGTAGTGTATTTCTCCCGTCGCAATCCATCTACGCGAGTAGGGGGCTTGAATCATTTAAAATAGGCGCGTTCCCGCGGCGATCGAACTGCGCATGCTCCGTTCGCAAATTTCCCGCCGTGCATTGCGCGAAATCACGTCGTTACGTCATTCGTTGTTTGAGTAGCGTCGTTTACGGACATTTCTATTCCCGAACGACTTACGTAAAAAAAATAAAAATAAATTTAATTCGACGCGGGAACGACGGCCATACTTAACATGGGCTACGCACCGTTAGACCAGCAAAAAGCTGGTCTAACAGTACGTAAAAAAAATAGACGTAAGCGTTTGCGAAGACCGCTCGTATCTTCGTGGATCTCCATAAAAACTAATTTGCATATCCCGACGCATCAAAACGACGCAAACTCCTCCCAGCGGCCGCAAAAATATCGCAGCGTAGATCCGAAGGCTTACAAAGACGTAAGCCTCTCGGATCGAAGCCCGAAGCCGCCGTATCATGGTTTGAGGATTCAAACTAGTGATACAGCGCGCAAAATTTGAAATTACTCCTGTCTAACACCAGTTAGACAGGCGTAATTGCTCTGTGAATCTGGGCCAGAGAGTGTTTATTATAGATATGTATAGTATATTGTAAAATAAATAAAAAATGATTTGATAAAAAAAAGAAAAAAAGGAACACAGAAAGAAACTATTACCAAAACCAACCTAGCAAGATCACACCTTCTGACTAGTGGGAAGGGGATGCTTGGATGCTGCTCAGAATGAGATCCAGAATTGTTCTTTTATGACAAGCATATTGGTGTGCAGGGATCACCTCATTCCAAGAAAGAGAGGGCCAGATTCAGAGAGAATTAGATTATCGTAGCGTATAAAATACTGTCAGTCCCTGCCCTCAAGGATCTTACAATTAAAGGTTCCTATCACACAGGTATGACCACACATACTAGGGCCAATTAACCTAACAGCGTGTCTTCTGGAGCATAAAAAAAAAAACAGAGCAAAGCGACACAAGCACAGGCAGAATGTGCAAACTCTTTGCAGCCAGTGTTGAGGTTGTAATTTGAACCAATGACCCTAGTGTTCCGAGGCAAAAGTGCTAACTACTAAACCACAGTATTTTATCATTTTTAGGCTTGGTGCTATATCTGCTGCTTTAGAAGCTGTCCCACCATAGCATAACTAAAGTCCTAGCAGCCCATCCCACTGGGGACATTGTTGAGGCAACTTAACTACCTAAACACATTCAGTGCTGGCCAATTATCACATTCCTTGTCTACATGTAAATATATATATATATATATATATATGTATATATATATATGTATATATATATATATATATATATATATATATATGTATATATATATATATATATATATATATATATATATATATATATGTATGTATATATATATATATATATACTGTATATATATATATATATATATGTATATATATATATATATATATATTTTTTTTTTTTGTGAGAAGACTGCTTAAGACCCTCAAATATTATGGTTTTAGGCAGAGGCCCTAGAGAATAATATGGTGGGAATGCCTATTTTTTTATGTTACACTATATTTGTGCAGCAATTTTTCAAATGCAAACTTCTTGGAAAAAATATACTTTAATTAATTTTAATGCACGAAAACACAATATAATACACAATTTTTGGTAAAATACTGTATAACAGATGATGTTATGCCGAGTAAATAGACAACACACGCATTACGCTTTAAAATTATGTTTGCGTGCAGAATGGTGCCAAACTATGGTACCAAAAAGTTGGAAAGGAGACAGTTCTCCTAACAGTCTCCAAAGTAAAAGAAAATGGACTATCTCGGTACCTTGGACATAGTACACATGGAGCAAAGTAAAAAGTATTTTATTTATACAAAAAGATAAAAACAGGATATCCAGATACAAACAGAACAACAAACATAAATAAAAGTTCAAAAAGGTGTGTTGAGATGTAGTCTATACATTTGTTCTACTAATACTTAGTTGTACACCGATTGGGAGACAAGAAGTTTAGTGGGTCCTCTACATGTTTCGCAGATTTGTACCGCTTCTTCAGGAAGGAACTGACTGGGTAATATTTGAAATAAAGTAACAAAATACAACTAATATTCAGAACAAAAACTTTATATACATAAAGGCCCGGATTCACAAAGCACTTACGCCGACGTAATGCAAATGTGCGCCCGGCGTATGTGTGCGCCAGAGTCACAAACCAACATACGTCCAAAAACAGGCTATCCTACCCCGACGTATCTTGCTTACGCCGGCGTAGCGTGGACGCAAATATGGTTTAGACGCATGTTGCTTCTCCCATTGATTAGGCATTCAAATATGCAAATGAGGGAAATACTGCGATTCACGAACGTACGTGCGCCCAACGCATCTATGCGATGTTTGCGTAAGTTGTACATCCGGCGTAAAGTTATTCCTCATAGATGAGGTGCAACCCAGCAATAGACATGCAAAGGTCTGCCCCAGAGAACACAGGCCGGTGTATTGGGTGTACGTTACGTTCACAGCGTACGTAGTGATCTGGCGTAGCTTAGGCAGTTGTGCTGACGTAGTTGTGAGCATGCGCATAAGGGTGCAGTTTCATGCATCCACGTCACAACTACGTCACGGCGCATGCGCGTTCGTGATACGACGGGCGTTAAACACTGCACCATGCTCATACCATGATTTGAATGTTGTCACGCCCACTTCCACTTTCGCTGGCCTGCGCCTTCGAAAATACGCTACGCTGGCGTATCTTGGTGAGCAATAGCTTGCTGAATACAGTGCATGCCTCTCCGCGCTGGCGTAGTGTAATGCGTGTGTGCTACGCCAGCGTAAATTTGCGCCCACTCTCTGTGAATCCGGGCCAAACACTCCCCTACAGCGGACATGGGGGACAGATGTAAGTGGATGTATTAATGCTGTGTAGCAACTATAAAATATAAAAATATATAGATTGTAAGTACATCATGAGTATATACATATAGGTATATATATATATATATATATATATATATATATATTTATATATTTTCCCTCCCCCTCATGTATATAGTTGCTACGCAACTATAGATAGATAGATAGATAGATAGATAGATAGATAGATAGATAGATAGATAGATAGATAGATAGATAGATAGATTTTTTTATGAATATTATTTGTATTTTGATACTTTGTTTAAGATATTACCCAGTCTGTTCCTCCTGAGAAAGAGGTACAAATCTGCAAAACATTTAGAGGACTCCTTGGGCCGGATTGTGCATCCTTCAGACCCATCTCCCTCTTAAACATGGATGCGAAGGTCTTTGCGAAAGTTTTAGCCCCCCGACTGTCCCAGGTTATTGATGACCTGGTGGGTATTGATCAAACTGGGTTTATGCCGGGTAAGGGGACTGATATTAATGTTAGGCGCCTCTTTCTGAACCTCACCATCCCGCATGATAGCCCGGGTACCAGAGTCATTGCCTCTCTAGATGCCGAAAAGGCGTTTGACTCTGTTGAGTGGTCCTTTCTGTGGGAGGTTTTGCGCCGCTTTGGGTTCGGCCCTAGTTTCATTCATGGGATTAAATTGCTCTACCAGGCGCCTAGAGCTCGAGTCCGCACCATCAACTGGCTCTCGGAACCCTTTAATTCGTATCGCGGTACGCGGCAGGGGTGCCCGCTCTCCCCCGCCCTGTTCCCTCTGGCTCTGGAGCCCCTGGTGATTTTGATCAGGAGCGCTCCGGATGTCCTGGGCCTGCGGGTGGGTAAGCTGGAAGAGCAGCTGTCCCTGTATGCCGACGACGCGTTGCTGTACTTGAATGATGCTGGCCCCTCTTTACTAGCTGCACTGCGTATTTTTGACGAATTTGGGAAATTTTCTGGTATCAAAATCAACTGGAGTAAATCTGTATTATTTCCTATTGATGACGGTGCGATCTCTGGGGCTTCTCCCTCCCCCTGAGGTGGGTGGAGGAGTTCCGGTATCTTGGTGTGTTGGTGACCCGGGACCCTTCTAAGTATGTCAATGTAGCAATGTATGTGTCGGTTCATTGGTGGTTTCGGGGCTCCAGGTCTAATGCAGCGGTTTGCCTGGAGGCTACCTGCCTTGGCTCACTAGCCGACCTTCATAATTTTGTTTATAGGGGACCGGGGCATACAAGGTGATTCCTGGGCCTACCCGGGCGACGTGGAAGGTGTGGAGGGCAGCTCGGTGGCGCTATTTGACACCTGATCAGTTGTCCCCTGCGCATCCACTTTGGGGCAACCCGGCTTTGCCTCACTTCCATTCCATTCTGGACCCTCAGGCCTGGGCAAGGTTTGGTATTACCAAGTTGAGCCACATTATGCCCCGGGGAGAATTAATATCCTTCCCGGAGTTGAGAGATGCGTACCACCTGCCCCGGTGGATGCATTTCAGATACCTGCAACTTAAGCATGCGGCGAGGGCCCAGTTCCCTTGGCGCCCTATCCTTCAGGCTGACCCCGTAGACGAGCTTCTGGCGCCGGGAGATCTTGCTAGGCATTTCTCTACCCTATATGGGGCGCTTTCGAGTAAGGACTCCCCCAAGATGGAGAGAATGTGGGAGGCCTGGCGCAGTGACATACCCTCTCTGGATAGGGAGGGATGGGAAGACTGCCTGGATTGTGGTCCTAAGTTGGTCATTGCATCCAGGGATAAGCTTATACAGGTCAAATTCCTCCATAGAATTTATTATACTCCCCAAAAGCTTCATCGCATGTTCCCGGCCAGAGATCCCATGTGCCCTAAATGTAAGACTCAAGTTGGCACCTATCTTCATATGTTTTAGGAATGTCCTGTGGTGGGGGGGTCAGCGGTGTTTAGTGTACTTAACTCGCGGCTGCAGCTGTCCCTTCAGATGCTGCCCGAGTTGGCGCTATTGGGGGTGCACGAGGATGCACAGCGCTCGCATCATTTGAAATAGTTGATTTCCTACCTTCTATTTTACGCTAAGAAGGAGATACTTCTTAAATGGATTGTCCCTTCGCCCCCATCTCTTTCCCCCTGGGAAGCACAGATTGAGGCTGCCTTGCCTATGTATAGAATCACATACATTAACCGAGGTTGCCCGTGGAAGTATGACAAAGTGTGGGCTCCCTGGCTCTCCTCTTAAGGGCCCTGGGCCCTGTCTCATGTGTTTTGAGGGAGGGTGTGTGGGGGTTGGGATTTATGTCTTGTTTTGACTAATTGTAGACCTGCCTTTTTGTCATTGGTTCTCTTTGAGTGACGTGTTCCCGCCTGTTATTCTGCCTGACCGACTTTCTCTGTTGTTCGCTGATGCTCCTTGTTATATGTCCTGTTTTGTACTATGTCAAGAGGTATACTGTACCGCATGATTTTCTTTTCACAATAAAGCACCTTTGTTTTGTTAAAAAAACTCCTTGGGCCAGATTCACGTACATTGGCGCATATATTGACCGACGTAGCGCATCTCCTTTACATTACACCGTCTCAATTTGGAGGCACAAGCACCATATCCTCGTAGTATTTGCGCACAAATTTGCGCCGGTGCAACGCAATTTCCAAGGCGTAAGGCGGTGTAATTCAAATTGGGAAGGATGTGGGCGTGTTCCATTGAAATGACCCGTGACCCCCTGCAAATGAAAGGCCGGCCGGATTGCGCATGCGCACATGAAGCAGACCATGGTCAGCACCTCTCTGCGCATGCTCACAACTCGGCACAGCGTGATCAGTGAGATTGGAACTAGACCCGGTCAACTTAGTGAGCTACGCACAGTGCTTAAATAGACTGAGAGAAAGGCCCTTCCTTGCAAAAGTACATCCATTTGTATCCCTTCCTATACAGAAAGGTGCTTTTGTTCTGTTGTTTGTTCGCGTTTGTCGGTTTGTGACTTGTGTTTGAGATCTTTGTTGACTGTTTTGTATATTGTTGTTGACATTGTTTTTTGGTGACTGTTTTTGAGACTGTTTTGTTGCTAGATTTTGGTTGATTGTATTGTTGCTAGATTTTGGTTGATTGTTTTGTTGCTAGATTTTGGTTGATTGTTTTGTTGATAGATTTTTGGTGATTGTTTGGGAGAGAGTTGTTGTATGAATATGAGTGAAAGGAAGCGAAAGTTACATTTTTCTTTGCAGGAGAAAGAAATTATTGCCCGGGCAATTCTCTTATATGGGCGTTTCCTGCACGGCCCGGAGAGTGCCAACACCACCCCGGCCAGGAAGGTTGAGATATTGCAGAACATCGCAGACGAGGTAAACTCGTTTGGGGGGAGACCCGGACACGCCAGGGGATCGCCAAGAAGATCAATGATCTCCGGCGTGTGGTCCGTGGGAAGCTGGGAAAGATTGCAGCCCATGCCAGGGGCACTGGAGGGGGCCCACCATGCCCTGTTCGGCTGACAGTGGAGGAGCGTGTGGTGGCCCAGACCTTCAACAGGCAGCAAGTGGAGGGGCTGCCTGGCTTTGACTCCAGTCAGGAGGCCGTGAGGACAGGTAAACTTTTTTTTTTTCTATCTGGTGTGTAGCATGTGTGGGGGGGGAAGGGAATATGTGGCAAGTGTGTGAACCTGTGAATGTTTTGTATCATCCACAGATGTGCAGGAGGGTGCTGGGCCATCTGGCCTGACCGCACCATCCCCGGGACAACAGCCTGATGAAGACCCCAGACAAGGTCACTTCCCGGCCACAACTGGGGGCAGGAAGGCGACCCAGAAGACCAGGGGGTGGCCGAGGTTCTGCCCGCCAATCTCAGAAGGGACCAGGCCCTTCAGAACTGCCATCTGGGACAGGTCAGCCAGACTTTGGGGCGGACGGAGGAGAGCCTGTCCTCCATAAAGGATACACTTGGGGACATGGACTGCCACTCCCGGGCTCTTATAAACTGCCTAAACGAACTGCAGACTACTACAGCAGGCGTTGGGCAGGATGTGAGGGCCCTCGCCCAGGCTATCCAGGCCAATAGTGCAAGCATGAATGCTGGCCTGAGCAGAATAGCCGTGGCCTTGGAGGGCAGGTGGGCAGAGACCAGGGGCTGCTCCTCCTTCCCCGGATTACCCCCCCCATGAGTCTACCAAGAGGAGTCGGGGCCGTGGCCGTGGGCGCCCCAGGCGTGGGTCCCGCCAGCTGCATTCATTTCTTTCTCCCCTTTTTTTTTTTTTTTGGCTGGGCATTTTTTTTTTGCTGGACATTTTTTTTGTTTGTTTTTATTTTTTGCCTGATTTTTGAATGTGGGGGTGACATTCCTGCTGGAAAAGGGGTGTCACCCTCATTTGTGGTGGAGAAGGTTTCCCAAGGACCTGGGAGAAGTGATCCCCAGGTCCGTGTGAATGGTGTATGAATGTACAGTGACATAATTGGAGCCGTGGCGTTGCTGCTCACAAGTCCTGCATGGTGGGCTTGTGCCAATCCAATTTGATGAGGATGTGGGGTGTGTGTGCTAGGGACCACAGTGGTGTGCATGCATGCATTCTCATTGTGCCATGATTAATGTGTGCGTTTAACGTGCAAAGATGCCTAATGTGAGCTGTCTCCTGGCTGCTCTTCCCTCAGAAGACGGGGTAGCCTCAGTTAGGGGGGGATTGTCTGGTTCAGGGGTCAGGTCATCACGTATGTCAATCTCCAGGCCTTTCTCACTGTGAAGTTGTGCAGCATGCCACATGCACCGATGATCTGACATACAAAGTTTGGGGAATACAACAGGGTAACCCCAGACTTATCCAGGCATCGTAAAACGTGACTTCAGGAGGCCAAAGGTACGCTCCACCACTGCACGGGTTTTGGCTTGTGATTCATTGTATCTTTCCTCTCCTGGGGTTTGGGGGTTCCGGAAAGGAGTCATGAGATGGGGTCCCAGTGCATAAGCAGAGTCACCTGGAAGGGAAAAGACAGGAGAATGTTAGTAGTGTCATGTGTGCATTATGGGGGGGAACAGTCATGCCTGCCACCCATGTCACTCACCAACCAGCCAGCTGTCCCCATACACGTTCTGTTCGAATTCCATTGGGATGGGGCTATGCTTGTATATGTAGCTGTCATGGCTGGATCCGGGGTGTTTGGCATGGACGTGCCATATGAGGCATTTGGCATCGACTATCACCTGTACGTTGATGGAATGCCAGTGCTTCCGATTGCGGTATATGTGCTCTGTCTCACGGGGGGGCTGGAGTGCCACATGTGTGCAATCAATGGCCCCCACGGTGCGTGGGAATCTGGCAATTCTGTAGAACTCTGTCATTGCCTTCAGCCGCAGGTCCTCAGTGGTTGGTTTGATGATTTGGTTGGCCATGCGTCTGAGGATTGCAGGGATAACCTGGTGCACACATCTGATCATGGAGGATTGTGACATCCCAGCCACCACTCCACTTGTTCTTTGAAAAGAGCCACTGGAAAGGAAATGGAGTGTTGCCAGGACCTTGACCAGTGGCTGCACTGCATGTGAGCGGTGTGTTGGGCTGGTGATGTCCTCCTGCAGGGTTGTGGTTAATTCCATGATGGCAGCAGGGGTGAATCTGAAGATGCGATACACCTCAGAATCACTCATGCCAAAGAGGTCTATGGCCGCGTACACACGAGGGGATATGTCCGCTGAAACCGGTCGGATGGACCGTTTCAGCAGACATCTCCGCTCGTGTGTATGGGCTAGCGGACAGATTTGTCCACCCGACAGATTTCAAAGCAAGCTTTGAAATCTGTCCGCTGCAAACCTGTCCGTCGGATATGTCCGCTGGTTAGTACACAAAACCATCGGACCAAAAACGCGCATGCTCAGACAAAAGGAGGGGACGGGAGCGCTCGTTCAGGTAAACCTCGTGTTTGTTTGTGAGTTGGCACATTCGTCATTTTACCTATCTATAGTGTATCGTTTATTGCCTTTCTTCGTTCTCTTGCTAGAATCAAGCTGTTCTATTGCTGATGCTATTTATATAGACTGAGTTGTCCCAATATAGCAAAGTTTGATTGTATTATATCGCGTTGTCTTTTTGTAATTATTTTGTTGCTGCATCTCCTAATTGTTTGGAGCTTTCCTCCACATGACTCATTTTATTTTTTTAACTTTAATGTTCTTCTACTATATTTTTACGTTCTCATCTGCTGTTTATTTTGTGCTTGCATTATTTATTTCTATTTTTGTTTGTTTTCAAAGCTGCATTTTTTATTTTGTTGGCACCTTTTTTTTTCAATGCATTTTTTTTTGTTTTCACCTTTTTTTACAATGCATTTTTTTTGTTTTTTTTCACCTTTTTTTACAATGCATTTTTTTAGTTTTTTTCACCTTTTTTTACAATGCATTTTTTTTGTTTTTTTTTAACCTTTTTTTACAATGCATTTTTTTTTTTTACAATGCATTTTTTTTTAATTCACCTTTTTTTTCTATGCATTTTTTTATTTTTTCATTGGCAAATGATGTAAATTTTTGGTCTTTTGGGGTTTCCATGGGTTACCAAGTTGTCACTCCAAACCTACCCCCCCACCCAGGAGTTTGTGTCCTTACAAAATTCCACCTTGTGTTTGTAGAAGGTTTGGGGCATAATCACCACAGTAGAAAACACAATAGACAAGGTTTTAACGTAAATACAAAAAGCCATTTATTTTGGCAAAAATATAAATTAGAAGAAACATGATCTGCACCACTTGATCAGATAGCAACCTACATGCAGACTTGTGCATTCCACAACATGATGAAGGATAAAATGAACAATCTCAGGAGACACAAAACAAATAAAATCTGAATCAGCAGCACATGAGCAAACAAACCCAAGCTGTGGTACTCCAACAAGCTCACATTTTAGAATAATGAACTGGAAGGCAGGTAATCACCTTCTCTTCTTACTTCCAGCCTTCTTTCCTGGCTGCCTTGCAGCGGAACGTCCACGGGCCCATCCATGGCCCCTTGCAGGTGCAGATGATGTGGCAGCAGGAGGCAGAAGATGGGGAGCAGGCTGGGCTGGGTCACTCAGGTCTGTGTCCCGGGTCAGCATGCCCCTGTGCATCCAAAAAATGACCTTATTTATCAAGTCCTTAGCCAGGTCCCTTTGATCCTCCTCCGCTCGGCTCAGTTCATGAGCCACAGAGTCACTGAAGGCTTCTGTGGGGTTGAGGGGGGCCCTCATTATTTCTGCAGCCTCCCTCATCATCTTGAGGCTCTCCTCCTCCATCTGCCTCATCCGCCTCTTTTGGCCTGGTCGCCTCATCTGGAGGGGAGGGACCTGGCTTATGGTGCTGAGCCTGGGGACATGCTGACTTCCACTCGGCCCAGCCTCCTCCTGGCTGCCACTCACCCCTTCCCCCTGGCTGACATGGTCCTCAGGAGCTGCCACCTCCTGGCTGGCCTCTTCCTGTATCAAAAAAAGGGACATGTTGTAATATTTTGCTCAATCAAGCACACACACACATTATTTGGCTCTAGACTCATTTTTTTTTCTTCATTTAAATAGACCTGCCTGTCCTTCAGACCCCTCAGTTGGCATCCCTGAGATCCCTAGTTTTATGCACACGCCTTTTTTTGATGGTCCAAACGTTATAGAATTTTAACAATAGTAACTCAAGAATCAAACACAAATTAGCAGCTCAAAAATATTTTGGAAACTACTATACCTCACTGAAGATCGCCAGATCTGGGTCCATGTCAGCCAGGCTCTCCTCTGGCTCTGCAGGGGCGTGGGGATCCTGGGAAGTTCCGCTGCAAGGAAGCGTGGGAGGAAGGCTGGAAGGAAGATTGGAAAGTGATGGCCGGCCCTCCAGTTCATCATCCAAAAATGCAAGCTCGCGGAAGTACCACAGCCTGGGCTCCTTTTGCGCATTTGCTGCTGATCCAGATCTTTGGCTTTGAAGCTCTTTATATACTTTCCGATAGGTGCTCCTGAGATTGCTCATTTTATCCTTCACCATGTTTGCTGTGCAGGATGGAACCCACGTCTGCATGTAGGTTGCTATCTCTTGTAGAGTGTCTGCTCTCAATTTCTTATTTGGGTAGCCTGGGTGCCTGGTATCCCATAGATTAGGCTTTTCTCTATAGCTTTCAATTAATTTAATGAGTGTTGTCTTGAATGGCCAACTGGTCCATCTCTCGTTATTTTTATAGGTGTTAAGATTAATGCTCTAGAATATACAAAGCAAAAAATGTATTTACACACATGAAAAATGGCTCAGCTTTCTCATTTTCTGAATATGTATGTGTACAATCATTGTGGAACTAGTATACAAACACATTGGGGGTTATTTACTAAAGAAAAATTAACTTTAGCACTGCAAAAGCACTTGAAAGTACACTGCCTGAAAGTGCACTTGGAAATGCAATCGCTGTAGCCCCGAAGGGGACATGCAAGAAAAAAAATATATTCTATTTTAGCCTCCACCTGATTGGTTGATAAAATAAGCAGAGCTTCCCTTCATTTCAGATCTTCCCCTCCACATCTATGGAGAATGCCCTTCCAAGTGCACTTGCAGTGCAAACTGCATTTTCCTTTAGTAAATAACCCCCAATGTGTCCTGCTGATACAATGCTGGCCAGCTCCACTCCATTGTTGTGCAATTCATTTTTGGAACATGCAGACCCTTTGGTAACATGAAAATAAATACATGCCATCTCTAATCATCCACAATTTTAAAATTTAACCAAAAATGAAGCCACTAGTTATTGTGTAGATATCATGCCCCTCACACAGCATTGAGGAGCTAATACACAACCTAATTACCTCTGTCCAAATAATACAGAACAATACATGCATGATGTGAATCCACAAGACAAAAATAAAAAGAGGTCGAGCATTGTCATATATATATGTAGTGATGTGTTCAAACATTTTTGGCCCAAACTTGCATTGGTGGCCCCAAGCTACCTAAATAGCGCAAACGCTCCTAACAACATTCCAAACCCCCACCCCACATGGGGTTTCAAAGTTGAGACGCCTCTGCTGATCCCATGTTGTAATTTACCTTCGTGTCTGTAGCTCCTCGCGTACGCTCGATTAATCTCCGCGTAACCGACGTAATCACGTCGATATCCTTATATAGGCCGCGCAAAGCTATACCACCGCCCTCTTCGTTCGCAATGTCTCCGCCCGCTTTTAACCCCCCCATTTCAACATCCAGGGCCTCATATTGCAAGTTACCGGCATATGTGTATGTCATCGTTTTAACACGCGCGTAAGCTCCGCGTAACCACGATGTATTCATCCGCGCATGCGTGAAACGCCGCCTTCGTCCACACCCATGACGGAACTTTTCCTCTTTTCCACGCCCCTCATCAGTGTGAAACGAAAAGATGGCCATGTCTCACGAGCGAGCATTACCCTCTCATGAGGATCAGGAAGGGACACAACCAGGAACGTCCCGCTCAAGGAGCAAACGGTACAAGGCCACGAATATGAGTTTGGAGGAGATGGTGGAGATGGTACACATCCTGCGCAGGAAGGATTATGATGGGGATTATGGCCCATACAGCAGCCCGAACCGCCGTAAGGCCAAAATTATGAACAAGGTGGCGAAGAGGCTTACTGAGATCTTTGGGGTGAGCAGGTCCAAAGAGCAGCTACGCAAGCGCTGGTCCGATTTAAAGTTGCGTGAGCCACACCAGTTTCGGAAGATAAAGAAAATCCTGGATAAAAGTAGGTATTATTTTTGTGGGGGGGGGTTTGCAATTGTGTGATATCATTGTTTGCTATGTATATTTATGCATGTGCCTTGTTGGAATGTTTGTACTTTGTAAGAATTTTTGTTGGATATTTCCTGTAATAAAAAAAAAAAACACACAACAAATAATAAGTTATGCACGATCGTTCTTTAGAAACATCGTTCAATCACCTCGTTTCATCCAAATACTATGTCCTAAGGAACAGCACACCAGGACATGGCTATTTGGCATTTATATAGAAAAGTTATTACACATTTTTGATCAAATTATGTTGTTTTCCTAACTGATTTGAATGTGAAAAGACAAACAGGATTCATTCACATTCACACAGAGATAATAAGCAACTGGATTCACATCTGGACTCAAGAGCACCTGTGTCTCCCCCATAATGAGATTCATTTTTAACAGTCTGTGACACCTATTTTTTAGGGAGGGGCATCCATGCAGGGGCAGACTGACCACTGAGGAAATCGGACACTGCCCGAGGGCCCCATGCCCCTAGGGGGCCCCATCAGAGATGCCAGGCTCATTTAAACCAGGGACATTATGTAAAAATCTTCTAATTTTGCTCAACTGTCCCTGATATGTCCAAAGCCTACATGCTTTTGATGTGAAACTACTGACTAAGATTGTAGCTGCCCCGCCTCTATACTGCCACCTGGCTTAGTGGGCATTTGTAAGCCTGGGGGCCCCTAATATTCTATTGCCCGGGGGACCCATGAGTTGTCAGTCCGCCCCTGCTTCCATGTGTGTCCCTTCGCTAAAAAGGGTAATTAGCACAGCTTGGGAGAAGTCATTAGAAAAACAAAGGTTAAGGTTTGGTGGCGGAAGACAATAATCCAAAGTTTAAAACACACTTTGACACAATGATTATGATTTCTTAATGCCCTCCTCAAATATCTGTGTGCTGATAAGTATACCTTTTGTTTTCTGATATTTCTAGGGGAAAGAATTTGAGGAGGCAAGGAGGCCCAAACTCTCTCATAAGAAAAAATCTAGCCATGTGGAGGAGGAGAACATGGTAGAAGAAGGAGTGGTGGAAGGGAGAGATGAGGAAGACGAAAATGTGGAAGGAGTATTTAGTGAAGAAGAAGGAGTTGGTGAAGAAGGAGGAGTTGGTGAAGAAGAAGGAGTTGTTGAAGAAGAAGGAGTTGGTGAAGAAGAAGGAGTTGGTGAAGAAGGAGGAGTTGGTGAAGAAGAAGGAGTTGGTGAAGAAGGAGGAGTTGGTGAAGAAGAAGGAGTTGGTGAAGAAGAAGGAGTTGGTGAAGAAGAAGGAGTTGGTGAAGAAGAAGGAGTAGTTATTGAAGAAGGAGGAGTTATTGAAGGAGGAGTTATTGAAGAAGGAGGAGTTATTGAAGAAGGAGGAGTTATTGAAGAAGGAGGAGTTATTGAAGAAGGAGGAGTTATTGAAGAAGGATTGATTGTGGAAGAAGGCGAAGTTGTGGATGATGGAGAGGTGGAGATTAGTAGCACAACAGGTCAGTGTCACCGCAGCTTCACACAGGGAGAAAGAGGTGTAGATACGCCTGCACATTACTAATGTAATTTTTTTTTTATTTTTATAGGGGATGAAGATGCTGCAAGCACATCCAGTAGTCCACCTTTTTCACGTGCAAGTGCACAAATTGTCATCCAACAAATTATGGAGTGTAGCACAGAGATGGATAATATGAGGCAAAGAATGCTTGTAATTGATCAAAATTTCAAAAATATTATTGATATGATGGGCCGTATCAAAGACTAAATCCCCCTGCCCCGCCCCCCCCCCCCATCACCCATCCGTCTTGAAAACCAACAGAAAGGTATTTGAAAAATATGAAGATGCACACACAGTGTGTCCACATGTGCTATCTGCCATCACAGGTTATGGATTGTCTTTGCTTTGTGGGTACACCCCCTTCCTCCCTTCTCAAGCAGGTAAGAGGGAAGGGTTTGCACCCACAAACCACATACATTGATCACTCATGATGCCAGATAGCACATGTGGACATTTGTCATGTGAGGTCTGGATCTAATCAGCATTTTTGGGCCCTCTCACTCACACACAAGAATGTGTGCATCTTCCAAGTTTGGTGTGTTCCGGGGTGACATTGGGAGACTGTTGTAGTAATGACCTTGTTGTACTTAGTATTTTTTGTGGTTTTGTAAAATATTTTATATTTTTTCGAAAAAGAAAGTTTTGTAGAATCCATAGTTTTTTTTAAAAAAAAAAAATGTTTTTACTCCAAAAATTTTACATGGTCGCAAACCCAAAAAAGTTTGAATAAAAATTTTGTACGCTAACATGAGTGGCTTGTTGTTTATATATGCTCAATACCCAGTTTGGAGATGAGTGACTTGTAACTACAGCCATAAACCTGGTTTTAAGTACACACTAGCGTTTAGTTCTTACCGCTGCAAATCGCTATATCAGCCTCACTTCTGCATAAAAGCCATTATTCTTCCAACACCAGCTTGTTCAGTTATTCCAGATTTTAGAAATGCTGGAAGCTCATTGGTTTGTGTGCAGAAGTGACCCTTCTATTGTGGACTTAAAAGTGGGGTATGCCTGTAATGTACAATTGTGGTTATTTACTAAAACATGACAACTACATTTGGCACTAGAAGTGCACTAGTTTCATAACCAAGAAGACAAAGAAAAATAGAAAAAGCAATAAAGACAAACAACTGAATATAGAGTCCAATGGTCAAATTATTTATTATATTTTGTAATATTTCTTTCTTTTGGGGGCCGAATTAGAAAGAAATATGATCTGGCATAGCTATGGCCCCCCGACCCATGAAGTACTCAACATATTTGTCGCGTACCTCACGAGCAGATTGGGTGGCCGAGCCAGCGTGACCAGTGTCCAGCCCAGGAAGGGTATCTGAGGGTAGTCCTGCCTCAGCACCGATGTTGGGTAGGTACGTCTGGGAATGCCTGCGTAAAAAATTATGCAATATGCAACAGGCAAAAACAACATGGTTCAATTTATATTCCGCCATATTTATCGCTGTAAGGAACAGGCGGAACCGGCTGGCGAGTATCCCAAAGGCATTCTCGACTACCCTCCGGGCCCTGGCTAGCCTAAAATTGAACACCCTCCTCTCCGGGGTAAGAGTCCTCTGGGGAAAAGGCCGCATGAGGTGAGGTCCAAGCCCGAAAGCTTCGTCCGCTAAAAAAACAAACGGAAGTCCTTCCACATTGTCTTCATCCGGTGGCAGTTCAAGACCACCAGTTTGTAGACGCCTGTAAAATTCGGTCCGCGCGAACACTCCCCCATCAGACAGCCGGCCGTTCTTCCCCACGTCCACATACAAAAATTCGTAGTGTGCCGACACCACCGCCATCAACACGATACTATGAAAACCTTTGTAGTTAAAATAGTAGGACCCCGAACGGGGTGGTGGCACTATGCGGACGTGTTTCCCATCTATTGCTCCTCCGCAGTTCGGAAAATCACAACGCAGGGCAAATTGGGAAGCCACAGTCTGCCATTCCTGTGGCGTGGAGGGAAACTGTGGGGACAAAAAAAAACAAATATTAGTACTTAGGCACATAAACATTGCAAACACAATACAAAAACCATACTTGTGCACCATCACACAGTATTAACAATTTTTTATTATTATTGGGGTGGAGTTGTGGCCACTAAAAAATCCCAGTTATTATCACACTCCCCACCCCTCTGATGGGGCAACATTTTAGGGGGGGTTGGGGTTGAACTACAATGCAGCAAAGAAAAAGATGCCACACACACCAAAAAAAAAAAGGCTAGGTGTGTTTGTCCCTAGGATAGCATGCTGGACAGGTTAAATAGTGATGCAAGGAAAAAATATGTAGGTAGGCCAACAAAAAGAACATGGAAAGCTTATCAACATGCATGCATGGGGAGAAAAGGCAACATTCAACACTCATCAGCATGGAAAAATCATGGTCATTATAGGGAACTAATGCCAAAAAAAAAAAAAATGCTACCATTTATAAAGACAGAGAATGTGAGCTTCAGGAAAGAGGAAACTTACCTTCAGATACTCCTCCTACATGACTTGTATGACAGCAGAACACGTCTCCGGTATGATGATCCCAAGCGCCTGGGGAGAGATGCCTGTTGAGAACTTGAGGTCCTGCAGGCTCCTCCCAGTCGCCAGGTACCGCAACGTGGCAATAAGCCTCTGCTCGGCCGTGATCGCTTGGCGCATCACAGTGTCCTGCCTCGTGATATAGGGGGACAGAAGATCCAGCAGACGGTTGAAAACAGGGTCCGTCATATGGAGAAAGTTCCTGAAGTCATCAGGATTATTCTCCTGGATTTCCCTAAGCAGAGGCATATGAGAGAATCGGTCACGCTGGCGCAACCAATTCTTGGCCCAGGAACTCCTCCTCCCCCTGTTCCTGGCCAAACGTCTGGAATAATTATAACATCCAGAAGCAAGCCCATATCCAGCACGAACTCTAGCAAAGTTACGCTGCTGCTCCATAATGGCTTCAAACCGGCCGGCTGGTCAGTCAAGAACACACTCAAACAGAAAGCACCCCCTAATCCAGCAAGACCTGCAAAGTACGCTCGACAAACAGATACCCGCGGACAGAACGCCACTGCAAAGCAGAAACGACCTGACAGCCAGCACTGACTGCCAAATACGCACCCACAAGCACACACTGAACCCGAGAATACGACCTGTAAAGCGCGGAGACCGAAAAGCGCGAATCGGCTCTAACCAAACCTTTGCTAACACGTTACTAGCAAAAGAGGAACAGAGGGCGGCGCCGTAAGCTTTGGTCTTCCCCTTTATAGTGACGTCGTACGTGGTTTACGTGCACGCGTTCTGGTCCGGGGAGATTTCTATCCGATCGTGTGTACGCACAGCAGACCAACAGACAGATTTGCTGCGTCGGCTGGAAACGGTCGGACCGACACATTTGAACAAATCTGTCCCCTCGTGTGTACGCGGCCTATGCCCGTGCGGTATATCCTCTCCCGTGCCCTCCTCCATGCCCTCCTCCGTGCCCTCCTTCTTCTGCGCTCATCTAAAGTCAGTAGTATAGCTATGAGCAAGGATGCCCCTGGCATGTTGGCATACAGATTGTTGTCCTGCAAGTGTGGCTGCTCAGCTCGTCCCTAACAGTGTTGCTTTACGTGACATGTAGACAGATTGTCTAATTTTAAACCTGCTATTATATGGTCTAATTTTAGACAGGACGTGCAGCTGATGCGCACAACGCGTAGCCTGCGCCGCACAAACTGACTTTTGTGGATCGCCGTAACTCCCTCATTTGCATATTTGCCTAGCAAATCAATGATGTGTCTAGCGCATTTTTTGCGCGCACAATGCGCTGGTCTATCGAAATTACGCCGTAAAAATCTAGATTTCTGGCGTATATCGTTTTGGGGATACGGCGCATAGATACGCAGGCGCATATTTACAATTACGCCGCGCATCTCCTGAAACGCCGGCTTAAGTGCTCTGTGAATCTGGCCCCTTGTCTATCAAACGAAGTACACTAAGTACTAGTGGAACAACTGTATAGAAAGACTAGATCTCAACATGCCTTTTTGAACTTGAATTTGTTTGTTGTTCTGTTTGTATCTGGATATCCTGTTTTTTTCTTTTTGTATAAATAAAATACTTTTAGTTTTACTCCATGTGTAATATGTCCAAGGTAACGAGATTTCATTTTCCTTTCCTTTGGAGACTCTTAGGATCTGTACACATGGGCGGTCTGCCCAGTGGACTCTGCTTTGCTGAGCGGGGGATCAATCCGCTAATCCCTACTGAGCAGGCGGACAGGTCTTTCTCCCCTTACAGTGCAGAGACGGACCTGTCAGAGCCCCTTTATGGGGAGGAGAATGCCTGTCCACTTTTATACAATGCCATCCAATCCGATCTGCCACATGGATGGAAAATAGGGTCACCATCCGTCTGGATTTCACAGACAGGATCACATAGCAGCGGGTTTCAATGGACATGTCACAGCTGACATCCGCTGCTCCATAATAGTGAATAGAGTATCTGATCAGGTCCGCCTAAGAAACTGACAGGCTGACCTGATATTGGGTATATTTAGATTGTGTAATGATACATCAAAAGTTCAAGGTTTTCTACAGAACTGAAGTGTCATTAATTGCCAGTGTCAGACATAATTCAGGAGAGCTGATTTACTAAAGGAATATGGATTATTTACTTGGCAAAGTGAATGTTAGTAAATAAAGTGACGCTGTGTTCACTTTGAATACCCAATCATGTGCGAGGTAAATTGTAAAAAAATAGGAAACTTGAGAACGTCCATGGCATCCAAAAACTGTCTTTTATTGTCAAAAGCGGTTTTAGATCAGCTAGAAAACAGTGATAGTGAATTAAAATCACTTGCAGAATTGAGCGATATTGATTCGTGGGGAAATTTGTCATCAGACACTAATTCAGCATGTGATCAAATTTCGTTGTGTTTTTGAATTTGAATACATTATTGAATAAAATGTATTATTATTATTATTATATTATTATGTGTTATAATTATTTATAGTCATTTATTATATTATAATTTATGATTTCATGTTTCAAATTTTATCATACCCGGAATGTCTACTAGACTCTTGTTTGAACAGAGTTAAGTGAGTTATTCCTAAGAATTACAGGCCTACAATATAAAATGCCAAATATCAATGTGCAACAATGTACCGCTTTGAGCTTCAAAAATCAGACATAATCATACCACCAGGGAGGTTAACATTCACTTTGAAAAATAATCACGGCATTCACTTGCTAGCTGAACAGCCTCTCTTCCTTTAATAAATGTATCCAACAGTATCCAAAGCTTTGTACCACTTTATATGCACAAATGAGCATTTAATAACACTATCTATAATAACATTTTATTTAAATTATTTAACATGGCTGGTGACAAAAAAAGAGGTCATTATTCATGTGTGTTTAGGGTACTCTGACCAAGTTGTTGTTAAGAAATACTTTAGCTTAATAAATCAAATTAGTTCTTATAACTAGAAGAAAAGAATGAGATAGAAAAGAGAATTTTAAAAATGACCTGTGCTTAAAATTTGAGTCCTGGTATCTTGAAATAAGGGACCTACAGGGCCCCTTCACAGAGCAAACATCATAAGTAAGTACAAAACCCTAGAGTAGTTAGTAGTGTCAATGTGACATTGAGCTAGCTACTATAATGCAGTGTGACTTTACATTTAACATTGTCTGGCTTCCCAAGAACTGGCTCTACTTGTGTCTGCTGCTTTCACAATATACTGCTGTGAAGTACAGTAATATAAAGCTTATAAAGTAATAACATCTGTGTCTAAGTGAGCCGATCTGGAAACATATTGAAACATACGTCTGTGTCATTATTGATTTTGGTGTGGTTCATTCTTCCAGTATGAACCGCAGAATGTATCCACTCATGTAAACATACATAAATCCTCTTTTAAAGCCAATCCTCTCAATGAATTAAATAACGAATTGCCATAACTGCTAATCACTGTTAACTGTATTCTGAATTAACAGGATTCCAGCAGGATGATTTACACAGCTATTTGCTGCCAAAGAAGAAAAGCCATATTAAGTGGAATAAGAAGTGACAATACTGTTCAGTGTGGCGACGATGATAAATGTCCAGACCAAGTAATTAGCATACATGACAGCGAAGAATGCTGATCCTTCCATTGTTACAGAAAAACGGAGCATTTGAAACTTTCCTCTAAGAATTTATGAAATGTCATAGGCGCTTAAATGAGACCAGAACACATTGTCACCTTATCCCGCCATTAGAAGTTATCTAAATTGAATTGTGCTTGCAAGAACAGTTAGGGAACATCTCTAGAGTATTGTGGAACAGGAAGAAAAGTAGTTAGAAGGTAGGAATGTTAAACATTTATCGAAAAATAATTACTGAAATACCCTTTAAAAAAGGCTTTTTCTTGGAGATGAGCAAACCAATATGTATGAGTCATTGGGGGTTATTTAAGAAAAGGCAAATCCACTGAAAGTGCATGTGGAAGTGCAGTCACTGTAACTCTGAGGCCGGGTACACACGACTAAATAAATCCTATCAAATCAGTCTGACAGACCAATTTTGATATGATTTGTCTGCTGGGCTATTTTGTTTTGATCGTGTACACATGATCAAACCAAATTCCCCGCCTGCAGACAGCGCGGTGACGTGGCGGTGACGTTGACGCCACCACGTCACCGCACCAGGAAGTAAAAAACTTCCACGCATGCGTCGAATCCATTAGACGCATGTGCGGGCAGATATGTCCGCTGGTTAGCGTACTAACCAGCAGACATGTCGGACGGATGGGTTCCCAGCAGACAGATTTTAAAGCATGCTTTAAAATTTGTCTGCTGGAGAAACCTGTCTGTCCGCCCGTACACACGATCAAATTTTTCTGCTGAAATGGTTCGTCGGACCGTTTCCAGCAGATAAATTTGACCGTGTGTACGCGGCCTGAGGGGTAGATCCAGGGCATTTTTTCAGTGGGAACGCGGAGAGCGCAGTTCCGGCACCTCCACAACTGGATATATGTAATGGTAAGGGGTGCTGGGGGATCTATTGATGCTGGTGCTGGGGAATCTGTTGTTACTGGAGGGAATCTATTTGCTGAGGATGGGGGATCCATTGTTGTTGGGTGAGTCTTATGTTGCTGGGAGGGATTTACTGTTGAAGAAGGGGTCTTTGTTGCTGGCTGCTGGATGGTCTATTAATGCTGGCTACTGGGGAATCTATTGTTGCTGGAGGGGACTTATATTTTTGCAGGGGGGGGGGTATTGTTACTGTGGAGGTCTGTTGTTGCCAGTGGGGGTTGTATCGTTGCTGGGGATCAATCATTGCTGGAGGGAGAGGTCTAGTATTGATGGCTGCTGATGGGTCTATTAATGCAGGCTGTTGGGAGTGTATTGTCACTGGGGTGTCCATTGTTGCTAAATCCATTTTATTGCCTTTCTTGTTATCATTAAGGAATTCCACACAAAATACTTAGCACTATAAAATTATACTTGGTTCTGTATTCCCTAAAAGTGTGGTACTGGGAGGTGGGTAGGAGGTGGAACCAAGGAACAGTGCTTGGGAATGGGTAGAGGGTGGAATCAAGGGGTGATTCAGATAGGAGGAGTTCCTGCACCTATTCTCTGAGATAAAAAGCCCTGGGTAGAATTGAAATGAGGGGAAGCTCTGCTGATTATATTATCCAATTATGTGCAAGCTAAAATGCTGGTTTTTTTTCGTTGTATGTCCCCCTTGGATCTACAGTGACTGCACTTCCAAGTGCACTTTCAGTCCAATTTCAAGTGCACTTTTCACTTGTAGTTTGCACTTGTAGTGCAAAGTGTATTTGCCTTTAGTGAACAACTCCCATAGTTTGTAATGGATCAGGCTGCTTTGCTTGAGTTGGATGCCTGCGTATAATGAATAATCCACCTCCAACATTTGGCTACCACATGTATTTGTTGTGACATTGGCAGTCCTCCTCATAATCCTTAACATCCCTTTTGACCATTCTGCAGCAGACAATGAGAAGGAATATTGTGCATGGAAGCCTTGCTTTCTCTTCAGAGAAATGAGTTGTGAACTAGGTAAAAGGGAGGATGAAGCCAATGGCAGGGAAGGCTGGGGACTCGGAAATTGCCAAATGTGATAAATTACGAGCAGAGTAGAAGCCAGTTTTTATAAGAAATAGGAAAAGCTGCATTTAGTCATTTGGACACATTTTCTCTTTGTTAATATATCATTATTGAGGTGATAGAGAAATATACAATTCATTTTTTTTTTCCTTGTCAATATATCTTTATTGAGGTGATAGAGAAATTGGACACATTTTCTCAGTGGGTGACAGCTGTAGACTAACTATACTGATCATAAGCATGGGCAGGATGCTGTGAGTGCAAGGCAAAAAAACAGTCATGTTAAATATCAAGGTAAAGGGAAAAAAACTGTGTCTGGATAGAAAGCCATTAAAGGGATAAAGCCTGCCAGTGAGGTCACAGCATACCTCACAAAAGGGAATAAGCATCAGTAATATACTACACTACAGTACAGTAAAACCTTGGATAATTCGTTCCAGAAACATGCTTGTAATCCAAAGCACTTGTATATCAAAGCAAATTTCCTCATAAGAAATAATGAAAACTCGAATGATTCGTTCCACAACCATTTAATAAGTCCTTCGGTCTATAGTCCATATAAAAAGATTATAGCAATGTGACCAGGTTATGAAACCATAAAATGTCCATCCACAAATGGAAGCCTCCACAAGGGGATTAGAAGCAAACTCCAGCAGGAGCTCCAGAGTATAAAAGAGAAGAGAGGCACCTCTAAGTGTAGCAATATGTTTCTAAATTTTGTACCTTCATTAAGAGTCGGTTCACACTGGGGCGATTTGGGATCCGACTTAAGGTCGCCTCAAGTCATCCCAAGTCGCGCTGTAGAGAAAAACAATGCAAGTGAATGTTAGCGGTGTTAATACACACTACTCAAGTCGCTCCGACTTTTGAAAAGGTTCCTGTACGACTTCAATCCGACTTGTAGGCGATTTGTACCCATTGATTTCAATGGAAGTTGCCTCAGAAGTCTGATCACTGTCTTAATTGAAGCTACTTTCCAGGAAGATAACATACATTTCTCAGGCAAACCCCTTCCTCCCCCTCCCTCTGCCAGAGCTAATTGTTGTTTTATTGGCCACTGGAATGTCTCCTGTCTTGGAGACGACTTCAAGTCGTGTTGTAAATCGCCCCAGATCGCCCTGTGGTTCATGATCAAGCCGTGTCGGAGTCGCCTCTGAAAGTTGCGCTGGAAGTCGTGTCGCCCCAGTGTGAATGTAACCATATTGCTACAATTAGAGGCGCCTCTCTTCTCTTTAATACTCAGTTGTGACACTACTCTTATATCAAGACATCATTATATATCAAGGCAAATTGTATTAAAACATTTTGCTTGTCTTGCAAAACGCTCTCAAACCAAGTTACTCTCAAACCAAGGTTTACTGTATATAGCAATTAAAGGGGAGTTCCACCCACAATTTCACTTTTTAAATATAAATACCCCTGTAATACACAAGCTTAATGTATTCTAGTAAAGTTAGTCTGTAAACTAAGGTCCGTTTTGTTAGGTTGTTACAGCATTTAGATCGTTTATTATCTAGAAATAGACCGTGGCCATCTTAAGTGTGGGCATCATGAAGCCAGACTGTATGACTTCCTGGATTTTAGCATATCTCGCACATGCTCAGTGCTGCACAAGCAATGTAATAGGTTTCAGTCAGGTTTGCAAGGACTCCTGGGAAACATGATGCCTATCCCAGAAACCCTTGCAAATAGCCTTGTGACTTAATAGCCTGGGCTAATAAGGAGGAGGAAGTAATGAAGGACTACAAATAAAGGTATTTACAAGCAACAAAATAAATAAAAATTGTCCATTCTGAACACTATGAGATTAGGGCATGCAGCACAGACAAACATAAAAAAATGGGTGGAACTCCACTTTAACTGTGATAGACAGAAAATGCAAGGAGAAGACCAGCACCTATATACCATGGGTTTTCTTGATGGCAATGGCTTGTATGTAGGCATCTTACCATGTTAGACAGTAGCAAGTTTACTAAATATAGATTTCAAATTATTTTAACTATTTTTGCTTGTTTTTACCTAAATACCTTTTGTTCTACTTCAAGTCCTTATGTAATATTGCATTTTGAGACCTCAGAGCATAGAAAAAATAATATGATGCATATGGCTCCATTCACAAAAGGAACTCGCATGTAATATTTACGTGTCCGGACACATTTTGCCTAAATATCACATGTAATCCTGTAACTCTCAATTCACAGTAGAACATAAATAATTAAATGCACTTCCCGCCAGGAGGACATCCATGGATCCATGGTTTCAGTGTTTATACACCTACAGGCATCATTCTGGTATTTTTCAGGCAGAAATGATCCAAATGGCTAATAAACCACTCAATCACTTTTGTGGGTGGTGGAAGGGGGTCCAACTGGGAGTGATAAGTTATGTCGTCACTTCGGGTTCCACCTCTTTGTTTATCTGGCCTCCAGCAGCAAGGAAAGCAGCCACTCAGACCGATTTGTGTCTGATCGGCTGCATGGGAGGCTAGAGGAGAGAGTTGGGGTCTAACAGACCTGTCACAGCCCATGCTGTCACAAGGGATCTTTATAATTTGAACACCAGACCTCCTGTGCATCTCTAAACTGGTAACCTGTAAAGGTATTTAAAGCGTTTCTCGACACTTTAGAAAACTCCATCAACGCAACCCCAAGTGATTAAAGTTCTGAGGAATTGAGAGGGTGTCCAAACACTGGAGGGGTGGACATTTTATTCGCCAACTAAGCCGCCGTGAATCTTTTTGGATTTTGAGCTTAAAGTTGCATCTCCTGCAGGCTTGAAGGTGGAGTTCGACTTGAATTGTTTTATCTCTAATAGATAGGGTTGGACGTAGGTGTTTATTATATTTTTATTTATTATATTGTTTATGCTTTTTAATTGATTTTAACATTTTGTATATTTTAATATTTCTAGATAAAAATAATTGTATTAGTTATTATTTAATATTTTATTTACTGTATGTATTGTGGTATTGCTATGCATTGAAGTGACATTAGTGGCGATCGTCCTTTATATGTGAAAATTATACTCTCATGCTTGCAAAATATTGCGGGCATGTATATATTATTTATATGTGCAATTTTCTATATAATTTTTATTCATAAATATTTTATTAGAAGTATTTTGTGCTATACTGAGGGAATGTAACATGGTATGTCGGAGAATTTTTATTTTTATTTTTCCTTTTTGTTCTCTGTTACATGCCTGTTATCCCAATCCAGCCATGTAGTAAGTCTGGTTATGGTTAGCCTTATACTTCCTGTCTTTTATTTAGCTCAACGGCCATCTAGTTATGTCCAGGAGAAGAATCCTTCCTGTGAGATGCAATTGCCGTTATTGGCTGCATCCGCACATGGACGTGATTGGCTGACGGGTTGCTGTGGCTACATATAAATAATACTCAATAGGGACGTCCAGTGTGGTCTCCCTTGCCCCACGCTGAAGAAGTCCCGCCCACAGGACGTAATGCGTACAGGGGGAGGAGCCATTCAGGACGTCACCTACGATCGCTGCAGACTGTGTATGCCTAGCACGCTTGTACAACTGACACTCGGCGTTGAGAGTGTCTTAAAATGTGAGTGTACCTCTGTTTATATGTCTCATTAAATGATGTATACCAAAGAGCACTAGATCCTCTTTTCTTCTTTCATATACCAAAGAGCACTAGATCCTCTTTTCTTCTTTCATTTATATGCTGGTATCATTGCTGGAAAGCGATCTGGTTAGGATTTGTGCTGCCATCTACAGCCATCTGTTTCCCCATGGACGTCTCAGTTTGACCTTTGGTTTATATTGACATGCTCTATGACCTTTTAAGGTCGAAGTCTTAAGGTGAGAGGCCATCTTACACACGGTGGAGGGTATCTTTTGGTGTCACTTTCTCACTTACGCTTTATGTGGATTCTTTGGATTGGATCTCTGGATTTGTTATCATATGGAGTTTTATTTACATGGACACTTTTTCTTGTTTTTTCATATGAATTTTCCTTTATGAATTCATTATATGAATTATTTATTTATTTATGTTTGGTTTTATATTTGTGGTGCACTGTTTTCACTATATAGTCTATTTGGGAATTTTTTATGAATTTGTCCTTAGTGCTGGCTTGCATATTTGTTCTTAATTTTATTTAATTTATTTTTCCAGCGCTGAATACTTTCTATCAAAGGTGTTTAAAGCGTCGCCCAGGGAGAATTTTAAGCACCATCATTTTAAAGTGTACTTTTTGAAAAATGCTGTGCGTTATCTTACCGCATACTCAAATGTGGTAAAATACTGCTTTGTTAATTGAGCCCAATGTCACAATATACAGTTGATTTTACAGACAGTCACACTCAGAAATTTAAGTCAGAAGATCAAAAGATGCATCTTAACAGACTGCATCACATTTTTCTGCCTGTAAGCTTAATTCCTGTGATAACTATTGCTACATTACAAATTACTTGGATTTTTTTTTACTAAATACCATTAGAGATTTCTAAAAATGTGCCACTATTTTAGTTTGGCACTACTCTTAGGCCTCGTACACACGATCGGACATATCCGATGAAAACGGTCCGCGGACCATTTCCATCGGATATGTCAGATCGGGAGTTTGATCCGATGGCGTGTACACACCATCGGATCAAATTCCCCGCCGCCGGACGGCGCGGTGAAGTGGCGGTGACGCGGCGGGGACGTTGACGCCGCCACGTCACCGCCACGTCACCGCACCAGGAAGTTAAACACTTCCGCACATGCGCCGAATCCATTTCGGCGGCGGCGCGGCGGCGGTGGGGGACGACATGTCTGCTGGTAAGTGTACTAACCAGCAGACATGTCGGGCGGACAGATTCCCACCGGATAGATTTCAAAGCATGCTTTGAAATCTGTCGGGTGGAGAAATCTGTCCGCTAGCCCATACACACGAGCGGAGATGTCTGCTGAAATGGTCCATCGGACCGTTTTCAGCGGACATATCCCCTCGTGTGTACGAGGCCTTAGAAAGCTTCACCAATTTAAATTGTATTGTGTTTTCTCTGACCTAAAAACATTTGTCCGACTTGCCTGCTTGTACCGTAAAAGTAATTTGTTCTCAAACATCCCAACAAAGACTAAAGATGGGTTTCTGCCAGTTTCTAGCAGCTTACAGCACCTGCCTTGTGTTTACATTAGAGGTCTGGCAGGCTGTCAAGATTTTGCTGTATAACAAAACAGCTCATGAGCTATGACTAAGCGCTAAGGAAGCGTGAACCGCGTTCGAGGGTGATGCTGTTTCCTTCTATTTGTGTTTTTGCACGTGTTTTTATTGATTTGTTGAAATAAAGGGGATTTTACTCCACGTGCAGCCAACCAGAATTATTTTTTGCTTATTGAAATCCATGATGGATGGGTCGAGCACCTGTTCTGTGTGTTAGTGGAGGTGAAGATTGGACCTATAAAAGACCACCACTATGAGCACATGCAAATAAGTTTGTTTCAGGGATGCAGAATAGGTCACAGACTTCAAAACAAGTAAAATATAGTCAAATAGCTTTCATTTGAGATCTAAAAGTCAGTAGGAACATGTTTGGGATTATTTCACATTAACTAGTTTAGTTTGGTTAATGATTACTGCATGTTCTGTTCAGCTGCATAATGACAAAATAGTCATTGTAAAAAATCTATGAAGGATATTAATTTTAATTATGGCCACTCAGCCAAACCAGGTGGAGATTGACAAGTCCTATTGTAAAAAAGCATCTTTTTTTATTTTGACGCAGCGGGGGAAAGTTGGCTTGAAATAGTTATTAGATTGGACTGGTATATGGATGCCCAAGTAATTGTTAGGCCTCGTACACACGATAGGATAGCCAAAGGACAACGGTCTGATGGACCGTTTTCATCGGTCAAAACCGATCGTGTGTGGGCACCATAGGTTAATTAACCAACTTGCTTTAAAATGTAACCGATGGATACCTAACGATAGGTAAAAACCGATCGTTGGTAGGCATGACCATCGGTTAAAAATCCATGCATGCTCAGAATCAAGTCGACGCATGCTTGGAAGCATTGAACTTCATTTTTTTTCAGCATGTCGTTGTGTTTTACGTCACCAAGTTCTAACACGACCGTTTTTTTAACCGATGGTGTGTAGGCACATCAGACAATCAGTCAGCTTCATCGATTAACTGATGAGAACGGTCCTTCGGGCCAATTTTCATTGGATAGACTGATCGTGTGTACGCGGCTTTAGATTCCCAGTAGAATGGAAAAGAAGACCTAAGTTGGGCAAAGGCATGTGAGGGTATTAGGATGTTCAGGGCCATAGACTAATTATAGTTCATTTTCAATTGTAAAAAATTACTGGAGATTGAAATGGCTTTAAGAAGGTAAGGGACTTAAGGGACCATAAGTGTTATTGATATGTGAAAAAGTAATTTTGAACATACCTATGTAGCACTACCCCCGAAAGAACTGCTGGTTAAATTTTGGGTTTGCACGTTACCTTTTCAGCTTCGTTGTCAGGGTATGGAAGTCCATAAAAAATGCAATGTCCAGACAGATGTAAAACCTTCAATAGTTAGGTTTTTTTTTTTTTTCACTGCGGGGTAACTTGAAGTAGAGAAAGTAGAAGGGAGGAGAAGAGCAGGGGAAGGTTCAGGCACATGGTACAGAATCAATCAGTCTTCACTCTCAGCTATTGAATGGGTATTGCTCACCCCGATAGTCCCCTCTCATATTGCCTAGCAGCCGGGATGAAGCACAAACTAATATCCAGACGGTCTCTGCCACCGACCTTTTGGAATGAACTTGGTCTCTGCCACATACCATTGAATGAGATTGGTCTCTGCCACAAACCTTTGAATGAGCTTGGATGCGTCCAGGAAGTCTCGAACCTCCAGCTGTGCAGTAGAAGAGCCTTTACGCTGGAACCGGCAGACTGCAGGGCTTTCACCAGGCCTCACACGAGACGTCAGCACTTTGCCGGTCTCCTCCAGGGCAGGTCCTCCCCGGTCTACTTCATCAAGACAGCGTCCTCCCTTATGGACAGACAGCTTGGGATCCCCTTTAGGATTGCAGGCCCCAGCCAGCATAGCTGGGCCTACTAGACAGTGAAACAACTCTGGGCCAACGTGGCCCCGAAGTCAGGCTCACACACAAGCACCTCGCACCAGGAGGGCCACGAGGCAAAGGACCCAGATAAATGGCATCTGCCATTAAAGTACCAATCCTAAGCATGCACAGCGGGGTCACCACTCCCACTGTACCACTGCCGAGAAAGGACACCCAATACACCATGGTACACCTGCTTTCCAACATAAGGCTGAGATGGCAACACCACCTGCAGGCAACAAGGGAAACTACCAAGCAGTACCACCGTCAGAACAGAGGCAAATCTGTGTTAG
The DNA here is from genome assembly GCA_029574335.1 of Rana kukunoris. Classification (NCBI taxonomy): domain Eukaryota; kingdom Metazoa; phylum Chordata; class Amphibia; order Anura; family Ranidae; genus Rana; species Rana kukunoris. The sequence goes on along the minus strand of CM056049.1, from coordinate 201,238,151 downwards.
TCAACAGGTCTGGGCCCAAGATAAAATTTAGATTAGTGCCCCCTAGATTTGGGGTGGGCACTACACATGCATCAAGCTTTACTCTGTGACTGGCCCTGTCAGCAAAACCTTAATCAACAAATTCAAGCAAAAAAGTTGTGACATGTTTGGAATTATTTCACATCAATTTGTTTACTGCTTCAATACTGGGCACTTTCACCCCCTTTCTGCCCAGGCCAATTTTCAGCTTTCATCATTGTCATAATTTGAATGACAATTGCGTGGTCATGCAACGCTCTACCCCAATTACATTTTTATAAAAAGATTTTAACACAAATTGAGATTTCTTTTGTTGATATTTAATCACCCCTGGGTTTTAAATTTTTTGCTAAAAACAAAAAAAGTTTTGTTAGTTTTGGTCAGAACATTTTGTTAATTAGTTATTTTTCTCCTTCACTGATGTGCGCTCATAAGGCTGCACTAATGGGCACTGATAGGCTGTACTGATGAGACAGCACTGAAGGGCATTGATGAGGTGGCACTGATAAGGAGGCACTAATGTGCAGCACTGATAAGCACTGAAAGGTGGCACTGATGGGCACTGATAGGCAGCGCTTATAGGCTTATAGGTGGCACGGATAGGCGGCACTGACACTCTGTCAGTGTGAGGCAAGAAGAGCAGATAACCGGCATTTCCTTGTTTACATGTCATCAGCTGTGATTGGACACAGATGATCACATGGTTAAAGAGCCACATCTGTGTCACGTCGTGCTCCAGTGACGCAGCATGCCCATGATCGCCACCCTGCACCATGAGACTGGGGCAACATCTCAGAGCAATGGAGCACCCCACCCACTGTTGTTTGTCTATAGGTGGGGGGTAGTTAAAGTATGGTTAGTATAAAAAGCAAACCACTTCACCGCTCCAGCTCACACAGCCAAAATATCACCTCCCTTGCCAAAAAAGGGTGCTATAATAGATACTATTTTTAGAGAACTGATTTGGAAGAGAGGTCTGGCAAGAATCCACCTGCGTACTTTACAACTACAAAGGCAGGATGGAAGAGTAGCACTTCCACATCCTTGGAGCTACTTTTTAGCATCACAACTTTAGTATACGGGAGGGTGTAATAGACTGAAGGGGGAGATTTGGTGAGGGAAATGCTGCTACAGAACAGCCCACATAGTTCAATGAGAGAAGCTATGGAGGCAGGCTCTTTCCCTTGCGAGCTTCCCACCTTAAGATTTATGATGAGAATATGGGACACAGCGAAGGCATTGTTGGGTTTGACAGAGTATTCCCCTCTGTGGGAGAATAGAACCTTGGGGGAGGTGCAGAAGATGGGGACATTTAACCACTTGCCCACCGAGGACGTCCATGGGACATCCTCGACTTTGTGCGGCGATATTTGAATGATGCCTGCAGCCACAGGCATCATTCAGATATCAATCTTTTCAGCCGCCGATTCTCTGCACCATAAGAATCAAAGCGGCGGTTCTGCCGCTCGATCCTTCTTATAGACAGCGGGAGGGGACGTCCCCCCCTCCCACCGTTATCCGGTGCTTCTCCGGGCTCTCCCGTGCCATCGGGGGCAAGGAGAGCGAATCGGCCGGCGTTTGCCGCTAAACCATAGAGATGACTGGTGACCAGATGGTCACAGTCATCTCTATTACTGTCGGAGGACCGGGCGCGATGTTATGACGTCACGCCCGGTACCCGGAAGTAAACAAAGCCGCAATCGCTGAATGTTTTTTCACCAATTTTATACTTGTAAGCCTGGAGGAGAGATGTGGGGTCTTATTGACCCCACATCTCTCCATAAAAAGGACCTGTCACACTGATTCCTATTACAAGGGATGTTTACATTCCTTGTAATAGGAATAAAAGTGATCAAAAAAAAAATTTAAAAAAAAAGTGTAAAAATAAAAAAAATAAGTAAAATAAAAATAAAATGTAAAAAAAAAACATTTCAAAACGCCCCTGTCCCCGTTATCTCCGCGCAGAAGCGAACACGCATGCAGGTCCCGCCCACATATGTAAACGCTGTTCAAACCCCACATGTGAGGTATCGTTGCGTGCGTTAGAGCATGTGCAACAATTCTTGCACTAGACCTCCTCTGAAAATAGTAACCTGTAAAAAATGTTAAAGCGTCACCTATGGAGATTTTTAAGTACCAAAGTTTGGCGCCATTCCATGAATGTGCGCAATTTTAAAGCATGACATGTTAGGTATCCATTTACTCGGCGTAACATCATCTTTCACATTATACAAAAAAATTGGGCTAACTTTACTGTTTTGTTATTTTTTAATTCATGAAACAGTTTTTTTTCCCAAAAAAAGGCGTTTGAAAAATTATTGCGCAAATACCGTGAGAGAAAAAAAGTTGCAATGACCTCCATTTTATTCCCTAGGGTGTCTGCTAAAAAAAAAATATATATAATGTTCTGATTAATTTTCTAGCAAAAAAATTTAGATTTTTACATGAAGGAGAGAAGTGAAAAAATTTAGCCCGGTGGGCAAGTGGTTAAGGAGTGGGAAAGGTATGGAATTAAATTCATCAACCAGTTATATAAAGAGTACTTGAAGTATTTTAAGGAACTGAGACACTATGCAATATCTTTTTTTTTTTTTTTCGTGAACTCGAGAGAGAGGAGCCGGACTGCAGGAGTTGGGAGTAGGCAGAACCTCCCCCCAGAGGCAATCTGCAATCCTTCTCCATGCCCCCAGGTGGCAATGGCGGGTGTGAGGGGGGCCTCCCCCAACTGGGGCCCAACAGGACCCCAACGGGGCAGAGGGACTCCCCCTATGAGGGAGTGAGGAGGTCTAGCCCACCCAGCCAGCCCTGTAGGTCCTTCGCCTCTCTTTTTTTAGGAGACCGCATGGCCAAAGTGCGTGCGTGTTAACCAATTTCATGTGCGTGTGTGGTGGTGTTTTTTTTTGTGGGGGGGGGGGCGTACTAAGCACAGGCATACCTTGAATAGCACTCCCACCGGGAGCCGGGCTGAGACCACCAAACTCAATTCACATGTAGCCGAGACCGGTTTAGACAGAGGACACTCGAATGGAGCAAGATCCCTCTGCTTCAGAAAATTATCAATGCTAAAACTTTGAGGCCTAATATCAAGTATATACCTATATATATATATATATATATATATATATATATATATATATATATATACAAGGGGAGTCTAGGGTGGACAGAAGGCCGACCATGTAGGAGGAGATGGGAACAAGATGTGGAAAGTATATCTGGAACTTGCCCCAGTGGTCTCGATCTCCCCCTCCCAGAGGATGTCACATCTGTTTTTATTATATAGAGCTTATTATACCCCGCAAAAGCTTTTTTAGCTAGCATTCTATACTAAGTGTGTTACAATGGATAGAATCTAGAATCCTTGTAATAATAAAAAAAAAATTGGCACAAAGTCATTTGGAGTGATGAGACCAAAATTTAGCTTTTTGGCTACAACCACAAATGCTACATTTGGAGAGGAGTCAACAAGGCCTATGATGAAAGGTACACCATTTCTACTGTGAAACACGGAGGTGGATCACTGATGATTTGGGCATGTGTGAGCTACAAAGGCACAGGAAATTTGGTCAAAATTGATGGCAAGATGAATGCAGTATGTTATCAAAAAATACTGGAGGAACATTTGCATTCATCAGCCAGGAAGCTGCACATGGGACGTACTTGGACATTCCAACATGACAATGATCCAAAACACAAGGCCAAGTTGACCTATCATTGGCTACAGCAGAATAAAGTGAAGGTTCTGGAGTAGCCATCTCAGGCTCCTGACCTCAATATCATTGAGCCACTTTGGGAAGATCTCAAACATTCAGTTCATGCAAGACAGCCCAAGAATTTACAGGAACTGGAGGCTTTTTGTCAAGAGAAATAGGCAGCTTAACCATCTGAAAAGAGTTCTCAACCACAAATACCACAAAAGTCTTCAAGCTGTCATTGATGTTATAGGGGGCAATACACAATATTAAAAATTGGGGTATGTAAACTTTTGATCAGGGTCATTTGGCTAGTTTCTGTTGGGATTATGATTTAAAGAGGGTAAACACAGTTGATTAATAATAAAAACACTAACCATGAGTGAAAAAAAAATTTGTTTGTCCTCATTCATATCCTCTTAAAAATGGCCATGAAATCATAAATTCTGCCAGGGTATGTAAACTTATGAGCACAACTCTAGATAATGTTTGGGGGTTATAAGTAATTTTCTAGCAAAAAAAAAATATTTTAACTTTTAAACATCAAGTTTGAAAAAAGGCCTGGCCCTTAAGTGGTTAAAGCCCTAGCTGCAACTTTCCTATTTTACAACGCAAAGCTTAATGCATGACATTATCACATTTTAAAGTGCTACATGATATAAATAATGCATCAAAACACCCCATAATAAATAAATAATATTAATTAAGTGCAAAAGTTCATCATTATAATTAATAAACACAATAAAATAAATATTCATAAGCATAATGGAATAAAACATTTATATTCAGTGGTGTTAGCTTTGTTAGTGCAGCCTATCACACAGCTGGTGGAATAACTTTCAGTCACAATTAGGGTGATATAGAAGATTAAATAATTTATAATCCATCAAATAATAAACTAATAATATAAAGATGTTCTTGAGAATAATTTTTTCTCACTGTGTTTTATTGCTGCATGCATAGGTGGCTCCAAAGCTGTTATCCTGCCTAGGGCCTTGTTTGGTCCTAATCAGTTCTGCATTCCCTACATTGTGCTGTGTATTGTATACTGCATACAGCTCTACCCTGTACAATGTGTTGTATGTTACTGTATATAATCCTATCCACTTTGTGCACACCGCTGTATATTATATATTTCATGTTAGTCCACTCTGTATACTGTGCTTTACATTAAAGTGATTGTAAAGGCATAAATATTTTTAATAAAAAAAAAAAAACATGTTATACTTACCTGCTCTGTGCAATGGTATTGCGCCGAACAGCCCTGATCCTTCTCTTCTCGGCTCCCCAGCTGGTGATCCTGTGTTTTCCCCTCTGCCGAGTGCCCTCATAGCAAGTCGCTTGTTATGGGGGCACTCATGTGTACTCTCTCCCAAGCCAGCTCTGTGTGGCTATAAGACAGCTCTGCCCTGCTCTCCATGCTCTCCTCACTGGCTCTGATTGACAGCAGCCAATGGCTCCTGCTGCTGTGTCTGAGTCAATTAGGAGAGAGAGCCTGGGGAATCTTGCTTTAGTAAACATTGCTGGATTGGGATTGGGCTGAGGGGAGACTGGAGGGGGAATTCTGCATTTATATAGCCCATACTACATATTTCTGTACATTGTACATTATATTCTCTACACGCCTGTACCCTGTATACTATTGTATTTTATACACTCTATAACAGCCCACTTTGTATTGCAAGTATCGGAGTAAAATTCTCACCAACCGGGGATGGTGAAGAATCTGGAAACTTTAGTGGGTGTCAAGCCAGGAACCCAGCCAGTGGAGGTGACGCTTGCAGAGCAGCCTTGTGCGTCAAGCCAGGGACCAAGTAGGCCAGTGGGGGTGAAGCTTGATAAATATCTGGAGTGCCAAGCTAGGGACCCAGCAGAGAAGCGGGGTGACGCTTGAGGAAGATACTTAAGTCAAGATTAATAGAGCAGTGAATCCTCTAGACTAGTGAGAGAGAGACTGAAAGCTCAGCGGATTAAAGAACTACAAGAAGTGATTGTAGTGGAAGTGACGGAACTGTTAAGCACTCTACACACGATCGGATATCTGATGAAGCTGACTTTCATCAGTCTTGCCTACACACCATCAGTCAAAAATCCGACTGTGCCAAAACGGGGTTACGTAAAACACTCCGGCGTGCTGAGAAAAATTAAGTTCAATGCTTCCAAGCATGCGTGGATTCTGAGCATGCGTGGACTTGATTCTGAGCATGCGTGGATTTTTGACCGATGGACTTCCACACAGACAATCGTTTTTTTTTTCTATCGTTTTTTTATCCATAGGAAAAATGTAAAACATTTTTTTTCACCAATGGAAAACTAACGGATGGGGCCCACACACAATCGGTTTGTCCAATATAAACAGTCCATCGGTCTGTTTTCATCAGACAAACCGATCGTGTGTACAGGGCTTTACATCTTGTGTTAGAAACTGTTAAAGACTGTTGCCATAGGAGACAGCATTTCTAAACATGCGGATGTGGTGTCTTGCTGGATCCCTTTCCCTGCAATGCTGTCTACCTGTAGAAGCCTCTGAGGCTGCCCATTAACACTACCTAAGGGTGTCTTGGCCCTAACTCTCTCTCCCAAAGTTTTATTGAAGAAAAATAAAATCTTTATGCATTCAAGAAGTGTCTGGTGCCCAATAATCTGACTTGCCTTACAACCCACTCTATATGGAAGGATGTTAGCAGTTCTTGGCTCTAAAGGTTCTCATTAGACTAGAGGAGGCCTGGGACCTTGCTACAGTTATATACTTTAAATCAGCAAATTCCGTATACTGGGCTGCACATTATAGATGTCTTACCCTAATCATCACAGTATTGATATTAACAGATATGTATACCACTAGTAATGTTTTAGTATTTGGGTATTCCACAGCATTTAACAAACTCACACAATTTGAATTTCTATTAAAAAAAAAAACTTAAAAGTGAAAACATTTTATTTTTTGTATTTTCTAAGCCTATTGTAGCATCTCCTGAATAGCTTCTTGGTTGACAGATTCATTTTCTCTGAGAATAGGTACCAGTGTTATTTTGTTACTGTTTGGATCCAACTTTCTCAATCTATTTTTCCTAGAGGAACCATTTAAAATACTTTTCAGGTCCAGGAGAACCCTGCTGAAATGTATTCATTGGGGTTCATCTGAAAAGAATAGTTCCTTCTTTGGTGGCCAATAAGAAGAATTCTTCCTTTACAGTGGTGGTCAGAATGTCACTAAGTGTCACTAAATAAATCATTTGTATCATTCAACTAGCTCTGTCGAGTGCCAATGGCCCCAGAATGTATGCAGATACCGTCAAATGGGAGGTCAATCAGTCAACGCTCAGGAACCCCTAGTATACTCTGGAGGAACCCTGGTTTAAAATGACTGGTCTAAATTATAAATGCTTGGGCTGTTGGCTGAGGGAGAGATAGACAGCATCACGTTACTGACAGAAACCATCAATCTTTTCACGACCTTCCTGGAATAATGCATAAACACTGCTGCCTTAATTCTCAGTACTTTTCATTGTGGTTAAGCAATGATACTTAGACAAAGCACAGGTGATGGCCTTTGGAAATGCAGCCAAACATTTTTATAAATTGCACCACACGTTCCACAGCCAAGGGGTGATCACTTTTCTGATCTAAAGTGCTATTCCTTGATCCACCTTATATGCTGGATTTGACTTTGTGTCAGAGCTACCAACACTAGTTAAAAGTCTACTATAAAAAATACTGGCCCAGATTCACAGAGCGATTACGCCTGCGCAACAGGAGATGCGCGTGCGTAAGTCGAAATGTGCGCGTGCGTTTCGATGCACGGCATCCCCAGAACGAGATACGCAAAAAAATTTTTTTTTTTTTGTCCCGCGTAATTTCGTTAGACTGGCGCATCCGTCCGCACAAAAGTGCGTTAGACAGACCATTGATTTGCTAGTCAAATATGCTAATGAGGGACTTACAGGGATCCACAAAAGAACGTTGGGGCAGCGCAGGCGACGCAGTGTGCGCAACAGCAAAATGTCCTGTCTAAAATTAGACCATATAAAAGCTGGTCTAAAAAGAGAAAAAAAGTCCACTTGTTAGATAAAGCAACACTGTTAGTGAGGAGCTCAGCAGTCACACGTGTTGCACAACAATCTGTATGCCAACATGCCAGGGGCATCGTCGCACATAGCTATACTACTGACTTTAGATGAACAAAGAAGGATGAGGGCACGGAGGATGGCACGGAGGATGGCACGGGAGAGGATATACCGCACCCGCATAGACCTGTTTGGCATGAGTGATTCTGAGGTGTTTCGCATCTTCAGATTCACCCCTCATGTCATCCTGGAATTAACCACAACCCTGCAGGAGGACATCACCAGCCCAACACACCGCTCACATGCAGTGCAGCCACTGGTCAAGGTCATGGCAACACTCCATGTCCTTGCCAGTGGCTCTTCTCAAAGAACAAGTGGAGTGGTGGCTGGGATGTCACAATCCTCCATGAGCAGATGTGTGCACCAGGTTGTCCCTGCAATCCTCAGACGCATGGCCAACCAAATCATCAAACCCACCACTGAGGAGCTGCGACTGAAGGCAATGACAGATTTCTACAGAATTGCCAGATTCCCACGCACTGTGGGGGCCATTGATTGCACACATGTGGCACTCCAGCCCCCCCAGGAGACAGAGCACATGTACCGCAATCGGAAGCATTGGCATTCCATCAATGTACAGGTGATAGTCGATGCCCAAGGCCTCATATGGCACGTCCGTGCCAAACACCCAGGGTCCAGCCATGACAGCTACATATACAATCAATGCCGCATCCGAATGGAATTCGAACAAAACGTGTATGGGGACACCTGGCTGGTTGGTGAGTGACATGGGAGTCAGGCATGACTATCCCCTCCCATGATGCACACATCACAAGGGCCACATGCATGACTAACATCCTCCTGTCTTTTCCCTTACAGGTGACTCTGCATATCCACTGGGACCCCATCTCATGACTCCTATCCGGAAACCCCCAAACCCCAGGAGAGGAAAGATACAATCAAGCACATGCCCAAACACGAGCAGTGGTGGAGCGCACCTTTGGCCTACTAAAGTCACGTTTCCGATGCCTGGATAAGTCTGGGGGTACCCTCTTGTATTCCCCAAACTTCGTGTGCCAGATCATCGGTGCATGTTGCATGCTGCACAACTTCGCAGTAAGAAAGGGCCTGCAGATTGACCTACGTGATGACCTGACCCCTGAACCAGACAATCCCCCCTAACCGAGGCTACCCCGTCTTCTGAGGGAAGAGCAGCCAGGAGACAACTCACATTGGGCATCTTTGCACGTTAAACACACACATTAATCATGGCACAATGAGAATGCATGCATGCACACCACTGTGGTCCCTAGCACACACACCCCACATCCACATCAAATTGGATTGGCACCAGTCCACCAACGCCACGCCAAGGCTCCAATTATGTCACTGTACATTCATACACCATTCACACGGACCTGGGGATCACTTCTCCCTGGTCCTGGGGAACCCTTCTCCACCAAAATTGAGGGTGACACCCATTTTCCGGCAGGAATGTCACCCCCACATTCAAACAGCATTCACAACCCAAAAAAAAATTACCTGCAAAAGCAAAAAATTTCCAGCAAAAAAAAAAAGGGGAAAAAAAAAATTAATGCCCTTTGCGTGAGCCACGCCTGGGGCACCCCCGGCCACAGCCCCGGCTTCTCAGGGGAGACTCATGGGGGAGGGGGAAAACCGGGGAAGGAGGAGCAGCCCCTGATCTCTGGCCACCTGGCGGCCTGCCCTCCAAGGCCACGGCTATTCTGTCCAGGGCAGCACCAAGTGTTGGCTGTGTTGGCCTGGATAGCCTGGGTAAGGGCCCTCACATCCTGCCCAACGCCTGCTGATGTCGTCTGCAGTTCGTTTAGGCAGGTTGTGAAAGCCCGGGAGTGGGAGTCCAGGTTCCCCAGCGTATCCTTGATGGAGGACAGGCTCTCCTCCATCCGCACCAATGTCTGGCTGACCTGTCCCAGATGGCGGGTCTGGAGGAACTGGTCCCTTCTCAGAGTGGCGGGCAGGAGATCAGCCACCCCCCTGGTGTTCTTGGATGAAATCCTGCCTCCAGCTGATGCTTGTGGCCGGGGAGAAGGGGAGACCCTTGTGAGGGGAGCCATGTTGGGGGAGGAGGGGGGGGCTCCCCCTTAGGGAGGGCTGCCTTCTGCCAGCCAGAGGGGAAGAGTCCTCAAAAACCAAACGTCCAGTGCCTGACATGGACTCCTCCTCCTCATGATTCTCCTCCTCCTCATGATTCTCCTCCTCCTCTTGAACCTCCTCCGCGGACTCCGGCCTTGTTGGGGGGGCCTCATTAGGCTGCTGTCCTGGGGTTGGTGCGGTCAGGCCAGATGGCCCTGCACCCTCCTGCACATCTGTGGATGACACAAAACATTCACAGGTTGGAGGATCCACACACTTGCCACATATTCCCTTTCACCCCCTCCCCCACACATGCTACACACCTGATATGAAAAAAAATACTTACCTGGCACCACGGGCTCCGGACTTGAGTCAAAGCCGGGCAGGCCCTCAACTTCATGCCGATGAAAGGTCAGGGCCACCGCACGCTCCTCCGCTGTCAGCCTAATACGGCATGGTGGGCCCCCTCCTGTGCCCCTGGCATGGGCATGCATTCTGGCCAGCTTCTGTTTGACCAGACGCCGGAGGTCATTGATTTTTTTGTCAATCCCAGACCGGGTCCGTGTCTCCCCCTGCCCCGCTGAATTGACCTGCTCAGTGATCCTATCCAAAATCTCCCTCCTCCTGGCCGGGGTGGTGTTGGCACTGTCTGGGCCGTGGATGAAACGCCCATACTCGCTAATGGCCTGGGCAAGAATTTGTTTTTTGCCAACTGTAAAATTGAGCTTTCGTTTTCTCTCTGTCATACTTCCAAAAAAACTCACTCCCAGTCAACAAAATTCACTCACACAAACAAGCACAACCAATCAAGCAAGAACACACACAAAGAGAAAACTACTCAGCAAGAAACAGTCACAAAAAAACAAAACAAAAAAACACCAGGAAAACAAACAAACAGAAATATATCAATCAAACAAACAGTCTCTCAAACACTTATCAAAAAACACTTTCAAAGATCTACTAACAAACACTTGATCACACAGAACACTAATCTGACAACTACAAAACACACCGCAATGAACAACAGGACAAAAGCACTAGGTTAAATGGGAAGGGACAAAGGGATGTACTTTTGCAATGCAAGTGCGTTTGTGTGTGTCTATTTATGCTGTTTGCGTAGTTCACAACGTTGCCCTAGTCCATTTCCAATTTCACTGATTGCGCCGCTCCCGAGTTGTGAGCATGCGCACAGCGGAGCTGACATGGTCTCCTTCAAGCGCGCATGCGCGAGCCGGCCGGCCCTTCATTTGCATGGGGTCACGGCTCATTTCAATGTAACACGCCCACGTCCTTCCCAATTTGTATTACTCCTCCTTACGCCTCGGAAAAAACGTTACGCATGCGCAATTTCCTGCGCAAAAGCTACGTGAATAGGGTGATTACGCAGCAAAATTGCGCTAGTCTAACGTAAAGGCGGTGCGCTAAGCCGGTTCAATAATGCGCAGATGTACCTGAATCTGGGCCACTGTATTTAAATAATGATATACAGTTAAAACATGTTATTCTAGTATTGAGTACTAGACATGTGCACACTGAAATATTTTGAAATATTTTGTTTCGGAAATTGGTTTTGTGCAAAAAATACATTTATTTAGTTACTCCCGAAATTAGTTTTTATTTAGTTTGTTTTGTTAAAAATTAATTTATCTGAAAATCCGAATTAACTACTTTAGACCCGCGCTATAGACGAATGACGGCTACAGCGCGGGTCTGAATATCCAACACACCGTCTTTTGACAGCTGCCGCTTTGGGCGTTCCCAGCGCGCGCTCCAGAGCGCGCTGCGGGGAAGCCCTGTGTTGGCTGTGTCCCTTGGACATGGCCAATAACAGATTGCGGCGAACGGCCAATCAGAGTGGCCGTTTGCGATGCGATCTGTGCGGCGAATGAGAGATGATCTCATAGATCATCTCTCATTGCCATTTTACACAGAGACAGCGTCCTGTCTCTGGAGAGAAGGAGACCGATCTGTGTTCCTTGTACATAGGGACACAGATCGATCACCCCCCTCCCCCCACAGTTAGAACACACCTAGGATACACATTTAACCCCTTTACTCACCCCTAGTGTTAACTCCTTCAATGCCAGTCACATTTATACAGTAATTAGTGCATATTTATAGCACTGATCGCAGTATAAATTTGAATGGCGCCAAAAATGTGCCAAAAGTGTCCGATGTGTCCGCCATAACGTCGGAAGTACCAATAAAAATCGCAGATCGTCGCCATTTCTAGTAAAAAAATAATAATAAAAAATAATAATTCTGTCCCCTATTTTGTATGCGCAAACCAGTCGCTTATTGTGATTTTTTTTTTACCAAAAATATGTAGAAGAATACGTATCGCCCTAAACTGAGGAAAAAAATGTTTTGTTTTTTTTAACTTGGGATATTTATTATAGCAACAAGTAAAAAATATTGTATTTTTTTGCAAAATTGTTGCGCTTTTTTGTTTATAGCGCAAAAAATAAAAACCGCACAGGCGATCAAATACCACCAAAAGAAAGCTCTACTTGTGGGGAAAAAAGGACGTCAATTTTGTTTGGGAGCCACGTTGCACAACCGCGCAATTGTCAGTTAAAGCGACGCAGTGCAGGAAGCTGAAATTTCACCTGGGCAGGAGGGGGGTATATGTGCCCAGTAAGCAAGTGGTTAATTAAGGTTGAATTTGTCATTGAAGGCTTATGGAGTCCATCGAATGTTCTAGGAAGATTAGACGAAGCAGCTAAACTGTACGACACTGCAATCATACATTTCTGGTCGAATGCTCCGCCCAGAAGCTATAGTAGAATTATATTTTATGACTAGTAATAATTATATTTATTAATTATTATTACTAGTCAACCAACATTAGAATTCTTCTATAGCCTATGGGTGGAGCATTTGACCATAAATGTCTTTTTGTGGCAATCGTATGTTTTTAGCTGCTTTGTTGAATCTTCATGTCTCTATAATGTTAAATCTTTTCTCTCTATGTCAAATAATCTTTAACCACTTGACCACTGGGCACTTAAACCCCCTTCCTAACCAGACCAATTTTCAGCTTTCGGTGCTCTCACAATTTGAATGACAATTACTCAGTCATACAACATTCTACCCATTTGAAATTTTTGTCCTTTTTTTCACACAAATAGAGCTTTCTTTTGGTGGTATTTGATCACCTCTGGGTTTTTTATTTTTTGCGCTATAAAAGAAAAACGACTGAAAATTCTGTAAAAAAAAAAACTTGTTTTTGTCATATTAGCAGGTTATTTCTCACACACAGCATATGCATACCACAAATTACACCCCAAAACACATTCTGCTATTCCTCCTGAGTATGGCGATACCCCATGTGTGAGACTTTTACACAGCGTGGCCACATACAGAGGCCCAACATGCAGGGAACGCCATCAGGCGTTCTGGAACACCCAGACCAATTCTGACATTTCTCTCCTACATGGAAAAATCATCATTTATTTGCTAGAAAATTACATAGAACCCCAAAACATTATATATGCTTTTTTAGCAAAGACCCTAGAGAATACAATGGCGGCCGTTACAACTTTTTATCTCGCACTGTATTTTCGCAGAAATTTATTGAACGCGTGTTTTTAAAAAAAAACGCTTAAAACAAAACAAAACAGTAAAGTTAGCCCGATTTTTTTTCAAAATGTGAAAGATGAAGTTACGCCGAGTAAATAGATACCCAACATGTCACACTTCAAAATTGCGCACACTCGTGGAATGGCGCCAAACTTCGCTACTTATTTGGGGTATTGCAAAGTATCATGCAGGGTATTGGGGTATTGCCGAGTACTGGGGTATTGCCGAGTACTGGGATATTGCCGAGTACTGGGATATTGCCGAGTATTGGGGTATTGCCGAGTATTGGGGTATTGCCGAGTATTGGGGTATTGTTGAGTACTGGGGCATTGCTGAGTATTGGGGTATTGTTGGGTACTGGGGTATTGTGGTGTATTGTTGGGTACTGGGGCATTGCCGAGTACTGGGGTATTGCCGAGTACTGGGGTATTGCCGAGTACTGGGGTATTGCCGGGTACTGGGGTATTGCCGGGTACTGGGGTATTGTCGGGTACTGGGGTATTGTCGGGTACTGGGGTATTGTGGGGTATTGTGGGGTACTGGGGTATTGTTGGGTACTGGGGTATTGCCGAGTACTGGGGTATTGCCGAGTACTGGGGTATTGTCGGGTACTGGGGTATTGTCGGGTACTGGGGTATTGTCGGGTATTGTGGGGTACTGGGGTATTGTTGGGTACTGGGGTATTGTTGGGTATTGTGGTGTATTGTTGGGTACTGGGGTATTGTTGGGTATTGTGGGGTATTGTTGGGTACTGGGGTATTGTGGGATATTGTTGGGTACTGGGGTATTGTTGGGTACTGGGGTATTGTGGGGTATTGTTGGGTACTGGGGGATTGTTGGGTACTGGGGGATTGTTGGGTACTGGGGTAATGCTGGGTATTGGGGATTGCAGGGTACTGGGGGATTGCAGAGCTGGGATGGATTGAGGGATGGCTGGATCTGTGACTGCATTTGTCACAGATCCAGCCACAGCTCAGCTGCTGACACCCCGCCCCCCCCTCTCCTCGCACACTGTACCGAACGGTACAGAGAGCAGAGGGAGGAGAGGGAGGAACCGGCGTCATCAAATGACGCCGGTTTGTTTACAAGTGATCGCGCCGTCATTTTGACGGTGCGATCACGTGGTAAACGGCCGCTATCAGCGGCAATTTACCGTGATCCGTGATGCGCCGGGTCTTCTAGACCCGGCGAGCACGGACACTTTCGCGAGCGCGTCCCAGGGGACGCGCAATCGCGGAAGTGCACGAGGACGTCCCAGGGACGTCGTGTCAAAGCAACTCCACCGCGCCGTAGCAGTAAAATGCTTATGGCGCGGTGGGGAAGTGGTTAACTAATAAAGTTAGGTTAGGCACATTCGACCACAGGTTCGATAGACACAGATCGCTATTGTCAGCGTAATTTCGAATCCTCTATCTGTATCGAACTGTTGTTGCAGCAAAATTAAAATAAAGCATTTTTTATGTCGGATCTTTCGGATTTCGGATACTGCAGGTTTGTTATCCCAGAAATTCGGCCAAAAATGCATTCGGACGAAAACTAATGCACATGTCTATTCAGTACATGAATTCTTTTTTTAGTCCCAAGAACCATAAGCAGGGTTAAAGTTTGTCCCAACCTGTTACTGTCAATTGTGCTGATCAGGTTGGTCTAAGTGTAGAGAAAAATATAATATAATTTAACATTATCGCTACCTGCATTAACCACATACAGTTATTATGTTAAACAATTTTCACAATTTTTCTTATGTTCACTCAAATAAAGAGTTTTTGGAGACAAAAGAGGAGGATGAAAATATTCCCTGTGTTCTCGTAGTGCTATAACGAAAAGGAAAAAGCACTGCATCTGTCATCAACAGGCTCTCTGCAACTGCCATGGTACATAAGGCTCTCTTTAAAAGTCTCCCTACAGCTGCCTGGTCAAGCCAAGATGGGACTTGTCAAAGTATGCCTAGACCATCTCTTGACTACTAAGTAGACATGTGCATTCGTTTTCGTTAGAATGCATTTTCGTCCGAAAATCATGTTTTTTTGTTATCGTTTTAACCACTTCAATACCCAGCCATAGAAAATTGACGGCCTGGGATGGGATTTACCATCCTAAGTGGCTGTCAATTGACGGCCTGGGTATTGCAGGCGAATATCTGGATGATGCCTGCAGCCAGAGGCATCATCCAGATATCCTCTTCTTCAGCCGACGATTCTGCACAATGTAAGAACGATCATAGCGGCGGTTCCGCCGCCTGATCGTTCTTACAGGCCGCGGGAGGGGACATCCCCCCCCCTCCCGCCGCCATCCGGTGCTTCTCCGGGCTTACCTGTGCCTTCGGGGGCCCGGAGAACGAATCGTCGGCGGCGCAAGGAAGCATAGAGATGACTGGTGACCAGATGGTCACCAGTCATCTCTATGACCGTCGGAGGACCCGGGCGCGATGTGATGACGTCACGCCCGGGTCCCCGTAAGTAAACAAAGCCGCGATTGCGGCTGTAAGCCCCCATTCATGAGATCGGTGAATTTTTTTTCACCGATCTCATGGTTTCCAGCCTGGAGGAGAGATGTGAGGTCTTATTGACCCCACATCTCTCCATAAAGAGGACCTGTCACACACATTTCCTATTACAAGGGATGTTTACATTCCTTGTAATAGGAATAAAAGTGGAAAAAAAAAAAATGAAAAAAAGTGTAAAAATAAATAAAAAATAAGTCAAAAAAATAAATAAAAGATAAAAAAAATATTAAAACGCCCCTGTCCCCGATAGCTCGCGTGCAGAAGCGAACGCACACGCAAGTCCCGCCGACATATGTAAACGCCGTTTAAACCACATAAGTGAGGTATCGCCGCGTGCGTTAGAGTGCCAGCAACAAATCTAGCACTAGATCTCCTCTGTAAATCTAAACTGTAACCTGTAAAAAATAAATAAAGCGTTGCCTATGGAGATTTTTAAGTATCGAAGTTTGGCGCCATTCCATGAGTGTGCGCATAATTAAAGCGTGACATGTTGGGTATCTATTTACTCGTGTAACATAATCTTTCACATAATACAAAAAAATTGGGCTAACTTTACTGTTTTGTTATTTTTTTAATTCATAAAACAATTTTTTTACAAAAAAAAGGCGTTTGAAAAATAATTGCGTAAATACCGTGCAAGATAAAACTTTGGAATGACCGCCATTTTATTCCCTAGGGTGTCTGCTAAAAAAAACATATATAATGTTTGGGGGTACTGTGTAATTTTCTAGCAAAAAAATGATGATTATTACATGTAGGAGAGAAGTGTCAGAATAGGCCCGGTATGGAGGTGGTATAAAAGCCTGGTATTGAAGCGGTTAACAGACGATAACGAAAGCGCAAGAAACGAAAACCGAAAGATCTGTTATAAAAAATGCTTTATTTTCGTTTTTGTTGCGGTAAAAATTCGATATAGAGAGATTCGACATTATAGGGAAAAGATTCGACATTATAGAGAAAAGATTTGACACTATAGAAATAATAGATTCGACATTACAGAGATTAGTTTTCGATTTATGAGAAAATAGATTCGACATTATTACTAGTCATACAACATTAGAGTTCTTATAGGCGGAATATTCGAACGAAAATGTACGATTCGATGTAAAAAATTTGACGTTCCGTTGAATATTCTTTTGACCATTCGACAGAAACCAAGTATTATTGGATTTTCGGACGAAAGCTATTCCCCAACGAAAAACAAAATAAATCAAAACGATTTTCGGGAGTAACTAAATAAATTTATTTTCAAAACGAAAACGAAAAAAACGAAACAAAATATTCCAATGTCACTCTACTAATCATATTTAATGAAGACATTAAATGCTCTCTGCGTACACATCACTGTCTCGCCAATGTTAAAATTAATGAATGGCATTAACAAACAGTAATTTTAAAGTTGGTACGTCATACATTAAATGGCACCATAAGACAGCAGTGACTCAAGTGGCTCTTTCATTAGAGCAACACGCAAGAATGTTTTAATTTTACTGAATATGGTTATTCCTTTACATACTAAGGGAAAGAGTGCAGTGGCGCAGATGTTTTTAAAGAAAAAAACACTTCCGTAATTAATGCCATGACCCTTTTGAAACTACCAGATTTTATTCAGATCAATAAAGTGAGCAAGCAGCCATGTCTCTGGCTAAAATATATATATATATATATAAATGATGAATCCCTTGTTCCAATAAGTAGCAATTTGAAGAAGCAGCTGCTCCCCTAGCCAAGGTAGAATGTACTACTTTAGATAGCAATAAGTTTGATGTGCGGGGGTGCTAATTAGTGGGCTGTAGCCCAATTGAACAGAGTGCATGTACTAGTGCAAATATGAGAGGACAGTGGAACCTTGGATTATGAGCATATTCCGTTCCAGGAAAATATTTGCATATTAAAGCGAGTTTCAACATTGAAGTCAATGGAAACGAAAATAATTTGTTCTGCATTGACTTCAATGGCATGCAATACCACATATTGCATATTGGCTGGAGCGATAATGCCTCCTGGCTCACGCTATCGGCGTGTGTTTCACCGCCTAGTAAATCAACCTGGGACCTGGATGTAACGTGACCAAGAAGTGCCTCAACATACGTTTTGTATTGCTACGTCATCAGAAAACGCTTCCTATGTAATTAAATAATCCTGTCCAGTCACAAATTGTGTCCACCGTAATTGCATGCAAGCACTGGTAACCATTGTTCTGCACAGACATTTGAACAACTAAAAAGTCCTATGGATTTCATGAAATGAATGTCTTCAGTAGTTCTCTTCATTTAGCTCTTTTCATGCCAAAAATACAAATCGTTGTCTGCTTGCCAGCCATTAATAAACGCTTACAACTTTCTGTCATCATTCATATAGACAGGACAAATCAATAGTTCCCCTCTTAGTTTTTGGCATTCTTTCTGTTTAGTTGGTCAAACTCTGAAGGTCAGTGATTTTTCTCATATCTTCCTGTATCCATTGTTGCATTCGATTGTGCTTTTGACCTCCCCAACAATAAAAAAAACTGCGGGTCAGGCACCGAAATAGATTTATGTTTTAATGTAATTGTCGGCAAATCTTGTGGGTGAGTTTAAGCAATATAGCCAGTCCTGTGATGGGAAATTGGAAAACTTTGAAAAGGACAGTAATAAGCATGACTGCTTGCTAGAAATTATTTAATACACATTGGCAGATGACATTAGCAGCAGCATTTAATTTAGTATTACTTAAAGGGGATATATACTGGTTATGTAAATGTTTTTCTTTATTATTCATTATGTTCTGAGGCAAAAAAAAAAAAAAACATTTTGTAAAGAAGAGATATTTAGTCAAGTAAATGTGAAATATTGTATTTAAATAATAGGAGGTGTATTTATATATTTGCATTTGCATAGCCATCACAAATAATGTCCTTGACGTGTCTAATATGTTTATTTCCTCTGATTGTCAGCTCTAACTAGTGGCCATGAAGTGGTATTGTTGTGAAATACCTCAATCAGGAAAATACTGCATTGTGGTCACTAGATGGAGCTGCGATCAAACATATTAAACATTATGGGGGTTATTCGCAATGGCTTTGCAGATGCTGAGACATTCTCAAAGCAAACTTTTTATAAATAGACCCCTAAAACTGGCTATACACGGCTCAGGTTTTTTCACTTTTTCAGCCGAAAAAATGGAACCAATTTCCCTATCCACACATTTGAGGTCGATTGGGAAATCCAACCCACTACATCAATGTATTCTGACAGAACCCCCACCCAGTGCCAATCCTGACCTCCCTGGGGCCCTAAGCAAAATGACATGGCTCATTAAAAATGAGAAGCGGGGGGCGCTGACGACAGTGACATGTCACATTAAAGAAAGTTGAGAAGCGGGGGGGGGTGTTCTGCTGTCGTAAATGACTCAGCCAGCGATTCTAGAAGCAGGGTGAGGGGCGAAAATGACTTCTCACAATGTGGGGCCTTTAGTAATTTGGGGGGCCCTTCGCAGCTTTGCAGGGCCCTAAGCGGCTTGCATAGTGAGCCTATAGGGAGGATCGGCCCTGCCCCCACCCCATCACCAGAATACACTGATCAGCACTGCAGCTGGTTGTCCACGCCACACACACACCAGAAATCAGTGTTGGATAAAGTATTGTGTTATTTGGATCTGGAACAGGTTTGTGGCATGTCCCTCACATTGGCATGAAAAAGCTTGTTTATAAAAGCTAGAATCTCAAAATATACACATACTGCTGAATGAGTCAGAGGAGTGACTCATCCACCTCTACTTGATCTCTCTTTCTGCAGAGATTTAGGTAGGCACAAAAGGTCAAAAAGGAGCAGCTATGTAAAAAAAAAAAAAAAAGTAACAATAAATGTAAATAAAACACCAATTTAAAAAAAGCAAAACTTAGAAAAAAAAGACATAACCACAATGGGCCAGATTGAGAAAGACTTGCGCTGGAGTATATCGGTATGCGCCGCGTAAGTGTAAAGATGCGCCGTAGTATCTATGTGCCGTACCCACCAAACTAGATGCGAAAGAAAACGGGCTTTCCCCGTCCGGCTTAACTTACCTTCGCCAGAGTATCGTAAGCGCATATTTTCGCTTGGCGCATCCGTCGCGCCTATTGATTTCCCATTCAAATATGCAAATGAGGGAGATATGCTGATTCACGAACGGATTAGCACCAGACGCTGGCTACGCGTGCCGCGCGTACGTCGTACGTCTAGCGCAAAGTTATTCCTACAAATAGCTGCTTTATCTTTACTCCTGACGGCCTCAGGTCAGCAGGAGAGCAGCTACAGCAGCAGCGTTACTGACGAAAATAGCAAGCTGAACAACCACACTTGCAAGGACAACACCTCTGTGTGCCAACATGCCAGGGGCAGCCAAGGTCCTAGCACTACTAATGGGTCCCCCGGTACGGAGGAGGCGGGCACGTGAGAGGATATACCGCACGCGCATGAGCCTCTTTGGCATGGGTGATGAGGAGGTGTATCGCCTCTTCAGATTCAGCCCTGATGCAATCCTTGAACTAACCACAACACTGCAGGGTGACATCACCAGCCCAACACACCGTTTACAAGCAGTGCAGCCACTGGTGAAGGAACTGGCAACACTTAATTTCCTTGCCAGTGGATCATTCCAGCGTACAAGTGGAGTGGTGGCTGGGATGTCACAGTCCACCATGAGCAGATGTGTGCACCAGGTTGTCCCTGCAATTCTCAGACGCATGTCCCACCACATCATCAGACCCACCACTGAGGACCTGCGGCTGAAGGCAATGACAGATTTCTACAGCATTGCAGGATTCCCACGCAGCGTGGGGGCCATTGATTGCACACATGTGGCCCTACAGCCCCCTAGTGCCACAAAGCACATATACCGCAATCGGAAGCATTGGCATTCCATCAAAGTACAGGTGATAGCCGATGCCCAACGCCTCATATGGCACGTCCGTGCCAAACACCCCGGATTCAGCCATGACAGCTACATATACAATCAGAGCCCCATCCCAACAGAATTCGAACAGAACGTGTATGGGGACAGCTGGCTGGTTGGTGAGTGACATGGGTGGCAGGCATGACTATCCCCCCCCATGATGCACACATCACAAGGGGCACATGCATGACTAACATCCTCCTGTCTTTTCCCTTACAGGTGACTCTGCATATGCACTGGGACCCCATCTCATGACTCCTTTCCGGAACCCCCAAACCCCAGGAGAGAGAAGATACAATGCGGCACATATCCAAACTCGTGCAGTGGTGGAGCAAACATTTGGGCTCCTGAAGTCCCGTTTCCGATGCCTGGATAAGTCTGGGGGGGCCCTCTTGTATTCCCCTACCTTCGTGTGTCAGATCATCAGTGCATGTTGCATTCTGCACAACTTTGCCATGAGAAAAGGCCTGCAGATTGACATACGTGATGACCTGACCCCCGACCCACACAGTCCCCATCTGCCAGAGGCTACCCCGTCAGCTGATGGAAGAGCAGTCAGGAGGGTCCTCGCCGTAGGCATCTTTGGACAATAAACAAATACATTGATCACACGGACAATGCACGCATGCACACCACTGATGTCCCTAGATCACACACACCACATCCACATCGCATTGGATTAGCCCAAGTCCAACATGCAGGACTTGGGAGCAGCAACGCCACGTCAAGGCCCCAATGGTGTCGCTGTCCATTCACACGTCATTCACACAGCCGTGGGGATAACTTCTCCCCAACGGCCGAGGATGGCAGGAGTGCTACCCCCTCACATTCACACACCATTCACACTGTCCCCTGCACTACTGACCGTGTACAGTTTAAATAAAAAAAAATGCTCATAACCTGAGCAAAATATTCCAAAAAATAAAAAGCTCATAACCTGAGCAAAATATTCCAAAAAATAAAAAGCTCATAATCTGAGCAAAATATAAATAAAAATAAAAAGCTCATAACCTCAGCAAAATATAAATAAAAAAAAAATCTCATAACCTGAGCAAAATATAAATAAAAAAAAGCTCATAATCTGAGCAAAATATAAATAAAAAAAAAAAGCTCATAATCTGAGCAGAAACAAAAACAGAAAAAAAACGAACACCCCAAAAAGCCATCATCTGGGCTGACGGGGCTCTTTCTGGTGGGCCCTCTCTGGCTCCTCAGCTGCCTGGAGGGAGTGGGTGGGGGTGGGGGGGCATCTGGAGGTGGCTGATCCCCGGGTGGGCCACTCCTGGCAGGTGTGGCCTGCATGCCCTCCAAGGCCATGGCTATCCGGCTGAGGTACGAATTGGTCTGGGCCTGCATCCTCAGCTGCCGGGTCACTTGATACTGTTGGGCCCGCTGCCTCTGCCTCCCCTGGTCTCGGATGGCAGCTGTGTTGGCCTGGACGGCTGCAGTGAGGTGCTGAAGATCAGCCTGCACCTCCCCCTGGCTGGTCACCACTGCAGCGCAGTTGCAGCTGACATCCTGCACTGCATTTGTCATCTGGGCCACGGAGCCCAGGCTGTCAGCTACATGGTCCAGGTGCCCAGCTATCTCCCCCATCTGCTGGGTCTGCCTGGCCTGGTCCCTCGCCATCTGGTCATTGACCACATCAGACACCTCCCTGGTCTTCCGGGTCGCCTTCCTGGGGCCAGGAGATGGTAGTCCCCGGGGGGATGGATTCACCCTTGAAGGGCTTCCTATGATGGGGGAGGGGATCTGAGAGGGCCCTGCTGAAGAGGAGGACTCCTCCAAAAATAAAACAAATTCCTGCTCTGTGACGACAGGCTCCTCCTCAACCACCTCAGCAGGTGAGGTGTGGGCACTCACCTCCACCTATGTGTCTTCAGTGCCCAGGGGTCGGGCTCAGAATGCAGTTGGGGGGGTGGGGTTTAATGGCCGCCGGCAGATGATGGCCCAGCTCCGTCATCTGTGGATGACACAAAGCAGACACATGTTGGTGGTCCCACACACTTGCCACATGTACCCCCCCCCCCCACATGCAACACACCACATAGGGGATAAAAAACACTTACCTGTCCTGGAGCCTTCCTCCATGGAATCATAGCCCGGTACCCCCTCCAACTGCTCCCTCTCCAGGCAGTGGGCTACCACCTCCTCCTGCGTGGTCAGGCTGACCGCACATGGGGGTCCACCCCCGTGCCCCTCTCATGCCTCCTGATGGTGGCCACCTTGCCCCGGACTTTGCGCCTCAAATCATTAATTTTTTTGGCAATGTCTGCAGCAGTCCGTGTGGAATAGCCCAAACTGTTCACCCTGGCAGCAATAGACTCCAGGATGGCCTGCTTCCTGACCCGGCTTGTCTTGCGACTTTTCCTGCCATGGAGGAACTCATTGTAGGTCTCCATAGCCGAGATGACGGCAGACAGCTCCTGGGCATTGAAGTTTAGCTTTCTCCTCTCTTTGCAGGGAACGGGAGCAGCCATCTCAGAGCAAAAGTAACCTCCCTGGGGGGGGGGGGGGACCGGATATACTTTTGCGCCGGAAAGGCGCATCTGCGGCCACTTTTATACGCGCAATGTAAGACATTGCGCTGCCGTTTCCCATGAAATGGTGCCGACGGAAGTTGTGAGCATGCGCACAGGGGAGCTAGTGGAGCCCTCCCTCACTGCGCATGCTCTGTGGATGATGCGGTGAACGTAAGTCTCTGCGCTGGGCTCCGCCCATCATTTACATATGGTCACACCCACTTCCACTTACGTCGGGTTGCGCCATCGCATTTTCGTTACTCCGCCGCAAAATAACGAACAAGTGCTTGGTGAATACTGTACTTGACTCACTAGTTCGCGTCAGCGTAACGTATATGCGCTGCGCTACGCCAGATAAAATATGCGCCCATCTACCTGAATCTGGCCCAATATATTTTGTTTAACCACTTGCCGGCCAGCCGCCATCATTATACTGCGGCATATTGGCTATAGTAGGCGCGCGTGTGTGCCTACTGCACCGCGGGGGAGCCGATACGTGTGGCTGATGGTTAGGATGACTGCCGGCCAGCTGTGATCGCAGGCACGAGAGCCAGAATCGGGGTGTGTGTGTGTAAACACACAAATGCCTGTTCTGGCAGGAGAGGAGAGACAGATCTGTTCCTACTAATTAGAAACAGCAATATGTCTCCTCCTCTAGTCAGTCCCATCCCCCCAAAAAAATGCAGAGGTGATCAAATACCACAAAAAGAAAGCTCTATTTGTGGGAAAAAATGACTTAATTTTGTTTGAGTACAACGTCGCACAACCGCGCAATTGTCAGTTAAAGTAACGCAGTGCCTTATCGTAAAAAAGGGTCTGGTTATTAAGGGGCAAAATCTTCCGGTCCTTAAATGGTTATAGGACAACGTTGCTTTTATCGTTTAAGTGTTCCCCCCGCCGTCTTGACTGGATGCCACCTACTGTACCATAATACTTGCCTTGTGCGGCGTTGTGGGGTGTTGCAAAGGCTTTCAAATGAAGGAGCATCTTCATCCAGTTTCTACTGCACGTTTTTGTCATATGGCTGGAGGTGTACACCTCTGAATTGATGCCATGAGCCCAGAAGAGTGATAGAGATGAGTTGACTAAACAGTGTGCATGTGCAGTAGGAGCTAGATGCAGCTTTTTAGGAAAGTGAGTGTTTTGTTGGTTGGTTGCCCCTCGAGAGGGGTGAGGAAATAATTGGAAAAGCTTTACTTTCACTTACTTGATATTTACTTGAAACTTTGTAAGAGATGACATAGGGTTCATGGTTGTAGTAAAGGAATACTGTACTATTAAAAAATAAAATTAAAAAGTAAAAACAAATCCTAATCAAGTGTCAACAACACAGATATTTTTTCAAAGCATACTAAATATCTGTTAAATAAGGATTGAGAATTTGCCATGACTTAATATACTGTACATGACTTTGCATAGGCTCAGTGTCAAAGATATTTTGTAGCTAGTCAGCTTATCCTGATACAAGTCAAAAGGAACTGAAAATCCCTTCCTCTGAATCACTGCGAAGAACAATGTACCTTCTTAAGACTGAAACTGTGTGGTCTATATCTGTGTTTTATAAGTGGTCCTGGTTGAAAAAAAAGGAATGGTTTGAACGACGACCCTCTTAAAATAAGAAATAAATACATATCTTGTTTTTTTGGATTTGTGTTGCAAGTGGTGACATGTAAATTCTGTATTTAAAGACGTATATACAAAGTTAAAGCAGAATTAGGCTTTATTTGAGCACCACAAGTAGAAACGGTGTTTAATTCATTTTTACATTTTAAAACTCACTAAATTCATTCATATCTCCATGTTTGTTGCATTTTTAGCCATGGCCGACTTAAGTAAGAGCAGTTTATTCACATAGGCCCAGATTCACAAAGCACTTACGCCGACGTAAGCGCAAATTTGCGCCGGTATGTGCAAATGTGCGCCGGCGTATCTGTGTGCCAGACCCACAAACCAACATACGCCTAAAAACTGGCCACCCTACGCCGATGTAGCTTACATACGCCGGAGTAGCATTGGTGCACTTTTCGTCTAGACGCATGTTGCTGCTCCCATTGATTAGGCATTCAAACATGCAAATGAGGGAAATACGGCGATTCACAAACGTACGTGCGCTCGACGCATGCTACGCGAGGTGCGCGTAAGTTGTACGTCCGGCGTAAAGTTATACCCCATAGATGAGGTGCAACCCGGCATCAGACATGCAAAGGTCTGCACCAGAGAACACAGGCCGGTGTATTGGGCGTACATTACGTTCACGGCGTACGTGGTGATACAGCGTAGCTTAGGCAGTTGTGCCGGCGTGGTTGTGAGCACGTGCATAAGGGTGCTGTTTCATGCGTCCACATCACGGCAACATCACGGCGCATGCGCAGTTCATGATACGCCGGGCGTAAAACGCTGCACCATGCTCGAAACCATCATTTGCATGCGGTCACGCCCGCTTCCACCTACGCCGGCCTGCGCCTTGGAAAAATACGCCACGCTGAAGCAGCGTTGGGAGCAATAGCTTGCTGAATGCAGTGCTTGCCTCTCCACGCTGCATCGGCGTGGCATACAACGTTTGCGATATGGCGGTGTAATGTGCCCCCACTCTCTGTGAATCTGAGCCATAGCATTTACTTTCTGGAGTTCATCTGCCCTTACATCAGGAATGTAGACAGAAAGATGTTCTTAGCTGAGAAAAACCTTCCTCTCCTCCTTTAGATTAAAGGAAAAAAATGCCCATGTAAACTATGACTAAGCAACCACCAGTGGTGTGAGATGCGTCAGTTATTTTGTTCCCGTACCTCTGTGACTACATGGATTTTAATTGATTTCAATAAAGCTGTTGCAACAGAGTGTGGCCATCCAGCATCTCTTTGTTCCTTTGATAATACTTGCAGAGCCAGCACCTGTGCTTCCATCAGCAGGAAATGTGTCATTATGGGATAGCTGTCTGGATCGGTGTAAACATACCTAAATATAATACACCTTCTTATCTATTTACTAATGCTAGCATCATACAAATTAAAAATAGATACAGTGCTTTCACACTGAAAGCGATCGGGCGTCGGCGGTAAAGCACCGCTATTTTTAGCAGCACTTTACCGTTGTTTTTGCAACGCTTTTAGGCCGCTAGTGGGGTGCTTTTAACCCACGCTAGCTGCCGAAAAAGGGTTTAAAGCACTCGCAAAGCGTTGCTACAGCATTGCTACAGCGGCGCTTTGCCAACTGTTTGGCGCCGCTGCCCATTGATTTCAATGGGCAGGGGAGCTTTAAGAGTGGTGTATTTACTGCTCCTAAAGCACTGCAAAGAAGCTGCTTGCAGGACTTTTTTTTGACGACCTGCCAGCTTAGCTCCCCAGTGTGAAAGCACTCGGGGCTTTCACACTGGGATTGCAGCTGAGGCTTTTTTCAGGTGCTTTACAGTTGCAATTTTTAGCGCTAAAGCGCCTGAAAAACACCTCCAGTGTGAAAAGGGTCTTAATGTTTGTCATGGACCATGAAATACTGAAATCCTAATTCATGTATTACAGAAGATTTAAATTCTGAACCCCAGCCAGGTCAATAGACTCAGAAGAAATACTCATTGTCCATTGTGTGATAACCCTATCTAAAGCCTTTATATTATCAGGTGTAAATGACTTCTGCCCTGTCTCAATTCTCCAGACGGCTCCATTGTTCTGTGGCTGGCTATTGTGTACATTGATTGACCCCCTGGGGCTTTTGTCTGAAAACACATCACAGGCCTGGCCACACATATTCAGGCTATTCAAGCATTGGGACCAATCTCTGCGGAGACATTTTCAAGTCCTCATTTGCATGGTTTAGGAGGACCAGAATGGAGACTGCATACTTTACAATGGACCAATAGGAAAGCGGTTGTTGGGGGCGGGATGTTCCAAATCCTGTATAAAGTGTGCTGTGTACTTTCAATAAAGTGTGTCCTGTTACATTCAGCATTAAGCCATGGCTCATGTGTGGATTATTCAGCGATTCCAGGGATATTCCTAGTCGGGGAATATTGGGTGATTTCTTTTATGGGAGAAGAAGGGAATGGATGGCGGAGATATGTTCTACTACTGTCACAATGTTGTTTGAGACAGTTTAGTTCTGGTTTAAGTAACCACCATTTCCTAAAGAGTTTTTACTTCTAATCCATGTGAATAAATAGAAAAAGAAAATTGCGCTAACCAAAGAATACAGGTGATGGTGATATCAAAAAAGCAAAGGCAGCAATAAGCGTGTATATCACAGTAACATATAAAAAAGAAAAAATTGCGCCAATAAACAAATATAAAGTCCTTATATATTGAATAAATAATAAAGTCCACAAAAGTGCATATATTGAACGACACCCAAGTGATTGATATGATCCAGTGAACCGCCACCTTATGGACAGAGGCTTACCAGCAAGCAGTGGGTAAACAACGTATCACAGCTCCACAGCTGTTCACAGGATGAAGACTGAAGACAAAATCAGTAGATGACATGAAGCAAGCAGAAATCCAGCTCAAACAGCCACTCAGAGGCCGAACGGATGACAATGTTTGATTCTGAAGTGTGGTCTCATAGAAGGTCCTCAATACAGGTGCAGGAACCATCAACGGTAGCTGTGCGGAGTCTCAGGCACGGAGGAGAGGAGAGGAGAGGAGAGGAGTGATGATCGGCCCGCCCCACAATACACCGCTCCAGTCTGGACCGCCAGACTGGAGCGGTGTATTGTGGGGCGGGCCGATCATCACTCCTCTCCTCTCCTCCGTGCCTGAGACTCCGCACAGCTACCGTTGACGGTTCCTGCACCTGTATTGAGGACCTTCTATGAGACCACACTTCAGAATCAAACATTGTCATCCGTTCGGCCTCTGAGTGGCTGTTTGAGCTGGATTTCTGCTTGCTTCATGTCATCTACTGATTTTGTCTTCAGTCTTCATCCTGTGAACAGCTGTGGAGCTGTGATATGCTGTTTACCCACTGCTTGCTGGTAAGCCTCTGTCCATAAGGTGGCGGTTCACTGGATCGTATCAATCACTTGGGTGTCGTTCAATATATGCACTTTTGTGGACTTTATTATTTATTCAATCCATGTGAATACTTTATCTTGTGTAGGGATCTGTGATACCAATCTCCCATTCTGCACCCTTTCAGACAGTAGAGTTGTCTCTCTAATATCATTAGAAAGGGCAGATAGTAGGCTACTGCTCCTATGTGCACCTTTAGCAATATAGTAAATCACATTTTCACAGCAAACGGTATAAAGTTGAGTATTATTGCTTGGAGAAAAATAAATATACAGGGACCCCACAAAAAATACTTACCAGACCCTCATCCTCCTTTATAGGTGTGTGGTATAATTTTTGGATGGACCCCATAGCATTATTTACAAATTTAAGGAAGCTTGTAGGGAAGTTATGGAAGGGACATTGGTAAGAGAATGGTATACTAAAGAAAGCAATTTATCCCCCCTAATCCAGGTGCTGTGACTTGGTGATGGAAGCTTAATCCTGTGGACTTAGTATAGATGGGGAAGAAGTGCCAACTCTTTGGTGCTCCCAAGGAGAGGTATAGAGGTGTAGAGGGAAGATGGCTTCAAAGATGTGTACCTGCGCTCTGCGCTGAAATGACTGGTACAGAATGCTTAACTTGAATGTGGCATTCCACACCAAAGATTATGCTTGTAAATCAAAGTGATATGTCAAAAAAAGTTACAGTAAAAGGTGGGAAGTGCATTCATGTGTGGACATTCCTTTATTTTTAAATATTAAGGCCATCAATGTCATCAGTGGGCCTGAGGCCAGGAGGATGACACAGGATGGAGGAGTATTTCTCAACAAGGTCTGTCAGTATTCAATTTGTTTCATTATATTTGAGTCATTATATTTTATGAAGTAACATTAATATTATTTCCCCGCTGCATCACTGTTTTCTATTTATCTATTATTTTTTATCATTTTTTATCCTTTAAATTGCTGTGGCATGACATTAGCTAATGGGTTGCTTGGGGTGGCCTGTGGGAATCGAAGAGTTTCCAGAGTTTCCAAAGTAACATGCCCAGGATTTCTCTTGCTTTAGCAATGTCATGTTGAAATTCCCCGCACTTAGCACTAGTAAGCATGTGCAGTGCTGGTCTATCTTAAAGGACAAGGCAATTAATTTTCTTGAAAAATCTTAAACAGTGAGATTTCTTTTAACGTGGGCCCTTTAGTGAAGCTACATTATGAAACCCCTCTGACACCCCCTCTTAGGCCCTGTACACATGATCAGACCGGTCTGATGAAACTGGTCCGACGGACCGATTTCATCAGACAACTCTGAACTTGTCTGATGGTCTGATGTGCGTACACACCAACAGACCAAAATCCCATCGGACGTAGAACACAACGACGTGCTGAAAAAACGAAGTTCAATGCTTCCAAGCATGCGTTGACTTGATTCTGAGCATGCGCGGGTTTTTGGTCCGATGCTTTTGTGTACTAACCATCGAAGCATGTTCTAAAACTTTGGTCCGACGGACAACGGTCCGATGGGCCGTACACACCATCGAACTGGTTAGATGAAACTGGTCTTAAGACCAGTTTCATCAGACCGGTCTGATCGTGTGTACAAGGCCTTACCCATCCTGAATCCTGTTATACTCATCTAAGACAGCCAGACAGTTCCCTGGCTGGCACCATTTCCAGGTGAATTATCCTGTAGTTTAGCTCTAACTCCTTGTCTACCAAGGTACGTTTATAAATGCCCTACCTGTTACATCCATGGTGATTTCTGGGTTCTCCCAACCCTCCAGGAAGGTTATTGTAACTATAACTTTTTATTGTAACTTTTCCACCAGAGGCTATTGGAGGATTAAAGGCCCTGGCTGGGTATTAGCCACAACCTCAAACGCTTGCACTCTCTGTGGTGGTGGATTCACATTGTCTGTTTTTGAAGTCACAGGAGACAGTCACTACACTACACTTTCTATGATCGTTTATTCTCTGGTTTTATGTGTCACATGATTCACTCACTGGGACTTTTTTTAGTTTTTATATGTTATTTAAATTGTTTGTTACACTGACATTTCCTATTTCTGATATGTGCCTGCTGTACCATGTATTTGTATGAAAATGTACCCTGTTCTCCTTGAATTGCTTCCTTTATGTGAAATCCCTGGTGTTCCTGCCAGTCCCTCTGCTTTCCTATCAAAAACTGACCACAATAAGGAGGAGAACACACTGTGGTCAGTTTTCTAGCTATGCTGGGAACTCAGCTTGTTCTCCTCCAATGATCGAACTTGTCCTGACAGGCCTTCCCTGCACAGCCTTTCACTGGGAAGCTCAGTGGGCTGCTGTGTCTCCTTCCCCCAGCTCTTATGCAGCTGACAACAGAGGGAATGTAATCACTGATAAAGAAAGGGTAAAATAGGTATTTATATGTTTTTTAAATCTATCCACAAACGTTTTGCCTTTTTATTTCTATTTTAAACTGAATGGGTTCTATTTGTTTTACAAGGTGATCAATTACAATCACTTTAGCTCTAAATGAATGACCTGTAAGAGCTTTTAAAATGCCGCCTCTGTTTTAGCTATTTTATGTGTACACTCAATTTTTAGTCTTGATGTATTTTGTATCCATTACCATTTGCAACAACATCTTAGCAAATAAATTTCATTTTGGTGTATTTTTTTCCTGAAATTTGCAAATGCCACTCTTTTATTCTTATGCTTTCAGAAAATATATAATTGGTGTTTTTTTCTCTGTACAAAATAAATGTCCTGGTAGAAAAGTGGAGATTCTTAGTTCAAATTATATTTTGATTTGTATTGCTTGCTTTATGGTAATATAATTTCAATTGTACCAAAGACATTTTACAAAAAATATTACACCAGTGTGATTTGCACCTTCTTCTTTTATATGCTGGTCAATGGTCAGGAATGAGCAGATAAAACATAACACATTTCAGGATAAATGTTACATTTAATGCACGTCTGAGGGTCTCTATGCAGTGCTAATCTTATTTTTGCACTATCTGTGTTGCTTTTAAGGACAGAAAAAGTTGCATGTGAATTAAAAGAACCCGCTAAGAGTGACATTTTAGGAAGGCTTGCATAAAAACTTGTGTTATTGCTTTAGAGGAGGATTTAAGGTGCTTAACACGTCAAGCAGAAAAAATGAATTTCTTGTGATGACTGGGTGATATAATTATATTGATTATACTGGGTTACTAGCAAATTGGCAGCAAGATAGATTTCATCCATGACACTTTGATGTAGCACATCAAAGCACCAGTCCCACATGGCAAAATTTGTTGAAGACAAGTTAATAAGAAAGCCTTCATCCACATAAAGACTTGGCCAATTTGATTGCCTATATAGTAACTTCAATTTATTGTATATTTTCATATTTATATGTAAGGCATGGAACGGCATACCATTCCCTCAGCAGATAAAAAAAAAATACATTAAAGTGAAACTGTTATTTTAAGATGACACATATAACCATGAAATTTTTATTTTTTTACATTTTACAGAGCATTCAGCCAATCACATCCCACCCTGCTCTTAAAGGAGCCTAAAATCTATTGGACTTCAGTTAGCTGTTGAAGTTTATTAGATCTAATCTTTTGCTGTTTGTGTCACACTAGGGAGATTCCTTAGATTTGAAATATTAAAAGAAAAAAAACGTTCAATTTGCAATGGAATTTTGCCCTAGCTTTGTGAATGAGGCAGGGATGTTTCCCGGTGCGCCGATGGCTCAGTGGGCCGGCTTCAGTGACAACGGACCGCCGCCCCCCTCCACTCCTCTGTCTCTCTCGTCCCGCAGCGCTCACCTCCTCTCCCTCCCCGCAGCGCTCACCTGGGGGGAACAGAG
Source organism: Rana kukunoris (assembly GCA_029574335.1). Lineage (NCBI taxonomy): Eukaryota > Metazoa > Chordata > Amphibia > Anura > Ranidae > Rana > Rana kukunoris. Next base: position 201,205,906 of record CM056049.1, on the reverse strand, counting down.
AAGCAGGGGAGGACCAAAGGAGCAGGGGGGACGACATAGGAGCACGGGGGAGGGGGCAGACAGCTAGCTCAACAACTATGGCCTGGGAGTTTCTCACTTCTGCCTAATCTTGTCCCATAAGGGTGGGCACCAAACTGATTCTTTGCCCCGGGTGAAATAATGTACCAGTACCAGCCGTTCTACTCTAATAATGTAGAATGGCTAGTGGCTAGTGAAGGGGGAGAGGGGGCTTGGGTGGCCGGGGGGGTGCGGGAGTTGTCCGGATGCCATGGGAGAGACCTGTTAAAGTGGGCCAGTCTGGATCAAGTCCAGATCAAGTCATGTGAAATGAGCTGTGGTGGCTCAACGTGAATGACAAGTCGTTCACCTCTGCAGCCAAGGGTTCGGATCCCGGCCTCGGCTACATGTGAATTAAGTTTGGTGGTCACAATAGAAGAAAAGTGGATACCCTGTGCTGCCAGGTGAGTATAAATGGTAGCAGCTAACACAACGTTTTCAAAAAAGCAAAAAAAACAAAGGAATACATAAGTGTAGCGCTGAAATGACTGGGTGAAAATCAATTACCATACAATATAGATTGCAACATATAACAGTGATATATTAATGTGCATAAGAGTCCTTCTAATGAAATAAACAACTATTGTGCCTGTCTGGCACGTAGTGCAAGTGGACAGTTGCACCAGAAAAACCTGATAGTCCAAAATTTGGATGTAAAAAGTTCATCTGGTGGTTGAATCAAGTGAATAAGTGACTGAACGTGAAAATATGTGACTTCTTCAACGTGACCGTCCCACCACCTAAAAGGATTACAGGCTTACCGGAACGTGTTGACCAATGATGACATATGCCACAAGAGGTCAAACAGGGCTTTGAATGACGGATGTCATGAACAGTCCTCGGCAGGAATCATGCGCCCGATCAGTCAAGTTGTCTTGCAGTGGGATGGAATAGGGTGGAAACTGTACTTAATTTGGAATCACCAATGATAGGCTCAATGTGTTAATGGTGCATGTAGAAAAGAAAAGAGGGTGGCCACATAGTGTAATTCTGTTTAAATAAAATTACGTATTTATTCACAGCTAACAAACTCACATTTGGCTGGATTAAAAAGGTCCATGCAAGTAAAATTAGGCGACAGTGGAGTCCTCCCGACGCATTTCGTGGTCAAAGCACATCGTCTGGGGTGTCACAGCCTGTCTCCCGTTGGGTGTGCTATGCAAGGTACGCCTGTGCTTAGTACGCCCACACCCCCCCCCACAAAAACCACCACACTTGCACGCACACAAAATTGGTTTAACACGCACGCACTTTGGCCATGCGGTCTCTTAAAAAAAGAGAGGCGAAGGACCTACGGGGCTGGCTGGGTGGGCTAGACCCCCTCAGTCTCTCATAGGGGGAGTCCCTCTGCCCCGTTGGGGTCCCGTTGGGCCTCAGTTGGGCTCCCAAGTGGAGCAGGTAGGGTGGGGTGAGTGGGAGGCCCCCCTCACACCCGCCATTGCCACCTGGGGGCATGGAGAAGGATGGCAGATTGCCTCTGGGGGGAGGGTCTGCCTACTCCCAACTTCTGCAGTCCGGCTCCTCTCTCTCGAGTTCACGCACAAAAATACACTTTAGAAAAAAAAGTGTCATTGCGCAAAATGAGCGTATCCACCCACGAGGTAAACATTTAAAAAAAAAAAAAAAAAAAAGAAGGGTCAGCCTTTGAATTTCTCAACAGATAGGCCTTTTTTTCTAAATACATTTTGCAGAAATGGAAAATGAAAAAAAAAAAAAAGCTAAAGCATGCAGCATATGGTAAGTAAAGATAAATTGTGTCTATATACAGTACAGACCAAAAGTTTGGACACACCTTCTCATTCAAAGAGTTTTCTTTGTTTTCAAATTTGGACTCATCAGACCAAAGCACAGATTTCCACTGGTCTAATGTCCATTCCTTGTGTTCTTTAGCCCAAACAAGTCTCTTCTGCTTGTTGCCTTTCTTTAGCAGTGGTTTCCTAGCAGATATTCTACCATGAAGGCCTGATTCACACAGTCTCCTCTTAACAGTTGTTCTAGAGATGTGTCTGCTGCAAAAGGTGGCTACTTTGAAGAACCTAGAATATGACATATTTTCAGTTGTTTCACACTTTTTTGTTATGTATATAATTCCACATGTGTTAATTCATAGTTTTGATGCCTTTAGTGTGAATCTACAATTATCATAGTCATGAAAATAAAGAAAACTCTTTGAATGAGAGGGTGTGTCCAAACTTTTGGTCTGTACTGTAGTTTTAAAGCTCTCCTATATTGGCATTCCATTCTATGTGGTGATGGATGTCAGTGCATTGCCTTTCGACAATGGATTTCAGGGCAGTGGCAGTCTATGGAGAAATGCATTAGTTCTTTCATGGTGCATAGGTGCAGTGGCAGTAAGTGGAAAAATGCATAGGCACAGCAGGGGTCAGTGGACATGCAAACAGGTTCAAACCTTCTCTGCACCTGTAGAACCACCAAAAATGATGAGAGACAAGCTAATAATGAATGTGAAAATGTCTGAACTTCTGTCTCTGCAGCAATACTACACAGGAAGCATTCATCAATGTCAAAAGTGCACGAGTAAGCACAAATATCTGCTCCTGTGGTGCAATATTATGCACTAAGCATTAGTAAACATCTTACCATGATGGATGTGTGTAGCTTATCTGCATTTACTGCAAGGAAATTTGGCTAATTGAAGTAGATCTCTTGCATGCCTTGTTGGATATATATATATATACAAACACTATATTGTTAAAATTATTGGGGCACCTGCCTTTACATGCACATGAACTTTAATGGCATCCCAGTCTTAGTCTGTAGGGTTCAATATTGAGTTGGCCCACCCTTTGCAGCTATAACAGCTTCAACTCTTCCGGGAAGGCTGTCTAAAAAGTTTAGGAGTGTGTCTATGAGAATTTTTGACCATTCTTCCAGAAGCGCATTTCTGACGTCAGGCACTGATGTGAACAAGAAGGCCTGGCTTGCAGTCTCCACTCCAATTCCCAAGGTTGTTTTATCGGGTTGAGGTCAGGTGCAGATCAGTAAAGTTCCTCCACCCCAAACTTGATCATTTATGTCTTTATGGACCTTGCATGTGCACTGGTCAAAATCATTTGGTAGAGGATGGATTTTGACGTGGGGTGGTTTTTCAGGGGTTGGGTTTGGCCCTTTAGTTCCAGTGAAGGGAACTCTTAAGGCATCAGCATACCAAGACATTTTGAACAATTTCATGCTCCCAACATTGTGGGAACAGTTTGTGGATGGCCCGTTCCAACAGCGCACCAGTGCATAAAGACATGGATAAGCAAGTTTAAGGGAACTTGACTGGCCTGTCAAAAAAAAATCCCATAGAACCACTCCTAAACCGGTATACGGTATATATATTAAAAAACACACACAGGGCCAGATTTTGGTAGCCCGGTTTAAAATTACGTGGGCGTAACGTAGCTCTGATACGCTACGCCGCCGTAAATTAGCGAGGCAAATGCTGTATTCACCAAGCTAAGTTACGGCGGCGTAGCGTAAATGGGCCGGCGTAAGCCCGGGTAATTCAAATGTGAATGAGGTGGGCGTGTTTTATGGTAATGTATTGTGACCCCACCTTTTTTACGTTTTTTTTTAAACTGCGCATGCGCCAACCGTGGACGTATCCCAGTGCGCATGCTCCAAATCATGATGCTACGATGCATTGTTTTCGACGTGAACGTAATTGACGCAAATCCCCATTCATGGACGAGTTATGCAAACGACGTAAAACCTGAAAAATTTGACACGGTCCCGACGTCCATACTTAGGATGCACCATCTTTTTGGTGGTTTATCTTAACGCCAGAAAACGCCTTAAATAAACGGCGTAAATTCACTGCGTCGGCCGGGCGTACGTTCGTGAATAGGCGTATCTCGCTGATTTACATATTCTAGGCGTAAATCAGCGGGGACGCCCCTAGCGGCCAGCGTAAAATGCAGTTAAGCTATGCCGGCGTAGGAGACTTACGCCGGTCGTATCTTAACAATATTTAAGCGTATCTCACTTTGAGAATACACTTAAATATACGCTGGCGCAGATTCTTAGTTATGACGGCGTATCAGTAGATAGTAGACGGCGTAACTAATGATGAATCTGGCCCACATTATCTAACAATAGTGAGTACACCTCTCACATTTTTGTAAATATTTTATTATATCTTTTCATGTGACAACATTGAAGAAATTACACTTTGCTACAATGTAAAGTAATGAGTGTACAGCTTGTATAACAGTGTAAATTTGCTGTCCCCTCAAAATAACACAGCCATTAATGTCTAAATGTCTAAACTGCTGGCAAAAAAAGTGAGTACACCCCTAAGTGAAAATGTCTAAATTGGGCCCAATCATATATTTTCCCACCCCTGTGTCATGTGAAGCATCAGGCTGCGTACACACGATCAGACAGGTCCGATGAAACTGGTCTGGTGTTATTGCTCTCACTCATACTGGTCACTGGAAGTTACATATGGCACCTCATGGCAAAATAATTGTTGCTCTACATAAAGATGGCCTAGGCTATAAGAATATTGCCAAGACCCTAAAACTGAGTTGCATCACAGTGGCCAAGACCACACAGTACTTTAACAGGACAGGTTCCACTCAGAACAGGCCTCACCACGATCGACCAAAGAAGTTGAGTGCATGTGCTCAGTGTCATATCCAGAGGTTGTCTTTAGGAAAGATGTATGAGTTCTGCCAGCATTGCTGCAGAGGTTGAAGGGGTTGGGGGTCCGCCTGTCAGAGCTCAGACTAAACGCCACACACTGCATCAAATTGGTCTGCATGGCTGACATCCCAAGAGGAAGCTTCATCTAAAGATGATGCACAAGAAGGCCTGCAAACAGTTTGTTGAAGACAAGCAGACTAAGAACATTGATTACTGGAGCCATGTCCTGTGGTCTGATGAGACCAAGATAAACTTATTTGGTTCAAATGGTGCCAAGCGTGTGTGTGAAGAGTACATAGAAAAAGTGTGTCTTGCCTATGTTCAAGCATGGTGATGGGAGTGTCATGGTCTGAGGCTGCCGCCACTGGGGAGCTACAGTTCATTGAGGGAACCATGAATGCCAACATGTACTGTGACATACTGAAGCAGAGCATGATCCCCTCCCTTCAGAGACTGGGATGCAGGTATTCCAACATAATGACCCCAAACACACCTCCAAGATGACCACTGCCTTACTAAATATGCTGAGGGTAAAGGTCATGGCCTGACCATGCATATCTCCAGACCTAAACCCTATTGAACATCTGTGGGGCATTCTCAAATGAAAAGTGGAGGAGCGCAAGGTCTCTAACATCCACCAGCTCTGTGATGTCATCATGGAGGAGTGGAAGAGGACTCCAGTGGCAACCTGTGAAGCTCTAATATTGACACTTTGGGCCCAATTTGGACATTTTCACTTAGGGCCCTTTCACACAGGGCGGATCATAATGATCCGCCTCCGTGTGTCTGCTTTAGCTTAGCGGGGATCCTCCGTAAAATCCCCGCTGAGCCGTCAGCTGACAGGGCGGTCCCCGCACACTGTTCAGGGACTGCCCTGTCTTTCCTCCGCTCTCCCCTATGGGGGAATCGGATGAACACGGACCGTATGTCTGTATTCATCCGATCTGATCCGCCAGACGGAAGAAAAATAGGATTTTCTTCCGTCCGAAAAATCGGATCATTGCAGATGCGGACAATTACGGGTTTATCCGCCGACACCCGTAATCACATAGGGACCAATGTATGTCCCGTTTTCATCCGCAAACGGATGGATGAAAATGCGGACATACGGTCCGTACGTGTGAAAGGACCCATAAGGGTGTACTAACTTTTGTTGCCAGCGGTTTATACATTAATGGATGTGTGTTGAGTTAATTTGAGGGGACAGCAAATGTACAATATGGAAAAGGAGAGATACGGTCAGTATACAGGGTAAGGAGAATACATCACCAACCATGGGTGTCTCTTCTGGTGGATCAAGTTCACTCTATCCCCCTTTCCTTCTATCCATGGATGATTAGTTGGATTCACTCTCTGGGACTTTTTGTTTCTATTTTTGGATATTTACAAAGGACTTTTTTCACATCTGTTTATATGCATTCATGGCATATTCTTATTGTTCACGAATATCACTGGTGACCTTTTGATGTTTTTCTTTTGATGTTTACATGTATTAATTTTAGATGTTTACACTAATCCTTTTGGAGCTTGACCGGATCATTCGATCTTGCCTTTAATTTAACTAGCGCCGTATCTCTCCTTTTTCATATCTGTTTAATTTTTGTATCACAAATGTTTGATACCGGCAGCTTCCTTTATCATTATTAATTGTATGTTTTAGTTCATTCTTCCAATTCTTATCAAGCGCAGTGTTTCCTTTTGGATTTTTTTTTAGCAAATGTACACTGTTATACAAGCTGTACACTCACTACTTTACATTGTAGCAAAGTTTCATTTCTTCAGTGTTGTTACATGAAAAGATATAATAAAATACTTATAAAAATGTGAGGGATGTACTCACTTTTGTGAGATACTATATATATATATATATATATATATATATATATATATATATAGTTGTGCTCATAAGTTTACATACCCTGGCAGAATTTAAGCTTTATTGGCCATTTTTTTAGAGAATGTGAATGATAACACAAAAAATGTATTTCGCTCATGGTTAGTGTTTGACTGAAGCTTAATCACAACAGAAACTACCCAAATTACCCTGATCAAATGTTTACATACCCTGGTGATTTTGGCCTGATAACATGCACACAAGTTGACACAAAGTGGTCCGAATGGCTATTAGGCCTCGTACACACGACCAAATCTGTCTGCTGGAAACGGTCTGCTAGACCATTTCAGCAGACAGATTCGATCGTGTGTACGGGCAAACAGATGGATTTGGCCACCCGACAGATTGGAAAGCATGCTTACCAATCTGTCAGCTGGGAACCCGTCCGCCCAACATGTCTGCTGGTTAGTACGCTAACCAGCAGACATGTCTTCTCACACACGCGCCGAATGGTTTCGACGCATGCGCGGAAGTGTTTTACTTCCTGATGCGGTGACGTGGCGGCGTCAACGTCACCGCCACGTCACCGCGCCGTCTACACGATCAAACCAATATGTCCCCAGCAGACAGATTTGTTCAAATCGGTCGGCCCGACCGATTTGAACAAATCTGTCTGCTCGTGTGTATGGGGCCTTAAAGGTAACCATCCTCATCTGTGATCTGTTTGTATGTATATAAAAGGTCAATGAGTTTGTGTATAAAAGGTCAATAAGTTTCTGGACTCATGACAGACCCTTGCATCCTTCATCTAGTGCTGCACTGACATTTCTGGATTCTGAGTTATGGGGAAAGCAAAAGAAATGTCAAGGAATCTGAGGGAACTGTATAAACCAGGAAAGGGATATAAAAAGATATTCAAGGAATCGAGAATGCCAATTAGCAATGTTCAAACTCTAATCAAGAAGTGGAAAATGAGGAGTTCTGTTGAAACCAAACCACAGTCAGATAGACCAACTAAAATTTTAGCCACAACTGCCAGGAAAATTGTTCGGGATGTAAAGAAAAACCCACAAAACTTCAGGTAAAATACAGGACTTTCTGAAAACATGTGGCGTGGCTGTTTCAAGATGCACAAAAAGGAGGCACTTGAAGAAAGATGGGCTGCATGGTCGAGTTGCCAGAAGAAAACCGTGTTGCAAGAAATAGAGGAACTGAGTCTAAATTGTGGGGTTTCGAGATATAAGTTTCTTACCACAATAAACAAATGAAAATAACCTCCCAAGTAAGCCACCCTCGTCACAACAAATTAATTAAACAAAATATGCAGGGAATAATTTGAGAAACATTGAAAATATTTCCTAACAAAGAGAGATCAACATTAAGGAGGCATTCAAAAATCTAACAAATATTATATGGTCAAAATTTAAACACAAAGAGATTATTATGCAAAAGGTGCATGCTATTCAAATGATGAAGTGTGATGTTGAGAGCAGTAAATAACAGTTAGTATTGTGAAGTGAACACATAACTGCAAATTGCGCAGAGAGCAAACTGGTATAGTTTGTCCAAGGGACACATAAACCACTGCATTTATATAACATGGCTGTGGGCTGTTTATTGATTCACACCTGACTTTAGACGTAATGACACTAATATTTCCCTATCAATAGATGCGTGCGCATTTCCATTTTTTTTTTTTTTTGAGTGATCACAGTTCACGTTTCTTTTTTGACATACAGTGGGTTGTAATATGATAGATGGACTGCAACACCACAGACATGTTAAACCATTTTTATTTTTGGTTTTAAACACTAATGAAGTTTGAATTGATGTTTGTGTCCACCATTGGGGAAAATCAATTTCTATTTGTCTTTGTCACTAATAATGAAAGTGAATATTACAGTATAAGCAATTTTGTTGGACAACATTGAACAGTTACAGATTGTGGTTTATGAAATATGTCTAAGATCTGACTTATCTGACTGTATTTTCGGGAGGGACAATTGGATTAGATAAAAAGGAAAAACTGAGATTGCTTGTCTTTCTATCTTGGCTTTGTAAGTGTTTAAAGGTCACTAATTATAGAACATTACTGCCAATCCATCAAAATACTAGTTAAACTACGGCTTTAACGTGAAATAATAGAATAATGACAGAGACAACATGAACCTCAGCCAGTCACCTCAGGCCAATGCCCATCTACAGCAGAACTGTGTGCTTTTACACTGGTAGGTAGTCCTGCAAAGATTTCATAAAGGATCAACCTAGCACAGTCCACATGAACCAAAACCTGTCATTAAAGTGGTTGTAAACGCAACCAGACAACTTGCACCTAAAGGTAAGCCTAGATTAAGGCTTACCTGTAGGTGCAAGAAATATCTCCTTAACCTACACGATTAACCACTTAAGCCCCGGACCAATATGCTGCTAAATGCCCAGAGGCATTTTTACAATTCGGCTCTGCGTCGCTTTAACAGACAATTGTGCGGTCGTGCGACGTGGCTCTCAAACAAAATTCACGTCCTTTTCTTCCCACAAAAAGAGATTTCTTTTGATGGTATTTGATTGCCTCTGCGATTTTTATTTTTTGCGCTATAAACAAAAATAGAGCGACATTTTTGAAAAAAAAAACAATATTTTTTACTTTTTGTTATAAGAAAAATTGAATAAACTAAATTCTAGTCAAACATTTAGGCCAAAATGTATTCAGCCACATGTCTTTAGTGAAAAAAAAATCGCAATAAAAAAATTAGCTACCTAGCAGCAACAGTGACACTAATACAGCGATCAGAAAAATGATCGCTTAGTGACACTGGCAATAGGGAGTGAAAGGGTTAACTAGGGCGGTGATCAAGGGGTTAAAACTTTATTTGGGGGGGTACGGGGCTACCCTGAACCTAACACTAACTGCCTGTCACACTGCCTGTCACACTGACACTAAATACAGTGATCAGTACATATATGATCACTGCATTCAGTGACAGTGTGACAGGGGGTGGGGGGGGTGATCGCAAGGGGTTAAATGTGTCTGCGTGTACTGGTGTCAGTGTAGTGTTAGGTGCGACTTACTGTGTCTCTTCTCTCATCTCGGCGGTTTGAAAATACCGCCGAGATGAGCGCTGCATCACTTCCTCTGCCTATGTTTACATTTTACAGGCAGAGGAAGTGACACGGCGGCGGCGCACAGGATTGGCTGGGAGCGATCACGAGCCGCCCCCTCGAGTCGGATCGCTCCCGCACGCAGCGGAGGGGGTCCCGATCGGACCCCCGAACCGCTAGTAGGCAGGGACGTAAATTTACGTCCATCTGCCTGTCCGTGCCCTTCTGTGGTCGTAAATAGGCGTGGGGCGGGCGTTAAGTGCTTAAGGAGATATTTGCAGAAAACACTGCACCAATGTCTACGATCGTGCCGGCTTTATCAATGGGATAATGCCGGAAACACGCGCATGCGCGGGGATCGTCATCGGGTGACATCATCGCCGCTGCGGCCAGTCACAGCGCCGGAGCGGTGATACAAGGAAGATGCTCCGAGGGGACATGGCGGCGGCGGCGGAGGAGAACGAGGAGCGCTTTGAAAGGCTTCAAACTTAGGGTAAGTGACACATAATGAGCTAGTATGCTATGCATACTAGCTCATTATGCCTTTTTCTTGCAGGGTATTTTTTTTCCAGGAAAAACATTTTTGGGTTTACTTCCTCTTTAAATCACAGACTGGCTACCATGCATGCCTTTTGTTACAGCAAGTGCACTTTGATTCAGGTATGTTGAACACATATTCTTTTTTTTTTTAAAGGAAAAGCAGCACTACAAAAAAGCATATATATGGATTATCACAAATACCATTTTCACGAAACAGATAGGCAAAACGGCACCAAAGCCAAAGAGGCTAAGAATGTAAAGGTACACATCATAATAACTTGAGGTTTTGATTCCAGGCAGCAGTAGAAAATGCTGTTTCCCTAAAAAATAGTCTTTTAGATTTTTGGCTACACTTAACCACTTCAGCCCTTCAATGACCGGGCCACTTTTTGCGTTTCGGCACTGCGTCGCTTTAACTGACAATTGCGCGGTTGTGCGATGTGGCTCCCAAACAAAAATAGAGCAACAATTTTGATAAAAAAACAAATATTTTTTACTTTGCTGTAATAAATATCCCCCAAAAATATATAAAAAACATTTTTTTCCTCAGTTTAGGCCGATATGTATTCTTCTACATATTCTTCATTAAAAAAATCGCAATAAGCGTTTATTGATTAATTTGCGCAAAAATGATAGCGTCTACAAAATAGGGGATAGTTTTATGGCATTTTTATTAATATATTTTTTTTTTTTTACTAGTAATGGCGGCGATCAGCAATTTTTATCGGTACTGCAACCTTATAGCAGACACTTCGGACACTTTTGACACATTTTTGGGACCATTGGCATTTTTATAGCGATCATTGCTATAAAAATGCATTGATTACTGTAAACATGCCACTGGCAGGGAAGGGGTTAACACTAGGGGGCGAGGAAGGGGTTAATTATGTTCCCTGTGTGTGTTCTAACTGAAGGGGGGGTGGGACTGACTAGGGGAAATGAGAGATCGCTGTTCATACATTGTATGAACAGACGATCCGTCATTTCTCCCCCTGACAGGACCGGGAGCTGTGTGTTTACACACACAGCTCCCGCTTCTTGCTCTGTAATGAGTGATCGCGGGTGCCCGGAGGTGATTGCGCCCACCGGGCATGCACGTCGGCGCCAGGGGCGAGCAGGGGGCGCACGCACATGCCCCCAATGGCTGGAATGCGAAATGACGTATAGCTACTAACGTATAGCTATTTCGCGCAGCTGAGCCGACCTGCTGCTGTATAACTGCGGCGGCTGGTCGGCTAGTGGTTAAAGAGGAAGAAAACCCTGATGGGTTTTACTTCCTCTTTGTTTCTCTGCAAAGGTAAAGCATACTGGGTTACTATGCACCGCATAGTAGCCCATTATGTGTCCCTTACCTGAAACCGAAGTGGGCAATGTCCCTGACTTCCATCTTCTTTCCAGGGGGACTCCGGCTCTGTGACTGGCCGGAGCCTCGTGATATCACTTCCGTGCTTGCATAGGGGAGCCACCAGTCACGGCATTACCTTTACTGGAAACGGCACGCTGTGACCCTTTTAAAGTGCGCATGTGCCGATGTGAAGAAGAAATCGTACAGGGAATTGTAAATATCTCCTAAACCGTGTAGGTTTAGGAGATATTTACAGCACCTACAGGTAAGCATTAATCTAGGCTCATCTGTAGGTGAAAGTGTGTTGTAAGGGTTTACATTACAACCAATTTAAAGAGAATGTTTTAAACTAGGAGAAGGGGGAATAGGAAAACCAGGAGGGCACTGACAGGAAAGGAAAAGAAGAGGATAGCAATTGGGTATGTGAAAGGAGATTGTTACTCACTCTCTCTGCTTCAAAAAGCCACTAGGGTTGATTTACTAAAACTGGAGAGAGCAAAACCTGGTGCAGCTGTGCATAGAAACCAATCAGCTTGCAGGTTTTTTGTCAAAGTCTAATTAAACAAGCTGAAGTTAGAAGCTGATTGACTACCATGCACAGCTGTACCAGATTTTGCATTCTCCAGTTTTAGTAAATCAACCTCACAGTTTCTAGACCTAAAAGTGTAGGATATTCTCTTTTGGGAAGTTAATGGTGTCGGGTTCTTTCAAAGGAAGTAAGGCATTGAAATCTGCCAATTTCTCTCCTTCTGATCCTTCATAGACATAGTAAGATTTTCCATTTGCTGGATTTTGAATTGTGGCCAGCCGTTGTGATTTGCTAGGAGGCGATGGTTGTTTCCATAGAACACAAATTCCTAAAATTCTTATGTGCACTTTTAAAAAATAAACCCTCTTTACCATTACAGAGCTATCAGTTTTGGATTTGAAAACAAACAGGTATTCATTTCAAATTGTGGCTCACCACTACATAGTTGACAGGCCTTTAGAAGCTCCAGACACACTCCAAAACCACCATTTTAAATTTTGTGTTCCTATGCCTCACAGCTCTGTCAGATTGGCGCCAGTCATATGCAGTTTCATAAATACCAGTTAATGTCAATTTGTGCATTAGCGAGTGTGTGCAGTTTTGGTGCAGTCCCTATAGTAGTAAATCGACCCCAATGTGTCCAGTTAAGGGAAAATTGTCAGTGGAGGTAGCTATCGCTCTTACAACCTGGTTTTCAGCTTTAATATATTTCCGTGACTATATAATACTAGCTTATATTCATTTATTACCGTAAATACTCGAGTATAAGCCGAGTTTTTCAGCCCTTTTTTTGGGGCTGAAAATACCCCCCTCGGCTTATACTTGAGTCAGTACTTTCTTGCCAGGTGTCCATTTTTAAAAAGTCGCGGCTTCCTCTTGGTGTTCCGTTCTGTAATAGGCATTTGAACTGTGTTCCGCCTATCACGGAGGTCCTCTCATCCTCGGGCAGTTTCCCAGCAGACACTGTGTTCAGTATTCGGCCAATCGCGGACGTCCTCTTGTTCAAAGGATGAAAGAATGTCCGTGATTGGTGGAACACTGAACACAGTGTCTGCTGGGAAACTGAGTCCAAGGATAAGCGGACGTCCGTGATAGGCGGAACACAGTGTCAAATGCCTATCACGGAACGGAACACCAAGAGAAAGCCGCGACTTTTAAAAAAATGGACGCCTGTCAAGATTGCAAGTACTCGGGCACAGAGAGGTGTGGCACAGTGAGACTGCAATGGGCACAGTGAGGCATGGCACAGTGAGACTGCAATGGGCACAGTGAAGTATGGCACAGTAAGACTGCGTTGGGCACAGTAAGGTATGGCACAGTGAGACTGCAATGGGCGCAGTGAGGTATGGCACAGTGAGGTTGCAATGGGCACAGTGAGACGAGCAAATGGGCATTGTTGACCCCTTTTCCACTCACAGTAGCTGCTGCATTCTCACCCTCGGCTTATACTCGAGTCAATGCGTTTTTCCAGTTTTTTGTGGTAAAATTAGGTCCTAGGCTTATACTTGAGTATATACGGTATTTATTGTTTTCTTAAGCTTTCATTCACTGGAGATTATTTTCCCTGGAATGTCAAAGAATGTTGAAGGAAGTAGCCAAAATGTGTTCTGACCTCAATCTTATCCATTTTTATGCTTTTGTTTATATGCTTTTACATGCATTACAGTCCGTTTCCATGTGTTTAAAGGATTTAACACACATTTACATTTTTTCCTATAAAACAACTTAACCAAAAAAAAACACACGCTTGCTTCCAAGCACAATGTAGGTAAATGTAATATGAGTATTGTTACATCAGGCTTCTGAAATGAGCCTTTTCATTATGCATATCGTTTGTTTTGACATTATGTATTTAGAGCCACTTCATTATGCATTTCACTCCACTCTTTCATTTTTCAGACAGAGAGCCTGCCTGGGGAAGATAAAGTCAGCCTCTTTCAATTGAGGCTGTCTCTGCTATCTTGGTGAGAATTAAAGCAGCTATACTCAATAGCATTCATGCCTCTGAGCTTGACTCTGATACAGGTGTTGATTTTATGCCCCATTGTTCAGGGTGGAACCACACTTTTTTATTCTGGCATAGTAAGGGCAAATCAACAAATACATCTTTTTAGGCTTCATATATTTCTTAAATGACATTGACAGATTAACAAGACAAATTGGGATGATGGATGTTGTAAGCATGATATATGGTATTCCATGAAGGTGCACAAAATATTATGATGTACTGCTTGCTGTGATCAGCTCAATCACAGTTTATTGCTGGCTGGAATCAACAACACAGACACATAGAGGTTTCCATATAGAAGAAGACCTATTCATATTACTGCTTCCCATGAATTGGATACTAGCTGGTATAGAATTTACCTTATCCCTTCACAACACAAAAAATGTGAATTAGTATTATTATTATTATACAGGATTTATACAGCGTCAACAGTTTGTACAGCACTTCACAACATGAGGGCAGACAGTACAGTTACACTAAAATTCAGTACAGGAGAAATCAGAGGGCCCTGCTCGTTAGAGCTTACAATCTAAGAGGGAGGGTCAAGTGATATAAAGTAATTACTGTGGGGGAAGATCTGATGGAGAAAATAAAAGTACAGGTGTTAGGTTGGGGCAGAATAGGCTTCTCTAAAGAGAAGGATTTTCAGAGATTGTCTAAATGCTAACAGAGTAGGAGATAGTCGGACAGATTGCGGTAATGAGTTCCATAGGATGGGAGAGGCTCAGAAAATGTCCTGGAGGTGAGCATGGGAGGAGGTGACGAGGGAGCTAGAGAGCAGGAGGTCTTTGGAGGAATGAAGAGAACGAGTAGGCTGGTATTTTGAGACTAGGTTAGTGATGTAGCTGGGGGATGAGTTGTTTATAGCTTTGTGAGTTAGTATTTTAAATGTAATTTTTTGGGTGAGCATAAGCCAGTGGAGAGAGTAGCAGACACTGAACGGTTGGTAAGGTGTATGAGCCTGTTAGCAGCATTCATAATGAACTGAAGGGGGGGATTGTAGCTGGCCAGCTAGAACCTGTCCTAGGTAGCTAATATAACCTACATGTATATACAGCTAAACCTGCTAAGAATCTAATGTAGAGCACATGTTTATATGTGAGAGACAAAGGCAGAGTTATTCACTGTGATTTTATGCTTGGATGTCATAAAACAGTTGTATGTTGTGTTCACAGAAGCAAAAGAAAAAATATGCCTTTAAGAGTCATTTGTTTGTATGGCAGCAGTAGGTAAGCAATTCACAGTAAAATTCATGCCAGAAAGCATAGAGTTAAGCTTTTGTGACTCATCATAAGCCTTGGCCCAATCACAGCCAATCTCACATTGAGCAGAGTTTTGACCAATCACAGCCAGCTTTGCATTCTATGCTGTCAGGAAGTTTCCAGCACATGGTCTGCAAATTCTTTTCCACATGCAGACAGCAGAGCAGAGCAGAGCAGACATACAGAGCAGTTTTATGGAAGCAACAGGGCAAATTAGGTATGGTACACAGTTATATATGTGTTCTTATTGTAAATAGTGTGATTAGAACTGAATACTGATCTAGCTGTGTGTTCACTTGTAGTTCCACCACTCATCATACCTTCATACCTTCAAACCGAACCATATCATACCTTCAAACAAACCGAACTCAACTAAGCTAACCCTGCAAAAGCAACCCTGCAAACCAAGTTGCAAACCACAGTTATACCTTTCAGAGAAATCAGAGAATGCTTTAATAACTTACAGAGAGAGAGAGAGAGAGAGAGAGAGAGAGAGAGAGAGAGAGAGAGAGAGAGAGAGAGAGTAAATACTGAAGAAAGAAATATTTCTACCATCTTATGTTAAATGACAAGATTGAATATTTGAACCACCATTTTCTGTTATACTTATTCATCACGTGTTTTTGTACATGAACTGGCTGCTGTATAAGCAGTATCTTATATGAAGAAAAGTGAAGTTAAAAAAGAAATAATTTTAAGCATTTGGTGTGCTCTTTAAACCTACTGCTTCCATAGAACGGCAATAGAGGAATTTCAGAGTAATAGACAGTCTTGATGGACTGAAAAGTCAGAAATATCACAATTCTTCTAATGCCACAGCGCATGAGACACTTTATAGTGCTGCGCCTGCCACAGTGGAATTATTCCCTTTGAGGGAAAAGCGATAGCGCTCCTCAACTTGCACAGTAAAGAGCACATTTGAGCAGCGGAGCGCCAGCATATACCACCGCGCAGCAAATGATCCCTGAGTGATCAAGTAAAGACACCTCAACGGAGCTACTATACAGGCCATAGAAGCGTGTTTACTCAAACTGCAGCCGACTTTTAAAGTGGCAGAACGGCAAAGGCAAGATAGTCATGGAAAAGCACAAACCCTCCTGCGACCCCTAGAGAGAGAAAAAGACGCATGGTGGGAGACCAAAGTCCAGACCTAGAGTGCCTGCACCGCCATCCACGAAGAGGTACTGCAGCCAGCTAGTTTCCCGCCACCAGGCCCAAAGTCATCGCAGAGCATCGCAGCTCATCGCAAAGCATAGCAAAGTCATCGCAGAGCATCGCAGCTCATCGCAAAGCATTGCAACAAATCACAGCTCATCGCAGCGCATCGCAAAGCAACGCAAGTCAGCGCAAGCTTCGCATCAAGAAAAGACAAGTCTCCTCTAAGACTGACATTTGTTCCAGCAACCTACAGATCACAGTATCCTGCTCTTCAGAAATAAGGTCAGAGCTTTCCTTTTATTACTTATCATTGCACATAGGCTTTGGTATAAAGAGACATTTTCGTGTTCAGGAAAAAAAGACTGTAAAGTAAAACAAAAGGACAGTTTGTAGTATACGGACTCTAAACTATTTAAAAGTCATTTATTGCCTGCATCTTTTTGCTATTGCATTTAAAGTGAAAGTCATTCATTGCCTGCATCTATTGCTATTGCATTTAAAGTGAAAGTTAATTATTGCCTGCATATTGTTATAGCATTTAATGTAAAATGTCTAAGCCTAGTATTACCATGCCACTGTTAGAGGATACAAAGATAGATAGGTTAGAGGGTGAAGAGCAAGTGAACCTGTCTGAGGTAGAAGAGTCTGATGCAGCATTAGCCTTGCCCCAAACAAATGAGCTAAGATGCTCAGAACGCATCAGAAAACCGACCCCAAAAATGCAGGAAAATTTGGAGCAAGAAGCAGCATTAAAAGGAAAAAGGTTCACCAGAATGTATGATAAATGTAAATTATACATTAAAGATGTTCGTAGAAAGCTAAAACAAGATAGTATAAAAGAAAACTTGAGTGATCTGGTAGAGACGATAGAAGAATCTGAATCAGAGCTTATGGCAGTGTATGTCAATCTGCGGTCATCCACCTTCCCAGGATATTGTGAGGAACATGGACACATGTACTGCAGTCACTAAAGATTTAGTAAAGCTCATGAGAGAATTATCATCTGAAGCCAACTATGATGAAGTTAAAGCGGAGTTCCACCCTCAAATTTCACTTTACATCAATAGTTCTAAAAAAATATCATTATTCCTTTATGAAATTTTTTTTTTTTTTTTTACATGCCTTTAAACCCTTGTTGCTAGGCAGATTAGAAAAACTGCCTACTTCCTATTCCGCGGTTCTAAAGTAGGTCAGCTACACCACACAGACTCCTGGGAATGTAGTGGGTGTAACTTTCCAGGAGTCTGTGCCTCCCCTGTCTGGAAGAATCGTGGACAATACAGGTACTGTTTACACACCCCCCCAGGCAACCCCCCCCCCCCGCGATTCGCAGCACCCCCCCCCCCCGCGCGATTTGCGGCCCCCCGCGATTCGCGGCACCCTCCCTCCCCCGCGATTTGCGCCCCCCAGCGATTCGCGGCACCCCCCCCACGATTTGCAGCCCCCGGGTTTCGCGGCACCCCCCCTCCACCGCGATTTGCGCCCCCCAGGGATTCGCGGCACCCATCCCCCGCCCCCGCGATTTGCGCCCCCTGCAATACGCGGCACCTCGATTCGATCGGTGCAGTGTGCTGCGATCGGTGTGGTTTGCTGCGATCGGTACGATCGGTGCAGTGTGGTGCGATCGGTGCAGTGTGGTGCGATCGGTGTGGTTTGCTGCAAACGGGGGTGCGGTTTGCTGCGATCGGGGGTGCGGTTTGCTGCGATCGGTGCGGTTTGCTGCGATCGGTGTGGTTTGTTGCGAT
This sequence comes from Rana kukunoris, assembly GCA_029574335.1. Lineage (NCBI taxonomy): Eukaryota > Metazoa > Chordata > Amphibia > Anura > Ranidae > Rana > Rana kukunoris. The sequence goes on along the minus strand of CM056049.1, from coordinate 201,187,676 downwards.
CGGTGCGGTTTGCTGCGATCGGTGCAGTGTGCTGTGATCGGTGCGGTTTGCTGCGATCGGTGCGATCGGTGCGGTTTGCTGCGATCAGTGCAGTGTGGGGCGATCGAAACAGTGTGGTGTGATCGGTGCAGTGTGCTGCGATCGGTGCAGTGTGCTGCGATCGGTGTGAATGATGCGGTGTGCTGTGATCTGTGTGGTTTGCTGCGATCGGTGCAGTGTTCTGTGATCGGTGCGGTTTGCTGCGATCGGTGCGATCGGTGAAGCGTGCTGTGATCGGTGCGGTTTGCTGCGATCGGTGCGGTTTGCTGCGATCGGTGTGGTGTGCTGCGATAGGTGCAGTGTGCTGTGATCGGTGTAATCGGTGCGGTTTCCTGCGATCGGTGCGGTTTGCTGTGATCGGTGCGGTTTGCTGCGATCGGTGTGGTTTGCTGCGATCGGTGACGTGTGCTGTGATCGGTGCGGTTTGCTGCGATCAGTGCGGTTTGCTGTGATCGGTGCAGTGATCGGTGCAGTGTGCTGCGATCGGTGCAGTGTGCAGATAAATCTACTGGAGGAGAGGAGAGTTTTTCATAGATAAAGGGCAGCTAGTTCCTCCTGTTGCTATGGAAACCTATTACATTGCTTGTGCAGCACTGAGCATGTGCGAGATCAGCAAGGCTGAAATCCAGGAAGTCATACAGTCTGACTTCCTGATTCCCACACTTAAGATGGCCACGGCCTATATCTATTTTATAAACTAAATGCTGTAACAACCTAACAAAACGGACTTTAGTTTACAGACTAACTTTACTAGAATACATCAAGCTTGTGTATTACAGGGGTATTTATATTTAAAAAGTGAAATTATGGTCGGAACTCCGCTTTAAGGCGAGAAAGAGAATGAACAAGCTCTTCGCGAGAGACTATGCTAGGTCCTTAGGGGGAATCACAATCTCAAGCAGAAGTGCCAGTCACACATCAGAGTCCTCAAGTACTCTAACCAAAAGAAAGGAACTTGTTGAACAACTTGCTGTCAAGAAAGCAGAAATCGAGATGGAACCTGCCATTAAAGTGCAGCGTCTACGAATAGCCGAAAGGGAGGCACAGCGCCATCAAATGGAGGCACAGCGCCATCAAATGGAAGCTCAAATGGAGGCACAGCGCCATAAAATGGAAGCTGAAATGGAGGCACAGCGCCATCAAATGGAAGCTGAAATGGAGGCACAGCTCCGTCAAATGGAAGCTGAAATGGAGGCACAGCGCCACCAAATGGAAAGTTTGGAAAGGCTGAAAGAAGTTAAGATTATAGAAGCCAGACTAAGAGTACACGAAGAGGACATGAATGGTAGTCATAGGTCCAAATCTGTACTAAGTGATTAAGCAGACTCCTACTTACCTTCATACATTCAGGAAAATTAGAGGAAACCTCCAGTATATAGTGAAGGAAAAAGTCATTGCCATTCCATCCCTGCTCAGAAAGACGAAAAGAGAGACTCACTTAATTTAGAACTAAGTGAAAAATAAAAAAAGGATAATTCTACTCCTAGATGACACTGCAATGATCAGGAGAATGTTGCGACTATTATCCCAGCAGGACGGTAGAGAACAGTCCCAGCAAGGCTTCCCATTCCAGAACCTACTGTATTTTCAGGAGACATACTGAAGTTCATAGAGTGGAAGGCAAGTTTTGAAATGATCATTGAGCATCATTGTTCCAGACCAGTTGACAAGTTATTCTACCTTCAGAGATATGTTGGTGGAGAAGCAAAGAAAGCCCTTGAAGGCAACTTCTATAGAACAGACGAAGAAGCCTATAAGCAAGCCTGGGAAAAGTTAAATGCAAGATATGGTCATCCTTTCTTAGTACAAAGAGCCGTTAGGGAGAAATTGAATAACTGGCCTAAAATAGGTGCCAAGGAACACTTCAAACTCCAAGAGTATGGTGATTTCCTGCAAGCATGCAGTAATGCCATCCCACATGTACGAGGACTAGAAGTACTGAACGACTATCTAGAAAATCACAGGATGCTAGCCAAGCTACCTGAAGAAGTAGCTTTTTGATGGAATCGCTATGTGACTGAATGGTTAGATCTAAATAAGGACTTCCCAACTTTTGAAAAGTTCTCTGAGTTCGTTAATAGGGAAGCACGAATAGCATGTAATCCAGTAACAGCATCTTATGCCTTAAAATCCTTAGAAGAAAGGCCTGCGAGAGATACAAGACGTGCAAGAGCAACTAGCTTTGAAATCAACACAGCAGCTAAAGGTCTAGATACCTGTGAAATCAAGCTTAAAGTCACTATTGGGTTCAGTAAAAAGATAGAACCGACAAATCCTCAGACTACCTTTAAGTGTATGTTCTGTGGAGAGAACCACTCCATACACAAGTGCCAACAATTGAAAGAGAAGTCCCCAAATGAAAAGAAAAAATTTGTACTTGATAACCAACTGTGTTTTGGATGTTTAAGAAAAGGCAATGTTACAAAAGAGTGTAAGAAAAAGGCTACATGCAGCATCTGCAAAGGACACCATACTACGCCACTACATGAAGAACGTCCAAAGAAGGATGAATCCTCAATACCTAAAGATGCTGAGGAAGAAAAGAAAGTATCAGTATTCTCTTGCAGAGTAAGGGAAGGAGAAAGCAACGGCACATCAATGGTTGTACCAGTGTGCATTTCAAATCCTAAAAGGAGGATGCCCAAAGAAACGTCACCTTCATTGATCAAGAAATCTGCAAGAAATTACAAGTGGCTACAGAACCAGTGAAGCTCAAGCTCACCACAATGACGGGGAGAGACACATTAGTGAACAGTCAAAAGGTTAAAGGACTGAGAGTTAGAGGACTTCATTCAGACCTCACATTAAATCTACCTCCATCTTATACGAAAGACGACATACCTCTAGATCGAGATCGTATACCTACCTGTGAAACAGCCAATAAATGGGAGCACCTATCTATCATATCTCATGAGATGTCCCCGCTGAAGGAATTTGGTGTCGGACTGTTGATAGGCTACAATTGTCCCGAAGCTTTGGTGCCACAAGAGGTAATCACAGGAGGAGAGGGTGAACCCTACGCTGTTCAAACTGATCTAAGATGGGGTGTTGTTGGAGGAAAACAGCAGATTGCAAACTCAAAACAGGTGACAGGATTGTGTCATCGAATATCCGTCCAAGAGCTACCAACTGTAAGTCCAGCAAAGGTAATCAAGATCCTTGAATCTGACTTTGCAGACATAAGTTCTGAAGATCTGTATCCCAAGAAGACATAAAGTTTGTACACACTCTAGAAGAAAGTATTCAGCAGAATCTACAAGGTTATCTTGAAATGCCCTTACCCTTCAGAGAACGACCTCGTCTGCCAAATAACAGAAATCTTGCCGTAGCAAGATTGAAAGGCTTGAAGAAAAACATGGGAAGAGATCCCAAATTCAAGCAGGATTATTTGAAATTCATGGAAGGCATCTTTGAAGAAGGACATGCAAATAAGGTGAATAACCAACCTAAAGAAGGAGAAGTGTGGTACATCCCACATCAATGTGTTTACAACCCAAAGAAACCAGATAAAATTAGAGTAGTATTTGATTGTTTAGCAAAGTATGATGGTGTTGCATTGAACGATCATCTACTAAAAGGACCAGAGCTTACAAACACTGGAGTACTCTGTAGATTCAGAAATTATCCCATAGCGGTCATGTGTGACGTTGAAAAAATGTTCCACCAGTTCCATGTGAAGAATGAAGATAGAGACTTCCTGAGGTTCCTATGGTGGGAGGATGGAGATACAGATATAGAGCCAGCAGAATACAGAATGAAAGTACATTTGTTTGGAGCAGCATCGTCTCCAGGTTGCGCCAATTATGGTATGAAGTACTTGGCTAATAAAAATGAAAAGGATTGTCCATCAGCAGCAAATTTTCTTAAGAAAAACTTCTATGTAGATGATGGTCTTATGAGTCTAGAATCCACAGAATCTGCAATCAAATTAGTAAAGGAAAGCCAAGAATTATGCGCAAGAGGAAACCTGCGCCTTCACAAAATTATCTCAAACAACAGAGAGGTACTGGAATCCATCAGTGACTCTGAACGTGCATCAACAATGAAGAATATAGATCTCAATTATGATCATTTTCCAGTTCAGAATGTACTTGGCTTGGGATGGAATGTAGAGAACGACGAGTTCTTCTTTGAAGTATCCTTTGAAGAGAAAGTTGCAACCAGACGTACCATTCTCTCTGCAGTGGCTTCTATATATGATCCACTGGGATTCTTGGCCCCAGTAATCCTCAAAGCAAAAGAACTACTACAAGAATTATGCAGACGGAAGTTGGGATGGGATGAATCCATACCTGAAGATTTGAGGCCAAGGTGGGAGACTTGGATAAGAGACTTGCAAAATTTGAAAGAAGTTGGGATACCCAGTAGTTTTGTACCTCATGATTTCGGAGAGTACAAGAAAATAGAACTTCATCACTTTTCAGACGCCAGTAGTTATGGCTATGGTCAGTGCTCCTACATCGGAGTGATAGGAGAAGGAAAAATACATTGTGCCCTGGTTATAGGAAAGACCAGAGTTGCACCTACCAGTATTCAGACAATACCAAGACTTTAACTGACAGCAGCTGTTGTTTCAGCATCAGTAAGCAAGTTTCTAAGAGAAGAATTAGTGTTAAAAATAGATTAAGAATATTTTTGGACAGACTCACAAGTTGTCCTAGGATACATAAACAACGAAGCTCGAAGATTCCATGTCTTTGTCGCCAACAGAGTTCAGAAAATTCGGGAAATGACAAATCTGGAACATTGGCATTACATTGATACAAAACATAACCCTGCATATCATGCTTCAAGAGGTCTGAATGTAACAGAATTGAAAAATTCTAATTGGTTCACCGGTCCAGAGTTCCTTTGGGAAAAGGAGATCATACCCAGTGAAGGTTACACAGAATTGTCTATGGGTGATCCAGAAGTAAAGGTTGTACAAACATTAAGCACTGCTGCCAAATGTCAAGATGACATACTTGAAAGTCTAGCCAGATGTTCAAAAGGGAAAACGTCTCACTACTCCACTCAAGTTGGAACGTCCTATACAGAAATTAGTTGTTCTACTTGAGAGTGATAAAAGACACTTGGAAGTTGAGAACCTGATAGAAAATTCCCCAAATTCATGTTCACATCCTACTATAGAGAACAAGAATTATAGGTAATTTTGGTGGGAGTGTAGCTGGCCAGCTAGAACCTGTCCTAGGTAGCTAATATAACCTACATGTATATACAGCTAAACCTGCTAAGAACCTAATGTTTATTGTTTATTGTTTGTTTCTTATACAAGGCGCATAATTCACAAAACATGTTTGCATCGATCTGCCATCCAGTCACGTTACCAGATACATCAAAAAAGAACAAACTTTAAAAACAACATAAAATCGAGTCGGTTACAATAAACATATAGACATTCTAAATCGCTAAAAACAAACTGCCTCTAGAGAAAAAGACCACTAAATTGAACAACAGAGTCTTCAGATGAATACCTGGTATGCAGGTGGCATGGAAGCAGATTCCATAACTGGGCAGCTTGAACTGAAAAACCCTCAGCCTATATCTAGTTTGTGACGTGGCCCGTAAGGCTCTCGTCACAACTGTCGCCGCAATTTCTTGCGGATATAATATGGGCCTAGATTATTAAAGGCTTTGTAAGCAATACAAAGAACCTTAAATTTGATCTCTCTGTATTGGGAGCCAATGGAGGCTCTTCAGGTGGGTAACGTTGTAGCCTGAGTCGAACCTGATTTTGGTCCAGCGTCTAATCTGGGTCTGAGGCAAACCCATGAAAAGAGCATTGCAGTAATCCAAATTAAGACTAGCGCTCTAACTACAGCAATTCTGGAGAGCTTGACAAAAAGGGCACAACCTTGTACAACTCATCTTGAGGAAACATAACTGGGTAATAGATGTGTGCATCCAGGGACAGACCGGAGTTAGGGTCTATCGGCAGTTGACTCCTCGTCCAGTGTAAGTTCTGGACCGAAAGGTTGTACATCCATTGTTTGACAAGAGTTCCAGAAGCACTGCTGCATCAATCCTAGTATACAAATCGTCAGCATACGACTGACATCTCATGTCCTTTATCATATCCAGCAGAGGACGCATGTAGATGTTAGATTGACCAAGGCGTACTGGGCTGAATAGCAGTCACCTTGACCCTTTAGGAAGGCTTCACCTAAAGCCTCTGGACTAACATGCGCAACCTCAACTAGTCTACGCTAGGATCTCGTGGTCGATGGTGTCAAATGCTCAAGATCTAGTAAGACGAGGACGGAGGTCTGCCCTGCATCTGCCTCAAACAGTAGGTCATCCATGATCTCCACTAACCATGACTACGGTTGTGCTCATGTTGTTCCACAAAACATTGCAGCTGTCGACAGACTAGACAGCTTTGCCAGGAAGGATGAGAATCAGAGTTAAGTTTCTTTAGTATTGGAGTAACTATAGCCTTTTTGAAATGCTTGATTCGAACAACTGTTGATTAACTGAGCCACAAAAATTTCTTCAGCTATCAACTTCATCCAAATGGGTCTGATGAACTATCTTTAGCAGTGGCAATGCAATGTCCTACTGCTTCTACGGTTAGGTGAAAAATAAAACATAGGAACACTGCCTATAGAGGTTGGACTATTGTCCAGGCAGTCGTTTCTCCTTTCTTTAATAATGTCGGTAAAAGATTCAACAATATGGTTGGCCAGGCCATCATGGAGCTTTCTCCATAAAAACTGTCTAGCATACTCTGTAGCCAGCTTCTGGAGAAACTCTGAACTAGTATTGTTCTGTGCACAAATACGGCTCCTAGGTAGCTCTAATATAGAAGCCTTATACATGTCTTCCAGTTTTGGAACTCAAATGGCATAGCTCTTTCTCCAACGCCTCTCAACCTTGAATTTTAAGTTTAAAGCCACGGTATAAGAGTTCCCCACCTAATGTAGAACACATGTTTATATGTGAGAGACAAAGGCAGAGTCATTCACTGTGATTTTTTGCTTGGATGTCATATAACAGTTGTATGTTGTGTTCACAGAAGCAAAAGAAAAAATATGCCTTTAAGAGTCATTTGTTTGTATGGCAGCAGTAGGTAAGCAATTCACAGTAAAAATCATGCCAGAAAGCATAGAGTTAAGCTTTTGTGACTCGTCATAAGCCTTGGCCCAATCACAGCCAATCTCACATTGAGCAGAGTTTTAACCAATCACAGCCAGCTCTGCATTCTATGCTGTCAGGAATTTTCCAGCACATGGTCTGCAAATTCTTTTCCACATGCAGACATACAGAGCAGTTTTATGGAAGCAACAGGGCAAATTAGGTATGGTACACAGTTATATATGTGTTCTTATTGTAAATAGTGTGATTAGAACTTAATACTGATCTAGCTGTGTGTTCACTTGTAGTTCCACCACTCATCATACCTTCATACCTTCAAACCAAACCATATCATATCATACCTTCAAACAAACCAAACCCAACTAAGCTAACCCTGCAAAAGCAATCCTGCAAACCAAGTTTCAAACCACAGTTTTACCTTTGAGAGAAATCAGAGAATGATTTAATAACTTACAGAAAGAGAGAGAGAGAGAGAGTAAATACTGAAGAAAGAAATATATCCACCAACTTATGTTAAATGCCAGGATTTAATATTTGAACCACCATTTTCTGTTATACTTATTCATCACGTGTTTTTGTACATGGACTGTCTGTTGCAAAGCAGCAGTATTATATATGAAGAAAAGTGAAGTTGATAAAGAAGTTATTTTAAGCATTTGGTGTGCTCTTTAAACCTGCTGCTTCCATAGAACGGCAATAGAGGAATTTCAGAGTAATAGACAGTCTTGTTGGACTGAAAAGTCAGAGGTATCACAATTCTTCTAATGCCACAGCGCATGAGGCACTTCATAGTGCTGCGCCTGCCTGTCATGTCCCGGGGTGTATTCGAACCTGGGTCTTCCTGGTCTCTTAAACCATAGCCTTACCTGATGTGCCACAGAAGAGATCTAGACCTTGGGAATATCCTTATTGTGTTCAACACACACCTCGGACTCACTAGCTCCACCTGCTGCCAGCTGTGGACAATTCTCATTCTGGACAGCCTTTAAATAGGAAGTGAGGTCATCACTCAGCGCCCGTTTATTTGGATTACTTCCTGGGTGTTTTGTCTTTAGTAATCTTCCTTGTATTGAACTCCTGCCTGATATCCCGACTATTCTACAGCCTGCTGATTTTGTACCTTATCGCCAGATCGTGTATGACCTTTGCCTGCCTGACCCTTCTCCGGAATCCGATATTGAACTATTTGCCTGATCCGTTGCCGACCGTATCTGCCTGACGACGCTTTGCCTGGATCTCCAGCATACTTGTTCCACTTCGGACACTACCTTTTACAGGTACCTTACATAATAAACGGGCCACAATGGCAGTGGACCCTGCTGAGATTGTTAAGGCGATTACACGTCAGGGACAACTGATCGGAGCGCATGAACAGCATCTTTCTTCCCTGGACGCCAAGTTAGATGAACTTTGCACTATGCTCAAATCGTGTTTGCCTGGTTCCTCTGCAACGGTCCAGACGCCGGATCCTACTCCTGCTACGATCCAACCTGCCTCTTCTGTACCACCAAAACTTCCCTTGCCTGACAAGTTTGGTGGTGATACTGAGTACTGCAGAGGCTTTTTAAATGTTTGCCGTTTGCATTTCCGCAACAACCCTGTGACTTTTAGCACTTCATCTGCCAAAGTGACTTTTGTAATTTCCTTGTTAAAGGGGAAGGCCCTGGCCTGGGTCTCTCCTTATTTGGAACGCAACGATCCTGTACTTCAAGATGCTGACAAATTTCTGGCTTCTCTCCAGACTGTATTTGACAAGCCAGATAGAGCTTCTGCAGCTGAGTACTCCCTCTTGGACATACAACAAGGCACCAGATCTGTGGCACAGTATGCTATTGAGTTCCGTACCCTTGCTGCTGAGACTAATTGGGACTCAAGGGCATTACGTGCAGCCTTCCGAAAAGGTCTTACAGATCGCATCAAGGACGAATTAGTCTATAAGGATCTCCCAGAAGACCTTGAGAAATTCATAGAGCTGTGTGTTCGTCTGGATGTTCGGTACCATGAAAGGTGCCAAGAGAGACTTAGAACCCGCAAGTTTCCTAAGCCAGTTTACCGTTTGGCCCCTAACTTCCAAGCACCACCTCAGCCAGAACCTGAAACCTCTGTGGAACCCCAGGCACCTGTGGAACCCATGGATGTGAGCCGTCTCCACCTAACTGAGTCAGAGAAACAAAGGAGGCGTTCATTGGGCCTATGCCTGTACTGTGGACTTAAAGGACATTTAGTATCTGTCTGCCCTTCCCGTCCAGTAAAAGGCAGGGTCTAACCAGTGTTGGAGGAGCTGGCTTAGACCTTACAGGTAGATCCTCCAAGACCAAGATTACTGTTTCGGCTACTATCCATTTACCTTCTAAGCTTGTTTTCTGTGAGGCTTTTGTGGATTCTGGAGCTGCTGGCATATTCTTGGACTACAATTTTGCAAGAAAGAACAACATCCCGTTTGTTCCAAAGTCTAGACCCCTGAACATTACCACCCTGAATGGACAGCCCTTGGGAGATGGCATTGTGAAATTCGAGACTACGACAATCACCCTTCAGGTAGGCCTCCTCCACAAAGAGGAAGTTGTCTTGTCTCTCATTGATTCTCCGCTTCTGCCTATCATCCTTGGTTACCCATGGTTGCAACTTCACAACCCTTCTTTTGATTGGGAAAAGGGAGAACTAACCTCCTGGGGATCGTCCTGTCGCCCTAATTGTTTGTCTCAACCCAAAAGACTTTCTGCTTGCATGTTTGCTCCTGTGACTATCCCACCTACCTTGCCTCGAGAATACCATGACTTTGCAGATGTATTTTGCAAGCAAAAGGCAGAGGTGTTACCTCCACATCGTCCTTTTGACTGTACAATTAAATTGATTCCCGGAGCACCTCTTCCCAAAGGAAAGACCTACCCCTTGTCTCTGCCTGAACAAAAGTCTATGGAGGAATACGTAAGAGACAACTTGGAAAGAGGTTTTATCCGACCCTCTTCTTCTCCAGTAGGAGCAGGTTTTTTCTTTGTTGAAAAGAAAGATGGGGGCCTTCGACCATGCATAGACTATCGGGGGTTAAATCAAATCACCGTAAAGGACTCCTACCCTTTGCCTCTCATTCTTGAACTGTTTGATGTACTTAAGGGGGCTGTCATCTTCTCCAAGCTAGACCTACGAGGGGCATATAACCTAATTCGAGTTAACGAGGGGGACGAGTGGAAGACAGCATTCAACACTCGTAATGGACACTTTGAATATTTGGTCATGCCATTTGGGTTGTGTAACGCACCTGCTGTCTTTCAACGTTTCATGAATGAAATTTTCCATGATTTCAGCAACCGCTTTGTGATCATCTACTTGGACGACATTTTAATCTTTTCCAAGACTCATCTAGAGCACATCTCGCATGTGAAACAGGTATTACAACGACTTAGAGAAAACCATCTTTATGCAAAAATCGAGAAATGCAGTTTCCATCAAAGCTGTATTCCTTTCCTTGGGTACATCATAAGTGCTGACGGTTTCCAAATGGACCCTCAAAAACTTTCCGCTGTCTTGCAATGGCCCCAACCGACCACTTTAAGAGGACTCCAAAGCTTTTTAGGGTTTGCAAATTACTACAGACGCTTCATTAAGAGTTTTGCCTCCATTGCGGCACCCCTTACTGCCATGACTAAGAAGGGTACAAATTGCAAGGTGTGGTCTCCAGAAGCAAGATCGGCTTTCCAGCGATTAAAGGACATGTTCAGTAAAGCTCCAATTCTTCAGCATCCAAATCCTGATCTCCAGTACATTGTTGAGGTTGATGCCTCTGAGGTTGGAGCAGGTGCCGTACTCTCCCAGAGACAGCCAAAGTCTGGTAGAATCCATCCAGTAGCTTTTTTCTCTAGAAAGTTTTCTCCTGCAGAGATGAATTATGATGTTGGGAATCGAGAACTACTGGCCATCAAATTGGCATTGTCTGAATGGCGACACCTTCTGGAAGGGGCTCCCAAGCCTTTTACTATCCTCACTGACCATAAAAACCTACTGTATCTTCAGACTGCTAGACGTCTGAACTCACGTCAGGCTCGATGTTTTTCTCCCGTTTTAATTTTGTCCTTTCTTATGTTCCAGGGCATAGAAACAAAAAAGCCGATGCTCTTTCCAGACAGTTTGCTACCTCTGAAGAAGATCAACCAGGCGAGCAGTATATAATCCCACCTCACAAAATTGTTGCGCAGATCTCCACAGCTCTTTCCCAACAGCTACAAGAATCCCAGAATCGTGTTCCCCAGGGCTTGAAGATACCACCAGGTCGCCTGTACGTAGCCCCTAGTCTCAGAAAACCTGTACTCCTCTGGGCACATGATGGCGTGTTATCTGGTCACCCTGGTGTCACCATCACTCTTAAGACCTTGCAGCGTCATGTCTGGTGGCCTCGCATTAAAAAGGATGTTACTGACTATGTGGCTGCCTGCCCAACTTGTGCTGCTAATAAAGTACCCCGCACATTGCCTGCTGGACTGTTTTTTTTTTCTTTTTTTTTTTTTTTTTTTTTTAAATATTCATTCTTTATTTCTTTTCATATCATACAAAATGTTCAGTTGTTCATTTAAAAAACCAGAGGAGACTGTTCGTTATAACTATAAACACATAATTTAAACATTGATATACATTGTCCTATCATAAATCTTAACTTATATCAGGAGGTGGGTAATCTCTTAGTTACAGGGGGAACACCCACTCTTTCTCATTCTAGTTGATATTATCGCTTTTACTACTTGGCCCCTCTCCCTTTGACCCTTTCCAGCCGACATTCCTCTCTCCTCAGGTGATACACCCTTTTTTCTCCAGCCATGGCTTCCACATGTCCTCAAAGTCTCTAAGTTTTCCCCTTTTTATATAGACTGCTCTTTCTTTCCAAAGGGACTCATTGACTGCCTCAATCCAGTCACTTACTGCCGGTGGTGAAGTTGCCTGCCACCTCATGGCTATTAGTTTTCTAGCTTGGAATAAACATCTTAATATTACGACTGTGGTATTTCTTGTCTCCTTCCGTTCCTGCCTATAACCCAGTACTCACAGTGTGGCCTCCATTTCTAGTGAGATTGTAAATATATCTCTCAAGGTGTCCAGCACACCCTTCCAGTACCGGACCAGCTTTGGACAGCGCCACACCATGTGTATTAGGTCTCCCTGCCCCAGGCATCTAGGGCATTTATCATCTGGTCTTTTGCCGAATTTAAAAAGTCTCTTTGGCGTATAGTAAGCTCTATTTACCAACATCAGGTGGGAGATTTTCTGGGGGGGTGAAAGTGACACCTTTGATCCCATCTCTAATATTCTCTTCCACTGTTCTTGTGATATTTCCCCTATATCTTCCTCCCATCTTTCTCTTACTTTGAGCAGATGTGCCCCTGTATTGATCTTTTTGATTATCTGCGTGTATATTTCAGATATGAGGCCCTTAGTTGGTCCCCCTTTAGCTAATTTTTGAAACAGGAACATTTTGGACCACACTAATTTTTGTGTTCTAAACTGGGCTTTAAGAGCGTGGCCTACTTGTAAATAGGTAAAGAATGAGTGTTGCGGGACATTAAATTCTAATCTCAGATCCTGAAATTTTTTATAGGTATCGCCCTCATACAGATGTATCAACCTTTTTATACCGCATTTTTCCCATTCCCCCACCTTTCCTAACCGTAGTATTTCTTGTAACTTAAAATTGTTCCACAGGGGAGTATACTCATTAAATCCAGTGTAGCCCATTAGCCTCTTAACTTTTTCCCAAATTTTTATTATCATTTTAACTGTTGGTATCCTATATCTAAAGGAGTTTGCTTCGAGTAATTCAATGACCGAGTCATGTGGGGCCCCACTCAGCATTACTCTCCCACTAGAGGTCTCCCCTCCCTGGGTATTACATCCCATTAGTTGTTGCAATTGTGCTGATAGATAATAAGCCTCAGGATGGGGGACAGCCAATCCCCCTTCCACTACTGGAAGCTGCAGTGTACGCAATCGAATCCTGGGTTGTCCCCCTTTCCATATTAGTTCCCTAAAAAGGGTTTCGATTTTGTTGAACCATTTTCTACCAATCCAGACCGGGCTATTATGCATTATATACAGCAGCTGTGGCTGCCAGATCATCTTAATTAAGCTACATCTGCCAGCCACTGATAACGGGAGCCGTTTCCAGATACCAATTTTTTGTTTAAATTTAGCCAGTAGTGGGGTTAGGTTTTTATCTATGTATTGTTTGGGGTCTTTCGTTACTCGTATCCCTAGATATTTCAATGTATCCACTACCTTCACTTGTGGTATTCCCACTATCCCAGCTTCTCTAATTGGATCTACCGGTAATAGCTCTGATTTTCCCCAATTTATTTCCAATCCCGTGAAGCTACCGAATTCCTCCACTATGCTCATGGCTCGTACCAGGGAATGTTCCGTGTCGCCCAGATAGAGAAGGATATCATCGGCATAGAGCGCGATTCTTTCGTCCCCCATCTTTCTTTGGAATCCAAGTAACTCAGTACTTGACCTTATGGCAATCGCCAGTGGTTCCATCGCTAGGGCAAAGAGAAGGGGTGACAAAGGACACCCCTGTCTCGTTCCCCTCTCTAGGAGAATCTTTTTTGAAAATTCGTTATTAATTTTAATTTTGGCACTGGGGTCATTATAAAGCATTTTTATCCAGCCAGTAAATTTCGGACCAAATCCGAACTTTCCCAGCACCCTCCAGATATATCCCCATTCTACACTGTCAAATGCTTTTGTCACATCTAGTGACACTACAGCTCTCGTTCCCTCTAAATCTGTCGGGGTTTGCAAATTTAAAAAGGTCCTTCTTATATTTGTACTGGTGGATCTATTAGCTATGAATCCCGTTTGATCTGGATGGATCAGTTTTGAAATCAATCTATTAAGTCTCGCAGCCAAGACTTTAGCCACTATTTTGGCGTCCGAACACAAGAGGGAAATTGGTCTGTATGACGCTGGGTCTAAGGGGTCCTTGCCTTCTTTTAATATAAGTATTATGGTTGCCTCCATCATTGACACTGGGAGTCTCCCCTCATTGTCTGCTCCATTCAATGCTTTTAACAGCTCAGGAAGTAATATTTCTCCATAGTACTTATAAATTTCTGTCGGGAGTCCATCTGGGCCAGGTGACTTTTGATTTGCCATATCAGATACTGCTTGCTGTATTTCTGTTAATGATATCGGGTGTTCCAACTCGTCTCTTTCTACTTGGGTGATAGCTGGAATCTCTAACCTCCCCAGGAACTCCTCCATCTCTGCCTCCATCCCCACCTTCTGTGTAGTATACAGCTTTTCGTAATATCCCTGCAATGTCCGCACTATCTCTGCTGTATCTGTTGTTATTATTCCTCCTGCAGTTCTGATGGCCCGAATATCAGAGGGTGGAGAGTTTGACTTCACCAATTGCGCGAGCATCCTTCCAACACTCTCACCCTCTACAAAGGATGATTGTCGCACAAAGATTCGTCTAGTCTCCACCTCTCTCATAATTACCGTCCTATACACTATTTGTTTATCTAGCCATATTGCTTTTTTCTCTGGCGTTGGGTCAATAACATAGTTATTTTCTGCCACCAGTACTTCTCTACGGGTGTTTTGTTCACCTTTTCTCGCCTGTTTATTAATTTTAGCCACCTGTTGGATCAGGATACCCCTCAGGTATGCCTTCAGGGCATCCCATTTTATTCCCGTCCCTGCGGAGCCTTCATTTAGTTCCACAAATTCCCTCAGTTTGGGCACTATCCCATCTGTTTCTTTTATTATCTCTAACCAGTAGGGGTTAATTCGCCATTCTTTCCTAATTTTTTGTCCTTCCAGATTTATTATTAGGATCATTGGGGAGTGGTCCGAGACTCCTCGTGGCAAATACTCTATTTTTCCTATGCTCCTTAGTGCTCTCTCGTTCCCCAGGGCCATATCTATCCTGGAGAGTGTGGAATGCGTGCTTGAGTAACAGGAGTATTGCTGGATGCCCGGGTTCCTCACTCTCCACATATCTACTAGTCCAACTTCTTCCATAAGTTGGCTCAGCCGGCTTTTCCCTATGGGGTCTGAGTATGACGGTACCGGAAACCTATTGGCCCCTGGATCTAAGACCTCATTGAAGTCTCCTACTACTACTACCGGTATATTTTCCTTCCCTTGTATAAATTCATTTAATCTTAACATTATATCCATTTTAAAAGGCGGAGGGATATAAACATTTGCTATTACATAAGTTCTACTATGAATTGTACAGTACAAAAAAACATATCGACCATTCTCATCTGTGCTGATCTGCCTGCAAGAAAATGCCACCCCTGCTCTAACCATTACACCCACCCCTCTCGAATAGGAAGAGTGGAATGAGTGAAACTGAGTGGGGAATTTTCTACTATAGAACTGTTGGATTGTATCCTTTGTTAAGTGTGTTTCCTGCAGACAGATCAGGTCCACCCCATACTTTTCCATAGTGGAGAGTACTGCTGCTCTTTTGGCTACTGTTCCCAGTCCCCTAACATTCCATGAACCTATCTTTATTATCCTATCCTGCATTCAGCAGCGAGGAGTATAGGATATTGATAAGAATCTCGTCCACTTCACCCATGGGAATTCCCAAAATAAGTAAACAACAAAAAAACAACAAATAAAAAATAAATAAATAAATAAATAAATAAATAAATAAAAATAGCAAGCTCAAATACATAACTCTTTGCTATCCCTATTTCATTATCGTAGCCAGTGATCCTAAACCTACTTTTCATCACTGTTACATCCACTTCTGGCACCTCGCCAGCCTTGGACCCATTTGACCATGGACTTCATTGTAGACTTACCCAAGTCCGAGGGCATGACTGCTATATGGGTCACAGTGGATCGCTTTTCCAAAATGTCTCATTTTGTGCCGCTCCCGGGATTACCTACAGCGAAAGCACTGTCCACTCTTTTCCTTTCCCATATTGTAAAACATCATGGCATACCTACCAATGTCGTCTCAGACCGCGGATCCCAGTTCGTTTCCCGATTCTGGAGAGCGTTCTGCAAGAAACTGGGAGTAACGCTCTCGCTCTCTACCTCACATCACCCTCAAACTGATGGTCAAACCGAATGCATGAACCAGACCCTAGAAACCTATCTTCGACATTATGTCAATGCCTTACACTCCAACTGGTCTGAGTATTTGCCTTTAGCTGAGTTCGCCATAAATTCCCGTTGGCACAGTGCTCTTCATACCACACCATTCTACGCAGCCCTAGGCTATCACCCTCAGACTTTTCCTCTTCTTCAGCCTTCTTCTGGTGTTCCAGCAGCAGATCAGCGGGTAAAGAATATTCTACTACATTGGAAGAAGATTCGTTCATTACTACGAAAGTCAGCAGGCAAGTACAGACTTTTTTCCAACAGACGAAGACGCCATATACCTCCATATGTGGTGGGGGACAGAGTTTGACTATCAACCAAGTATGTGAGACTGAAACAACCTTCTACCAAATTGGGCCCTCGATTCATTGGTCCTTACAGGATCATTGCTTGAGTTGGGCCCGTTTCCTATCGCTTAAAATTACCTTCCTCTCTCCGGATACATCCCGTGTTCCACGTTTCCCTCCTCAAAAAGGCTATTTTCAACCGCTACTCCAGATCACAACAGCTACCTCCTCCTGTTCTTGTTGATGGACAAAATGAGTTTGAAGTCTCCAAGATTCTTGATTCCAGAAGACAGGGCCGTGGCCTTCGGTATCTGGTTCATTGGAAGGGATATCCTGTCACAGACCGCTCCTGGGTTCCAGCCAAAGATCTGCATGCCCCTTCTCTTATACGAGACTTCCATGCCTCGTTCCCCACTAAACCCCGCTAGGCCCCCGGAGGGGTCCATTGGGGAGGGGGCCCTGTCATGTCCCGGGGTGTATTCGAACCTGGGTCTTCCTGGTCTCTTAAACCATAGCCTTACCTGATGTGCCACAGAAGAGATCTAGACCTTGGGAATATCCTTATTGTGTTCAACACACACCTCGGACTCACTAGCTCCACCTGCTGCCAGCTGTGGACAATTCTCATTCTGGACAGCCTTTAAATAGGAAGTGAGGTCATCACTCAGCGCCCGTTTATTTGGATTACTTCCTGGGTGTTTTGTCTTTAGTAATCTTCCTTGTATTGAACTCCTGCCTGATATCCCGACTATTCTACAGCTTGCTGATTTTGTACCTTATCGCCAGATCGTGTATGACCTTTGCTTGCCTGACCCTTCTCCGGAATCCGATATTGAACTATTTGCCTGATCCGTTGCCGACCGTATCTGCCTGACGACGCTTTGCCTGGATCTCCAGCATACTTGTTCCACTTCGGACACTACCTTTTACAGGTACCTTACACTGCCACAGGGATAGTCTGTGTAAAGGTAATCCAATGAGGAGGGAGTTGCAGGAGTCGAGGTGGGAGATGACCAGGACGTGAATTAGGAGCTTTAGGCCCCTTTCACACTTGCGGACCGTTCAGATCTGCCAGTCAGTTTTTTCAGGCGACTCTGAACAGGCACTTCATGCATCTCTATGGAGCGTCACATGTCAGCAATGACATGTCCGCTGACACCCGATCAGCCCCGACCTGATCCTCTCTGTTAAAATGTGACAGATGCAAACACAATTTTGCATCCGTCTGTTTTCATCCGATCCCCGTGTAGAGGAAAGCGGAGATCTGACAGGGTGGTCCCTGTGCAGAGACAGACCTGTCATCTGCTGGCTCAGCGGGGATCAACAGAGCGATCCCTGCTGAGCAAGCAGATGTTTAAAAATGGATCCTCACGGGATCCGCAGGTGTGAAGGAGCTGGATGTGGATGTGGGGTCCAAAGGATAGTTCAGACTCCAGGATTACACCAAGAACCTTGACATGTGAGAACGGACTAATAGTTGTGCCATCAATCTTGACAGAGAGATCAGGAGAAGGGGCACATGTGGGAGGAAAAACTATGAGCTTGGTTTTGGATGAAAGTTTAGGTTTAAGGAAGTGGTGTGATATTAAGGCTGATATGTTTGTTAGTAAATTAGTGATACATGAGGAACAGTGGTGGTGCGTCCATAGTGTGCGCAAGAAGCGCTGCCCCCTCTCTCCTGCATGCGTCACTCAACAATACATAGATTTACGCATTGCATGAATTTATGTATTTTCACCGCTGCCGCCCACAATTCAGTGGCCGGCCCCCTGTTGAGCGCCGACCATCTGAATAACAGCAGTGGCTGTGTTTTGGAAGTGTTTATCAGAGCCAGCTGCTCTGATAGGCTTCCCGATTACAGTCTGTGGGCTCTAATCGGCTTCCAAATGGTAAATCAAAGGGCGCACAGGGTGTTGCGTTTCTTTGGTTAACACTGACACGCATCTCAGCCAATCAGGTTAACCAAGCCTGGTTACCGGTCACTTGAATTTGCTGAAGAGACACCGAGGGCGGGAGAAGACATTGAGGGATTGTGGAGGAGGATGGCTGACCCGAGAAAGGTAAGTGCCGGGCGGGGGGTTAATCTGGCGGTATTTTGGGGCAATCTGGCGGCATTTTATGGGGCAAACTGGCGGCATTTTATGGTGCACACTAGCAGCATTTTACGGAGCAAACTGGCGGCAATTGATGGGCACAGTGGTGATAATTGATGGCACAGTGGCAAAAATTGATGGCACAGTGGCGAAAATTGTTGGCACAGTGGCTGCGTTTGATGGCACAGTGGCGACAATTGATGGCACAGGGGCTGCGTTTGATGGCACAGTGGCTGCGTTTGATGGCACAGTGGTGACAATTAATGGCAAAGTAGCTGCGTTTGATGGCACAGTGGCGACAATCGATGGCACAATGGCTGTGTTTGATGGCACAGTGGTGACAAATAATGGCACAGTGGCTACGTTTGATGGCACAGTGGCGACAATTGATGGCACAGTGGTGACAATTGATGGCACAGTGGCTGCGTTTGATGGCACAGTAACTGCATTTGATGGGCACAGTGGTGACAATTGATGGCACAGTGGCTGTGTGTGATGGCACAGTGGCTGCGTTTAATGGCACAGTGGCTGCTTTTGATGGCACAGTGGCAACAATTGATGGCACAGTGGTGACAATTAATGGCAAAGTGGCTGTGTTTGATGACACAGTGGCAACAATTAATGGGCACATGTAAAAATTGGTAGTAAATTAAAAAGGCCGTCTGGTAGTACCACCCCCCTGCGCTAAACCGGAGTAGATAAATGAAGTAAAGAAAAAAAATATTTATATATAAATATATAAATATGAAGTGTAGCTGCTGCTATTAATGAATAAATGTGAGAAATTGTACTTGTGGTGATACCTTTGTGAAAACAATATATCAATCGTGGTATAAAGCAGCGCTTAGAAACAAATATACAAAATTAAAAATAAACCATACACATATAAATCTTTCAAGTGAATGAAAAAACAAGTGAATGAACACTCTATATGTGAACAGAGTGCACTATATAGCATGCACAGTAAAGTCTATAATCCGTGGACTTGAAAAGTCGTGATGAATAAACGAAAAAAATGACACAATGACAGTCCAGACACAGTGATGTCCTGTAAAATCACTGGTGTACAAAGAGGCCACATCTGCAGTAGCCATGATGTAGTCGAGACCTTCTAGAAGTCTTATGGTGTCTCCTGTATCTTTGAGAAATGAAGGAGTTTTCTTAACTATAGGCTGCAAGTAGTGATCGATGTAGCGGCCAATACGTGACGTGACAGAATTAATGCCACTCACAATTGGACGTCCTGGCGGTAGAGTTGGATGCTTATGAATTTTGGGTAAAAAGTAAATTGTATTTTTGATTTTTCTTTCTTATTTAAAATCTTTAAATCAAAACCCTTATTAACAAGAATCTGTAATTGTTTCTTATACAGATTCGTGGGGTTAACAGAAATCTCTTTATAGGTATCTGGTTCACTAAGAATCCAAAGCATTTCAGCTTGATATTGAGATTTATCCAGAATGACAATGCCTCCCCCCTTATCTGCAGGGCGGATTACCAAGTCTTTCTGTTCGCATAAAGACTTAAGGTCTGCATTAGACAAGGAGGGCAGATGTGGATGTTTCTCAGTTAAACGTGATAAATCCCGAAGAACTGAATCTTTAAAAATCTTCACGGCTGGTGCCATTGGTCCCGGTGGATTGTACAGAGACGGTTTGAAAGCCCGGAGTGCACAGTACCGATCGTGGCTGCTCTATCTTCATATTTAGAAGTATTAGAAATCAAGTAGCGCTGAATGTTAACTTTTCTAATATACTTCTGAATGTCTATAAAGGTCCCAAATTTGCTCAGTTTTTTAGGCGGCGCAAACTTGAGACCTCTATCTAGAATGTCCTGTTCGGCCTTAGAAAGCACCTTGCTACTAAGGTTGAATATGCCCTGGCCTCTCACTCTCGCCTTCTCTTTCATTTTCTGTATTCTCTGTCCCCCTCTACATCCTCTCTCAGGTTTGGACCTTTTATCCTTGGCAGGGGATCCTCGCGAAAACCCTGCCCACCATACACATTAGAGTCACTATATTGATAAGGTGCAGACTCATAGTGATTGCCACTATATATCTGTGAATTGGGGTCTTGGTGGTCTCTCAGTGGAATAAATCTGTTATGAGTAGAAACAGAGGGTGCATGATATTGTTGGGGTTGAGAATGATGATGGTCATAATAGTCCCTATTTGGACCAGGGGAGGCTTCACGTATGTATCCACCTCGGCCAGAGTGGGGATAAGGGCCAGTATGATAAGAGTTACCCCTAGACTGGCCCCTACCTCCCCGTTTGCCGCGGTTGGTGCCTCTCCCTCTGTTGCGGCTATTGGAACTGTAGGGACTATGTTGGAATTGTCTTGGCTGGGAAGAAACATCTCTGTTACCATCAATACCCTGCAGGAGGATAGATCTACTACCAAACTGGGCAGCCAAACTATTAGGGACCATAGATGGAACCGGAAGCGATGGCAAACCCACTTCACCTGCAGGGGTAGTATCCATAGAAGGAGCAGGTACAATGGTTTTCTGCCAACCAAAAAACAGATTCTTGTTAATAAGGGTTTTGATTTAAAGATTTTAAATAAGAAAGAAAAATCATTTCTAATACCTAAAGTTCCCAGGATTCCTACAATTTACTTTTTACCCAAAATTCATAAGCATCCAACTCTACCGCCAGGACGTCCAATTGTGAGTGGCATTAATTCTGTCACGTCACGTATTGGCCACTACATCGATCACTACTTGCAGCCTATAGTTAAGAAAACTCCTTCATTTCTCAAAGATACAGGAGACACCATAAGACTTCTAGAAGGTCTCGATGTACAGGGAGACTACATCATGGCTACTGCAGATGTGGCCTCTTTGTACACCTGTATACCTCATCATCTTGGATTGGCAGCAGTTAAACACTACCTAGATCAGGAACACTCACTTGCTGATTTTCAATGTGAGTTCCTTATTGAGCTCCTTGAATTTGCTACCAAGCATAATTACTTCTGGTTTGATCAACGCTACTACCTGCAACAGCGCAGTGTAGCGATGGGGGCCAAGTTCGCACCCAGTCTTGCGAACTTCTATATGGCTAAATGGGAGGAGGATGTCGTCTATGCCCAAAAGAATCCATCTTTGATTCTCTGGGCAAGATATATAGAAGACATCCTCCTCCTCTGGAATGGTAGTGTTGAAACACTTAAATCATTCTTTGATGACCTTAATCTGAACGATAGAGGTATTAGCCTATCTTACGAAGCAAGTCCTAATAAGATCAACTTTTTAGATCTTGAGATACGTTTGGTTGATCAGAAGTTTGTTTTACAGAAGTCCTTTAAATCGACCGACCGGAATAGCTTCATTCCTTTAGACAGTTGCCACCATCAGTCCTGGCTTCGGTCCGTTCCACGGAGCCAGTTCTTAAGGCTACGGAGGAATTGTACCAATACACAAACCTTTTTTGAACAATCAGGGATGTTGAAACAAAGGTTTCTTGAGAAGGGCTACAAGGTGTCAGATATTGATTCTGAGATACAAACAATATCAACATTGGGTAGAACATCTTTGACTACGATTAAGCCGAACCGTCCTGCTGATGAGAGCTTTAAGTTAGCCTTAGTAACATCCTACTGCATCCAGCATAAAGAAATCCGAAACATCATAGACAAACACTGGGACATTCTTAAAAGTGATGCAGTCCTCAACCCTTTGCTTTCAGAACGTGGTTTTCAGAGGAGCACCATCCTTAAGGAATCAGATAGCTCCTAATGTTATAGATCCTCCTGTCCGCAGTTCATTCTTTCACAATCTTATAGGTTTCTTTCCATGTAAGAGATGTAAGGTATGTAAACATAATGCATTGGTGGGACGTAAAACCTTAGAATTTACTTCCAAAGTAACAAATAAGGTTTACAAAATTAAACAATTTTGCACATGCGAGACGAGATATGTTGTCTATCTCATTACTTGTCCCTGTGGAATGCAGTATGTGGGTCGCACGACTCGCACATTTTCCATTTGTGTTGGTGAACACATATCTCTCATCAAAGGTGGAGATAGTATTGTTAAGCCCCATACACTTGGTCAGACTATTTTAACAACAAACATAAAAACGATCGTTTTCCGATCGTTCTCAGAAAATTTGTTTGTTTTTAAACTGCATCAGAAAACCATTTTTGGGTTCAAAAGTCTGGCCAACTGATCTCCCTTCAGATGAAAATCCACAGAAAAGTTTATTAGGCTTTACTGTACAAGTGTACTCACTACTCAGCACAAAAGAGAAGCTGCTTTCAGTCACTGAGGCTGGCCATACATGTTCAATTTTCTTGTACAATTTTCTTTTAGATTTACCAAAAAACATATATGAGGTCAAACTAAACAACACTTTCAATTGTATGCAATCAGGCAGGCCCTTGCACTACATAGTTGAAGGTAAATCTAAAGAAAATTGCACAGAAAATTGTATCATGTATGGCCAGCCTAACTCTCTGGCCATTCAAAAAAAAACTAAACAAAAGATTTGCATTTGAACCTGTTTCTTTTGTTATTTTCGTATGTTGATATGACACCTATAACAAAAGATTTGCCTTCAGTATTTTGAATACACAGAAAACAGAAAAAGGAATTCATTCAATATACATAATGAAATTATTTTGTTATAGATGTCATTGAACAATGAACATACAACTGACACTAACAAAAGAAAAGCATTCAAGACACACAGAATGCAAATTGACGAAAATTCACGATAATTATTGTCTAACAAGAAACGAACATGAATTAAACAGAATAACGAATCATCCCGCATGTACGAAAATAAAACGGTAACGGAAATACGAAACGATCGGAATACGAAAAAATCACGTCGTACGACAAACAAACGGGAACGAACGGGAAAACGGGCGTCTTACGAAAAACGAACGGAAACGAACAGATGGGACCATACGAAACGGAACAAAAAAAAAAGAATTTTTTTTCTGTGCACATGTCTACAGGACATCCTTCTGGTTTTAAGCCCATTTTGACTCATGGAACGTATGTTTACTTGGGTCTGAATTTTCTGGTAAGCCTGCATCGTCATTGGTGGAGGGTTCTGTCACCGTTACTAAAGGAATTGCACTGAATTGATCTGGTGTTTTCATCATCTCATCATTTGGAATCACATTGCTTTGCAGTTTTTTCAGTGGACTTTTTTGTCAACTTTAGTGTTTTGACATTGACAATGGGTGCTTAATTTTATTGATCTTTTATTGCTTACTAATGAGTTTTAACTATATGTAGATATATGTATTGCTCCAGTTTGTATAGCGCGACACTTTTTTATTACTTCTAGATTTTTTGCTTCCATCAAACAGCCGTGTCAGCTGCTTTAAAATATTGTTTCTATTTAGCAACGCGGTGTCACGCACCATACCGATAATGTGATCATGCTGGGTGGTAAAGTTGTCACACCCCCTTGGATTACCATATCACAATCACATATCTCCTCATAATTAAACAATTTAATAAATTAGAGCAGGATGACAACTGATAGGGGAATCTTAACTGTAAAAATGTGACTTGCATTGCTGATAAAACAATTCCCATCCAATTCTATATTGAGGCCTCTGGGGAATTGGCTTTTTAAAAGGAAAATCCACTGAGTTTCCCTTTGGGACAGGTCTCTGACCCTATTTGAGCCCCAGAGGAGAAGATCTTTTTCTGAAAACTGCTGAGAACTGAAATGAGATAAATTACCAATGTTTGATAAACGTACACCTTATACATGTTTAGACAACTGTGTTTTTTTTGGGTGGAGGGAGTAGTGTGAATGAAAGCAAATAACATATATATAAAATATATATATATATATTGCAAGAAAAAGTATGAATTTCTGCACAAATTGGTCATAAAATGTGATCTGATCTTCATCTAAGTCACAACAATAGACGATCACAGTCTGCTTAACCACTTTGCAACCGCCCTATGCCGAAAGTACGGCTCTAGGGCGGTTGCTGTATTCTAACTGGCCGTTAATTAATTAACGGCCAGAATCTCCTGAGGCGCGCACACGGGAACATCCGTGACCGCCGGGTCCAGAGGACCCGGCGCATCACGGATCACGGTAAATCGCCGCTGATAGCGGCGGTTTACCACGTGATCGCGCCGTCCAATGACGGCGCGATCAGATGTAAACAGACACCGGCGTCATTTGATGACGCCGGTTCCTCCCTCCTCTCTCTGTACCGATCGGTACAGTGTGAGAGGAGAGGGGAGGGAGCGGATGGCAGCGCCAGTGCTGCGGGCTGGATCTGTGACAAATGCAGTCACAGATCCATCCATCCCTCCCTCCCTGCTCAGCAATACTCCATCCCTGCATACTCTGCATATACTCTGCAATACTCACCTGGGCATACTCTGCAATACTCTGGCAATACTCTGGGGCATACTCTGGCAATACTCTGGGCATACTCTGCAATACTCTGGCAATACTCTGGGCATACTCTGCAATACTCAATAGGCATACTCTGGCAATACTCTGGGCATACTCTGCATACTCTGCAATACTCACTCTGGGCATACTCTGGCAATACTCTGGGCATACTCTGCACTCTGGGCATACTCTCAATACTCTGGGGCATACTCTGGCAATACTCTGGGCATACTCTCAATACTCTGGGGCAATACTCTGGGCATACTCTGCAATACTCTGGGCATACTCTGCAATACTCACTCTGGCATACTCTGGCAATACTCAATAGGCATACTCTGCATACTCTGCAATACTCTGGGCATACTCTGCAATACTCTGGGCAATACTCTGGGCAATACTCTGGCATACTCTGGGCATACTCTGCAATACTCTGGGCATACTCTGCAATACTCAATACTCTGGGGCATACTCTGCATACTCTGCAATACTCTGGCATACTCTGCAATACTCTGGGCATACTCTGCAATACTCTGGGCAATACTCTGGGCAATACTCTGGGCAATACTCTGGGCAATACTCTGGCATACTCTGCATACTCCGCAATACTCTGGGCACTCTGGGCATACTCTGCAATACTCTGGCAATACTCTGGGCATACTCTGCTCCGCAATACTCTGGGCATACTCCGCAATACTCTGGGCATACTCTGCAATACTCTGGGCATACTCTGCCAATACTCTGGGCATACTCTGCAATACTCTGGGCATACTCTGCAATACTCTGGGCATACTCTGCAATACCCTGGGCATACTCTGCATACTCCGCAATACTCTGGCAATACTCTGGGCATACTCTGGCAATACTCTGGGCATACTCTGCATACTCTGCAATACTCTGGGCATACTCTGCAATACTCTGGGCATACTCTGCAATACTCTGGGCATACTCTGCAATACTCTGGGCATACTCTGCAATACTCTGGGCATACTCTGCAATACCCTGGGCATACTCTGCATACTCCGCAATACTCTGGCAATACTCTGGGCATACTCTGGCAATACTCTGGGCATACTCTGCAATACTCTGGGCATACTCTGCAATACTCTGGGCATACTCTGCAATACTCTGGGCATACTCTGCAATACTCTGGGCATACTCTGCAATACCCTGGGCATACTCTGCAATACCCTGGGCATACTCTGCATACTCCGCAATACTCTGGGCATACTCTGGCAATACTCTGGGCATACTCTGCAATACTCTGGGCATACTCTGCAATACTCTGGGCATACTCTGCAATACTCTGGGCATACTCCGCAATACTCTGGGCATACTCCGCAATACTCTGGGCATACTCCGGGCATACTCTGGCAATACTCCGGGCATACTCTGGCAATACTCCGGGCATACTCTGGGCATACTCTGGCAATACTCTGGCAATACTCTGGGCAATACTCTGGGCATACTCCGCAATACTCTGGGCATACTTAGCAATACTCTGGGCATACAGCAGCCCCTGTCCCCGCGAGCTCGCATGCAGAAGCGAACGCATACGCAAGTCCCGCCCACATATAAAAACGGTGTTCAAACCACATGTGAGGTATCTTTATATCATGTTTTGGGGTTTTATGTATTTTTCTAGCAAATAAATGATGATTTTTACATGTAGGAGAGAAATGTCAGAATTGGCCTGGGTGCTCCCTGCATGTTGGGCCTCTGTATGTGGCCGCACTGTGTAAAAGTCTCACACATGGGGTATCGCCATACTCGGGAGGAATAGCAGAATGTGTTTTGGGGTGTAATTTGTGGTATGCATATGCTGTGTGTGAAAAATAACCTAATAATATGAAAATTTGATGAAAAAAAAATAAATCTTGATTTTGCAAAGAATTGTGGGAAAAAATTACAACTTTAAAAAACTCACCAGGCCTCTTTCTAAATACCTTGGAATGTCTTCTTTCCAAAAAGGGGTCATTTGGGGGGTATTTGTACTTTTCTGGCATGTTAGGGTCTCAAGAAATGAGAGAGGCTGTCAGTACTTCAGGTGTGATGAAATTGATCAATTTTCAGGATTTGGTACCATAGCTTGTAGACCCCATAACTTTCACCCAGACTAAATAATATCCAACATTTTTTATTTTTTTTACCAAAGATATGTAGCAGTATACATTTTAGGCCAAATTTATGAAGAAAAATTACTTTTTTGCAAAATTTTATAATAGAAATGAAGAAAAATTATTATTTTTTGCAAAATTTTGTTCTTTTTTCATTTATAGCAAAAAAAATAAAAACCGCAGAGGTGATGAAACACCACCAAAAGAAAGCTCTATTTGTGGGAAAAAAAGGACAAAAATTTCATTTGGTTATAGTGTTGTATGACTGAGTTATTGTCATTCAAAATGTGAGAGCACCGAAAGCTGAAAATTGGTCTGGTTATTAAGGGTGTTTAAGTGCCCAGTGGTTAAACTAATAACACACAAAGAATTAAATGTTACCATGTTTTTATTGAACACACCATGTAAACATTCACAGTGCAGGTGGAAAAAGTATGTGAACCCTTGGATTTAATAACTGGTTGAACCTTCTTTGGAAGCAATAACTTCAACCAAATGTTTCCTGTAGTTGCAGATCAGACGTGCACAATGGTCAGGAGTAATTCTTGACCAGTCCTCTTTACAGAACTGTTTCAGTTCAGTAATATTCTTGGGATGTCTGGTGTGAATCGCTTTCTTGAGGCCATGCCACAGCTTCTCAATCAGGTTGAGGTCAGGACTCTGACTGGGCCACTCCAGAAGGTGTATTTTCTTCTGTCTAAGCCATTCTGTTGTTAATTTAATTATATGCTTTGGGTCGTTGTCCTGTTGCAACACCCATCTTCTGTTGAGCTTCAGCTGGTGGACAGATGGCCTTAAGTTCTCCTGCAAAATGTCTTGATAAACTTGGGAATTCATTTTTCCTTCAATGATAGCAATCCGTCCAGGCCCTGATGCAACAAAGCAGCCCCAAACCATGATGCCCCCACCACCATACTTCACAGTTGGGGTGAGGTTTTGATGTTGGTGTGCTGTGCCTCTTTTTCTCCACACATAGGGCCAGATTCAGGAACAGTTAGGCTGGCGGATCCAGTGATCCGCCAGCCTAACTGTGACTTTGAGCCGGCGTTTCTGTTTTCTGTAACCAGAAAACAAGAAACGCCGGGTTGAAGCTCCGATGCGAGCAGCGTAACTGAGTTTCGCCATCGCATCGTTACTTCAACTTAAAAATGGCGCCGGGGGCGTTCCCGCCGATTTCCGCTCAAAAAATATGTTAATGAGCGGAAATCGGCAATTCACGATCGCATTCCGGCGCGACGCAGTGACGTTACGACGTTTCCGGACGGGATACGCGGCGCATAGTTATACCTACATGGGGTTGGAATATCCTATGTTAGGTATAGGCGTCGTCATCGCGTCGGAAAAAAAAAAAAAAACGTCGCTTGCGTAAAACGGTCATGAATGGGAATGTGACGTCATTGACGTTCATTCACAGATTTTGGAGCATGCGCACGGGGATGTTTTGACACTCGACGCATGCGCAGTACGTTGGCGGCGGGATCGCGCTTAGTTAGCATACTACACGCCCCGTACCCGCCCAATTTGAATTCCGCCGGCTCATTTGCGATGCGCTGCCGCAACTTTAGGAGCAAGTGCTTCGTGAATGACAGCACTTGCTCCTAAAATTTCTGCAGCGCAACGCAAATGAGAAGCGTTACTCCAGAGCAAAGATGCTCTGGACTACCTCAATCTGGCCCATAGTGTTTAAGAATAAAAAACAAGATTTTATTAACAGTTTAAAGTGTTACTAAACAATAGTAAATTCAGTCTGTATATGCAGTAAAACATGCTTGTTATACTCACTATGGAACCTAAGGGGTTAATCCTCTGCATTGTGTAAAAAAGGCTGTTTGATCCTGTATGCACAAACCCTCCCACTTCTTGCATCGTCTCCAAAACATGTCCGGATAAGACAGAGTTAGTGGAGACAGGCTGCACATGCTCAGTTAGGTGTGTATTGCTAGAGCACAGGGCCAATCAGCACTCAGATAGGTCAGACAGCACAGTATGAAAACTCCTCCTACAAGCTTTAACAAGACTGCTCTAACTGCTGATGAGAAAAGGTATTTAGAAGTTTATATTTACTAAAATAATTGCATTTCCATGTTATGTGTACTGTGGGAGACCAGATAGTAAATGCAGGTTCCTGGGTAACACTTTAATGTCTTAATCAGGGATTTTTTTTCAGGGGGAACTTGGCGGAATTCAGTTCCACCACCTCTGGCTCAGACCCTTTGGTGCCTGCTCACCACAATCACTTGTAAACACAGAAGTCTAGTTTCTGTGTTTACAAGTGACAGCTCTGCACTCTGTGTGTAACCACCTGAACTCTGCACTCTGTATGTAATGCAATCCTGGTATTTAATGCCCCTTTAAGACCCTTCTACTGTTTTTGAAATCTGAACAGGGTCGTGGTTGAGTTCCTGCACCTATTTTCTGAGAAAAAAAGCTCTGGTCTTAATACACTTTTGCAGCATCTTAAATACGATGTAGTGTGGTCAGTGAGAGAGTTAATGGATGTACTTGATCCACTACACCCCATTATATTTCAGATGAAGCCAAGTACATTTTCAAGAGTGTCCTCCCCGACACGCAACATTTCCCTGATGTACTAATCACAGATTTTTGCTGTAGAACCACAGAGGCAATTAATATCTTCTTTTTTTTTTTATTTCAGTTTCACAATGACATTAGTGATTTGTTTAGAATCAAGCAGAAACACATTGTATACTATATGTAATTAAAAGAAAAAATGATAATACATTTTTTATTGTGTAAAGTGTGTCAGTAATTATGAGACCATGTAATGGAAGGAAGTGTCTTGTGCTCTGTGGGATGAATTGGCAGTTATATTTCTGACAGGGGGTCATAACATTGACCTTTTCAGCACAGGACATTTCCAGCTAAAGTGTCAACCATATCTTTTTTTACTGTATTCGCAAACAAATTACCCAGCGCCCTAGATAGCTGATGGTTTATTTGAAATTACATTAAATAAAATGACAGTTGGTTGGTGGGAGTACCGCTATCTCACAAAGATATTTTAAATGATAGGTTTATAGCTTCTCCCTTTCTCATAATTGTTCATTGGTGGAGGAGACCTATCAGTGGGAACGGATATTTAAAGCATGCGTAAACTCAAAATCCTATGTCAAATTTACTGTTAGGGTCATTTTTAATATTTTTTAAATCTGCAGCGGGTTATTAAACTACAACTTAAATAACAAGTACTGTATAACTTTTTTATTTTTTACAGTATTTGGTTTCCAATAAGCCAAAGTAGATGTAGTACATTGTCCAATCTTCCAAGGTGCTTCGAAACGGTAACTATGGTGTGGAATAGGGTGCCCACCAGTGTTACCAACCTACCAAATTGAAATTTACTGGCACGACACCCGAAATTTACTGGCACAGCCACGTTTTTACTGGCACTTTACAAAAGTTACTAAATTACATTTTTAGGTGCAAATTTCAGTATTTAGGCTAAAAAACAAGTACGCTAGGCAAATAGAAATGTGATTTAAGGCAGATATTAAGGTAAAAAAAACATATTTTTGTTATTTTCAATATAATAAGGGAAAATTATTTAGTCACATCACCCCCTGCCTCCATCTCCCTCTGCCACCAACACCCCCCTCTGCGGTGCCACAATCTTCCCCTGCCTGCAATCTCCCCCAGGCCCCCTGCCTCCAATCACCCCCTGCCTCCAATGTGCCTTGCCTTCATCCCCCTCTGCGGTGCCACCAACAACCCCTGTATCGATCCCCCACCCTCTGCGGTGCCACCATCCCCCTCTGCGGTGCCACTAACACCCCCTTCCTCCAATCACCCCCTGCCACAATCACCCCCTGCCTCCATCCCCCTCTGCAGTGCCACCGTAGCCACCATCAGCCACTGCCTCCAGTCACCCCCTGCCTCCAATCACCCCCTGCCTCCAATCTCCATGCGCAATTCCAAGCCGAACCGATCTCGACTATTTTTACTGTCACATTTACTCAACCACGAACATTTACAAACAGGGGGTAAAAGTGCCTGTTTTTTACGAACTGTCAGTAAAAACACGAGCTGTTGGCAACACTGGTGCCCACCATAGATGCATAGGTGCCCCAAACCGCAGCTAGCAAGGAGATGGCTGCTTTGCCAGCAAGCACATGTCTCCTAAAGCAAGCACCAACACAAAGAATGCAGACCTGTTGGCCTCAGCAAGCATTGGGAGTTATAGACAGGCGCTCGCTAGCAAAGCAGCCATCTCCTTGCTAGCTATTGTGCCAATTGGCTGCAGAGGGTGGGGGGGGAAACTTTCTAACATAACAGCTAGTGTTACAAGGCACCCAGGAAGATGGGACAAAGTACGATATGTACATTTTACCATCAAGAACTAAATACAGTTAAAAAAGTTTAATGCTATTTTATGATAGTCTTTAACCTCCCTGGCGGTATGATTCTTTAAGATTTTAGGTGCTGAAAGCGGTACCATTATTTGCAAGGGAATTTGGCGTTTTATACTGTAGGCTTTTAATTCTTAGGAATGACTCACTTAAATCTATCCAAACACGAGTCTAATAGGCATCCCGGGTATGATTTTTTTTTATTTTTTATTAAAAATTATAATATAATAAATAATTATAAAAAATTATAACAAATAATAATATAATTATAGTAAAAATTATTCAATAATGTAATCAAATCAAAATCACTGAAATTTGCTCAGTTGCAGAATTTTTGCTGTCATTTTTTTTTTATGACGAATTTCCCCACAAATCGCTATCGCTAAATTCTGCAAGTGATTCTGATTTATTATCGCAGTTTTTTAGCTGCTCTAATACAATTTTTGCCATAAAGGGACACTTTTGGTTGCTATGGGCAATCTACAGTTTGCAGGGAGAAAGAACAGTTTTTATTATATAAAAAGGACATGTAGTGTACAGGGCAGACCACTAGGGACATGGGGGGTGTGTATTTTTTACATACAGTACTGTAATCTATAAGATTACAGTGTACTGTATGTAAAGTGTTTGTTTACATTTTTGAATTTGGCGCCGTTCCCCCCCCCTGCGTCGCGACGCTCGCAGGGAAGGGAATCGGAGGAACACACAGAATCAGGCGGACATCCGGCCGCCGTGTACTGCGGGGATTCATCGCTGGATCGCAGAGAAAAGGTAAGAAAACTTTTTTCTGCATCCAGCGAGGCAAGCGCGTGTGTGGCACGGGGTTACCGATCGTAGCTTGAAAATCCCACCCCGTGCCACACACGTGAATACCGCCAGGGAGGTTAACAAGTCCCAAATCTAGTTTCTATGTGGTATACAAGCCACATAAAATAAACAAAATACTTCCTTTACCTTTCACAGTGGGGGGGTTAAGCAACCGAGGCAATGCTGTCAATCAAGAAAACAGTAGGCGGGGCTAGATGTGCCCAGGTGCTAGTTAACAAGCTACAAACTGGTGGATCAGCAGTAACATAATTAATACATTATATTATAAAAGTATTGGAACGCCTGCCTTTACACGCACATGAACTTTAATGGCATCCCAGTCTTAGTCTGAAGGATTCCATATTGAGTTGGCCCACCCTTTGCAGCTATAACAGCTTAAACCCCTCTGGGAAGGCTGTCTTGTGGTCTCCATTCTAATTCATTCTAAAGGTGTTTTATCAGGTTGAGGTCAGGACTCTGTGCAGGTCAGTTAAGTTCCTCCACCCCAAACTTTCTCATCTATTTCTTTATGGGCCTTACTTTGTGCACCGGTTCAAATCATTTGGTTTAGGAGGGATTATGGTGTGGGGTTGTTTTTAAGGGGTTGGTTTTGGCCCCTTAGTTCTAGTGAAGGGAACTCTTAAGGTGTCAGCATACCAAGACATTTTGGACAATTTCATACTCCCAACTTTGTGGGACCAGTTTGGGGATGACCCTTTCTGTTTCAACATAACTGTGCAGCAGTGCACAAAGCAAGGTCCATAAAGACATGGATGAACACGTTTGGGGTGGAGAAAATTGACTAGCTTGCACAGAGTTCTGATCTTTACCCTATAGAACACCTTTGGGATGAATTAGAAGGGAGACCATGAGCCAGGCCTTCTCGTCCACATTAGTGACTGACCTCACAAATGCGCGTCTGGAAGAATGGTCAAACATTTCCATAGACACACTCCTAAACCTTGGTGACAGTCTTCCCAGAAGAGTAGAAGCTGTTATAGCTGCAAAGAGTGGGCCAACTCAATATTGAACCCTATGGACCCCAGATGATGACTGCTACTAAGAAAAAATCTTTTAAAAGCAAATAGGTAAATTGAGGCCGCGTACACACGATCGAACATGTCCGCTGAAACTGGTCCGCAGACCAGTTTCAGCGGACAAGTTCGATCGTGTGTACGGCCTATCGGACCGTTTTCCAGTGGACAAAAATTTCCAAACATGCTTGAAAACATGTCCGCTGGAAACCTGTCCATCGGACAGGTTCGATGGTTAGTACACAAACCATCGGACCAAAATCCCCCACATGCGCAGAATCAAGTCGACGCATGCTTGGAAGCATTGAACTTCATTTTTTCATTACGTCATTGTGTTCTACGTCACCATGTTCTGGTTCCGAGGGGATTTTGGTCCGATGGTGTGTAAGCACATCAGACCAACAGACAATTCAGCCTTGTCCGATGGAAACGGTCTGTCGGACATGTTTCCTCGGACATGTCTGATCGTGTGTACAGGGCCTGACTGTAACTTAATTGTTGCATATCCCCTACCTTTCAGTCATAGACTCCACCCTGGGAAAATGCTAGCCCACCCTGTCCCAGGAGGTATCTCACATGTTCTTTGTGGTCAGGAGGCGCTACGCATATATACAGTTTTGGTATTAGTTCTTATTAGTGTCAGCCCAAAACCTCTTAGGTATGTAGCATATATAAATATAGAGAAAGGCCACCTAAACTCTAACCCTAGCAACACTGTCCCCACTTATGCAGAAAACACCCAAAAATAACTTTGCACATGGGACTTTTGCGAGTGGTGCTAAAAAAAAGGTCAAACAAGGTATAAAAAATGTACAAAATGTATTACACAAATAATTAAAATGACTAATAAGAAGACATTAATATAATTTGATTACCATCACATCATCAATATCCACATATTAAGCATGAAATTACATGAAAACTCATATCTGGGCTGTCTCCTGAAGAAGTGGGCGCTGCCCCATGAAACACTTAGGGAGTCTTAAGCCTTTGCAAATTGATTACATGCTTCAACCAATTATGGGTGTTATGTTGTAATTACAAGCTTGATATGTGGATATTGAGGATGTGATCGTAATGTCTTCTTGTTAGTCATTTTAAATATTTGTTTGACCTTTTTTTAGTACCACTCACAAAAGTCCCATGGGAAAGGTTCTTTTTGGGGTAGGTAGTATATATCTTCCAAGATAAAACTGGGGCATCTCTGTAATTTCTGACCTTTACAATGATAATCTTCCCGGTTTGTTACTATGTAAAAGTTCCAGGACTAATACGGCGTGTGCATCATTTGCTTAACCATCTAATGTATTTGCATTTCATTTTCTCTCCAGCTTGTGTTTTTACCATTAATTAAGATCGGGCCACGATGGTGACCTCAATCACGCAGGTCATCGTTAGCTGATGCTGGCTTGTGGCCAGGATTGCAGATTTCCACTAATAACACCTCTTAAAATCATTGCGTTGTTCAGAGGGCTCAGTATAGGGAGCTCAGGGGAAAATAGATCAAATCCTGTGCACAAATAAAATCTTATAGCAAAGTCTTAAAGCACATTTTAGAAAAGAAAAAACAACAATCTGATGTGGTTTCTTTCATTTACCAAATCTCATGCTGCCATTTATGTGAAAATGCAGCTGAACGAGTCTGATAAACATTGCAATTTGTTTTGTGGGGCTCTTTTAAGCCGGTGACAGCATTTCACTACGTAAAGACATTTGTAGCCTTGGATTAGCACAAATTGCTTACAAATAGTTTAGGAAAATGGAAGCAGAAAGTGGCTGTCCCAGACCTGTACACAGCCTTCTGCAGCAGTATAAATTTGGGAAGTTGACAGATTAAAGTCTTGCTGGGCCAAAGGCAGCTGAAGCTCTTTTTCATTCTAATTGCTTTGCAGACCATTCCTCCTTCAAAAAGTGCCTTTGCTAAAATATTGCAGTGGCCATAAATTTGATGTGTACTCAAAGGCCAGCATGATTATTAGGCTGTTTGGGCTACATCCTTCTGCGGCAGAGCTGGTTTAGGGCACCACAACTAGAAAAGAAAATCACAAAATATTGTACAGTTTAGGTGAGTTAAAAACCATCACAAATCTACAGAATGTTAGTATTGCTCGGAAGACTTGAGCTCACTTAGAGGCAAGGGATTACTTTTAGCAGAGTTTGAAATGTAATCTGTGAGTACGTTGTCGTCAATTTTTAAAGGAAAATAGAAGGGACTATAGTTTTCAACACTTGAAATTAGGTTCTGGGATGAAGGCAAAAGTATGATTGTAGCTGTACCAGATCAAAAGGTAAGTAGTGTTAGCTTCGTACCAGTAGCTTTAAAGCTGAATTTAAGATATGGCATTTTTCACATTGCTCCAGTTTAGACCAATGTGTTTATGGAAGCTGAAAACCACTGTACTAGATGCCACTAATATAGTAGATGCCACTACTACAGTGATCCCAACTAGCTTCCGGGTCTCCTGCCAAGCGGCTGCCCTGCTGCTTTCTAAACACAGGAGGTTGTCCACCTGACCTGGACAATGCCTTTAATGTAGTAAGGTAGTGTTCCACCAATTGTAAAGGATTCCACAATCCTACATATTAAGAGGACACAAGAGGACACAAACCACCACAGGCCACTATCGTATGCTGAGTAGGGATCAGCCTTATGTTCGAGTCAAACATGAGTTTGACTCGTACACTGCCTGTTCGCCCGTTCGGCGAACAGATAACAATTTGAGGTGTTTGCGGCAAATTTGAAAAGCCCTGGAACACCCTTCAAAAGCCTATGGGAGAAATCAAAAATGCTCATTTTAAAGGTTAATATGCAAGTTATTGTCATAAAAAGTGTTTTATTTTTTTTAAAGATTCTGTCAAATCTTCTTTTTTTTTCTTAGAACATTCGACAGACACCATAAGCCTTCAATGACAGATTCAACCTTAAAGTGGAGGTTCACCCTCCAAACAAATTTCAGGCATGCCATGGAGCCCACCCACCCGACCGGCAGTATGCCAGTGTTTTTTTTTTTTCTATACATACCTTTTTAGAGGCTCTCGTTCCCTTTTGGGCGATCCCGCGTGACTGGGCGTTTCCAATCACAGGCTGTGATTGACGTCCCTCAGCCCGGCGCATACAGCGCGTCACGAGATGCCGAAGGAACCCGAACGTCGGCCCTATACGGCAACTGCGCAACCGATGTTCGGGTTCCTTCGGCATCTTGTGACGCGTTGTATGCGCCTGGCTGAGGGACGTCAATCACAGCCTGTGATTGTAAACGCCAAGTCCCGCGGGATCGCCGGAGGGGACGAGAGCCCGTAAAAAGGTATGTATAGAAAAAAAAATGCCGGCATACTGCCTGTCGGGTCGGTGGGCTCCATGGCATGCCTGAAATTTGTTTGGAGGGTAAACCTTCCCTTTTAACCACTTAAGCCCCGGACCAATATGCTGCTAAATGCCCAGAGGCGTTTTTACAATTCGGCACTGCGTCACTTTAACAGACAATTGCGCGGTCGTGCGATGTGGCTCCCAAACAAAATTTGCGTAATTTTCTTCCCACAAATAGAGCTTTCTTTTGATGGTATTTGATCACCTCTGCGATTTTTATTTTTTGCGCTATAAACAAAAATAGAGCGACATTTTTGAAAAAAATAACAATATTTTTTACTTTTTGTTATAAGAAAAATCAAATAAACTAAATTTTAGTCAAACATTTAGGCCAAAATGTATTCAGCCACATGTCTTTATTAAAAAAAATCACAATAAAAAAAAAAAACTAGCTACCTAGCGGCAACAGTGACACTAATACAGCGATCAGAAAAATGATCGCTTAGTGACACTGGCAATAGGGGGTGAAAGAGTTAACTAGGGCGGTGATCAAGGAGTTAAAACTTTATTAGGGGGGGCACGGGGCTACCCTGAACCTAACACTAACTGCCTGTCACAGTAACTGTCACACTGACACTAAATGCAGTGATCAGTAAATATATGATCACTGCAATCAGTGACAGGGGGTGGGGGGGTGATCGGAAGGGGTTAATGTGCCTATGTGTACTGGTGTCAGTGTGCTGTTGGTGCGACTTACTATGTGAGTCTTCTCTTCTCTCGGCGGATTGAAAATACCGCCGAGAGGAGAGCTGACATCACTTCCTCTGCCTGTGTTTACATTATACAGGCAGAGGAAGTCACACGGCGGGGAGGACGCGGATTGGCTGGGAGCGATCCGGAGGGGGCGGACAAAAACAGCCGCCCCCTCATCCCAGATCACTCCTACAGCCTACTGAACCGCCGCATTTACGGGGGGGTCCGATTGGACCCAGACCCACGTCTAGGCAGGGACGTACAGGTACGCCAATGTGCCTGTCCGTGCCATTCTGCTGACGTATATGTACATGCGGCGGTCCTTAAGCAGTTAATTTGGATTTTCGGACGAATGCATTTTTTTAACGAAAAAGGGAGTAACTAAATAAATGAATTTTTCGGATGAAAACGAAATTACAAAATGAAATATTTCAGTGTGCACATGTCTAGAATATATTGGGATTGTTCTTAGTGCGCTAAATTATATAATAATTAATAACTGCTTGTTCAGAATAGGCAACGCTTTGACACTCCCAGACAGAGCTTGCCTGTTTCCTCCCCTTCCACCCCACACTGGCCAATCACAATGTTATGTTCCATTTAACATAGTTTCCTGTGGATGTAGTTCATATCTCTGTATTTTATGGAAAGGGCCAGGGACTTTTTTCTGGTCTTTGGTTCCATAGTCTTCAACGGATCAAAAGCGTAAATTGAAAAACGCAAAATGCACCTGCATTTTGTAAACTGTAACCTGCATTGGTGTGAATCAGGGCTAAAGAAGTGCTAAACCTTGCTGATTCATGCATGCAAAAAGCAATTAAAGCTGCTGCAAATATGTGCATACACCTTTAGGGACCTTCACTTTACACCCGCTAGTAGCTTTATTTATTTATGTATTTATTAAGTGACCTAGTGTCGGTCACTTTAATTATTTTACTACATCCTGAAAAAGTCAGAAAACCCCATGTACTTATGCCCTTTTGATGGCATTTCTAGCCCTGGATGTCGCTGCATTGCCAATTTTAATGAGCTCATTCAGTAAGCAATTAGCGGTCTTATATTGGAGCACTACCTGCAGTATCCCTATCTGTAGAAAGCCATTCCTGGTTTGTGTTTCTAGTCATTTGAGAACACTACATTTCTCTTATTATTAATATGCCTCTTAACTGCTTCCTTCATCTGTGACAAAGACGGTAAGCAGTGGCAGTTGACACATGATTAATACTCTAACATTTTAATACATGTAAATTAGAAATATTACATGCCATGGGGATTGAATTCAGCCATCAGATATTTAATGCACTATAGGAAATTGATACATATCTGTGCTGAAAAGTAGTACATGTGAATAAATACTCATAACCAGTTGTCAGGTGCCAGCTGGAAAATGTTTCCGGCACTTGCAGGACAATTCCATGGGTCAGATGGTAGACGCACCAACTAGAAATAAAGCGTTACTAGATCTACTGATTACCAACAATACAGACCTAATAACAGATGTGGAAATATGGGGCAATTTAGGAAACAGCGATCACAGGTCAATTGACTTCAGTATAAATCACACAAATAGGAAACATATACAAATAGGAAACAAATACAAAGACACTGAATTTCATAGGAGCCAACTTCCCTAAACTACAAACCTTGCTAGATGGCATGAATTGGGATAAAATCTTAGGAACAAAGAACACAGAGGAGAGATGAGTTTGCTTTAAGAGCATATTAAATAAGGATATTAGCCAATGTATCCTACATTTAAAAGAGCAAACAAAATTCCTGGATGGCTTAACTCCAATGTAAAAATGCATAAAGAAGGGAAGGAGAAGGCCTTCAAAAAATACAAAGGGGGATCATCATCGGCATTCAGACTTTATAAAGAATGCAACATGAAATGAAAGGGTGCAATTAGGGCGGCTAAGATAGAACATGAAAGACACATAGCGGAGGAGAGCAAAAAAAAATCCCAAGAAATTCTTTAACCACTTGACCACTGGGCACTTAAACCCCCTTCCTAACCAGACCAATTTTCAGCTTTCGGTGCTCTCACAATTTGAATGATAATTACTCAGTCATACAACATTGTACCCATTTGAAATTTTTGTCCTTTTTTTCACACAAATAGAGCTTTCTTTTGGTGGTAATTGATCACTTCTGGGTTTTTTATTTTTTGCGCTATAAAAGAAAAACGACTGAAAATTCTGTAAAAAAAAAAAAAAAACTTGTTTCTGTCATATTAGCAGGTTATTTCTCACACACAGCATATGCATACCACATATTACACCCCAAAACACATTCTGCTAATCCTCCCGAGTATGGCGATACCCCATGTGTGAGACTTTTACACAGCGTGGCCACATACAGAGGCCCAACATGCAGGGAATGCCATCAGGTGTTCTGGAGCACCCAGACATTTCTCTCCTACATGGAAAAATCATCATTTATTTGCTAGAAAATTACATAGAACCCCAAAACATTATATATGCTTAAAAATCCCCATAGGCGGTATTAAAAATCCCCATAGGCGGTATTGCAGAGTATCGCGCAGGGTATTGCAGAGTATTGGGGTATTGCAAAGTATCGTGCGGGGTATTGCAGAGTATCGCGCAGGGTATTGCAGAGTATTGGGGTATTGCAGAGTATTGGGGTATTGCAGAGTACTGGGGTATTGCTGAGTACTGGGGTATTGTTGAGTACTGGGGTATTGTTGAGTACTGGGGTATTGTTGAGTACTGGGGTATTGTTGAGTACTGGGGTATTGCTGAGTATTGGGGTATTGCTGAGTATTGGGGTATTGTTGAGTACTGGGGTATTGCTGAGTATTGGGGTATTGCTGAGTATTGGGGTATTGTTGAGTACTGGGGTATTGCTGAGTATTGGGGTATTGCTGAGTATTGGGGTATTGCTGAGTATTGGGGTATTGCTGAGTATTGGGGTATTGTTGAGTACTGGGGTATTGTTGAGTATTGGGGTATTGTTGAGTATTGGGGTATTGTTGAGTACTGGGGTATTGCAGGGTACTGGGGTACTGCAGGGTACTGGGGTATTGCAGGGTACTGGAGTATTGCAGGGTACTGGAGTATTGCAGGGTACTGGGGTATTGCAGGGTACTGGGGATTGCAGAGTACTGGGGTATTGCAGAGCTGGGATGGATGGAGGGATGGCTGGATCTGTGACTGCATTTGTCACAGATCCAGCCACAGCGCTGCTGCTGACACCCCGCTCCCCCCCTCTCCTCTCACACTGTACCGAACGGTACAGAGAGGAGAGGGAGGAACCGGCGTCATTCGACGGCGCGATCACGTGGTAAACGGCCGTTATCAGCGGCAATTTACCCTGATCCGTGATGCGCCGGGTCTCCCAGACCCGGCGAGCACGGACACTTCCGCGAGCGCGTCCCAGGGGACGCGCAATCGCGGAGGTGAAGGACGACGTCCCAGGGACGTCGTGTCACAGTAGCTCGACCGCGCTGTAGCAGTATTTTTGCTATAGCGCGGTCGGCAAGTGGTTAAGTATGTAAACAGTAAAAAAAGGTAGGACAGACCATATTGGCTCCAAAAAGAATGAGGAAGGACATCTGGTTACAAAGGATGTGGAGATGGCAAAGGTATTGAATTTATTCTTCTCCTCAGTCTTCACAAGGGAATTGGGGGGCTTCAGTAACCAAAACTGCAGTGTTTATCCTTATAACACATCACAGGAAGCACCTCCAAGGTTAACAGAGGACAGAATTAAAATTAGACTTGGAAAACTTAACATTAATAAATCACAGGGACCAGGTGGCTTGAATCCAAGGGTACTTGGGTAACTCAGTCAAGTAATTGCTAGACCATTGTTCCTAAATTTTACTGACAGTCTACTAACTGGAATAGTACCAGCTTATTGGAGGCACCAATATTTAAAAATTGCCCAAAATGGGAATTACAGACCAGTTAGCTTAACATCAATAGTATGCAAGATCTTGGAGGGGATGATACGGTATTATATACAAGATTTTAGTAATGAGAATGGTATCATTAGCAGTAATTGGATTGGATTCATGAAGAATCGTTCTTGCCAAACCAATCTGTTAACCTTTTATGAGGAAGTGAGTTGCCATCTAAATAAAGGAAGGCCCATAGACGTGGTGTTTCTGGATTTTGCAAAAGCATTTGACACAGTTCCCCATAAACGTTTACTGTACAAAATAAGGTCCTGTGGCATGGACCATAGGGTGAGCACATGGATTGAAAACTGGCTACAAGGGAGAGTTCAGAGGGTGGTGATAAATGGGGAGTTTTCGGAATGGTCAGGGG
This sequence comes from Rana kukunoris, assembly GCA_029574335.1. Classification (NCBI taxonomy): domain Eukaryota; kingdom Metazoa; phylum Chordata; class Amphibia; order Anura; family Ranidae; genus Rana; species Rana kukunoris. The sequence goes on along the minus strand of CM056049.1, from coordinate 201,145,990 downwards.
TGGGTAGTGGGGTCCCCCAGGGTTCTGTGCAGGGACCGATCCTATTTAATTTGTTCATAAACGACCTGGAGGATGGGGTAAACAGTGCAACCTCTGTATTTATGGACGATACTAAGCTGAGAAGGGAAGTAACTTCTCTGCAGGATGTGGAAACCTTGCAAAAAGATCTGAACAAATTAGTGGGGTGCACAACTACATGGAAAATTAGGTTTAATGTAGAAAAATGTAAAATAATGCATTTGGGTGACAAAAATATGAATGCAATTTATACACTGGGGAGAGAACCTCTGGAGGAATCTAGGATGGAAAAGGACCTGGGGGGTCCTAGTAGATGATAGGCTCAGCAATGGCATGCAATACCAAGCTGCTGCTAACAAAGCAAACAGAATATTGGCATGCATTAAAAAGAGGATCAACTCCAGAGATAAAACGATAATTCTCCTGGTCTACAAGACTCTGATATGGCCACACCTAGAGTATGCTGTCCAGTTCTGGGCACCAGTCCTTAGGAAGGATGTACTGGAAATGGAGAGAGTACAAAGAAAGGCAACAAAGCTAATAAAGGGTCTGGAGGAAATTAGTTATGAGGAAAGGTTTGCGAGCACTGAAATTATTTTCTCTGGAGAAAAGACGCTTGAGAGGGGATATGATTTTAATTTACAAATACCACACTGGTGACCCCACACAATAGGGATAAAACTTTTTTGTGGAAGGGAGTTTAACAAGACACGTGGCCAAACTTCGTAGAAGGCTCTTTACTGTAAGAGCGGCAAGGATGTGGAATTCCCTTCCACAGGCAGGGTTCTCACCGGAGAGCATCAATAGTTTCTAAAAACTATTAGATAAGCGCCTGAATGACCACAACATACAGGGATATACAATGTAATACTGACATATAATCAAACGCAAAGGTTGAACTTGAGGGACTTGTGTCTTTTTTCAGCCTCACCTACTATGTAACTATGTAACTATATAATATAGTATTGGGCTATATTGCTCTTCAGTTGATTATTTAAATATATACTGTCTGTTTATTTTCCACAGAAATATTGCAGTAAAGACAATTTCTGTGTTGTATCATAACCTGTGTGTGTGTGTCTCTCATTTGTCATTGCACTTACACTATTGCCAGGTGTGCCAAAAGGGGCAGGGACTATTATTGGGGTTGAGAGGCAGAGTATGCAACAAATATACTTGAACAGCTCCTGCGGGGGTAGAGCTACACGTGGGGGCTCACCCGGGATAATACTACTTCTCTGCAATCAACTCCCCAAGACAGCACCCCTAAAGACACCAAGATGGGGTCAGCAGGATGGAAGACAGAGAGTGAGTAGGGCAGGGTACAAGGGTCAGCAGGACCATTCTTGTGTATATATATATATATATATATATATATATATATATATAAAAAAATCATTCTTATATTTAAAAGTGACACTACTGCCACAATGTTCAAGAGGTATCCAGTGTTATGCAGTTAACCACTGTAAACATGACATCTAATATACAGTGTTTACTTAGCCCTGTGGTTTGCCATAAAATATACTTGAGCTACGGTGACAGGGAGAAAGCCATGCCAAATCCATGTGGTGATGAACCCGATGCCAGGTGTGCACATGGTGATGCACAGCTAGGTGTGGGACCTGGATCAGTGAAGTAAAAATCCTGCTGCAACAATACCAGGGACAGGGTGTAGCCTGTATCCAAATGCGGGCTCCTAGAGTATGACGACATCCACTCTGAAGTCACACCGGCCAGCGAAGTCAGTCTGGAGCAAGCCTGCACCACCCTTTGCTGCCTTCTCAGTCAATGAGTAGCTTAATCTGCCTCAGTTCCTCCCACAGACATCACCCTGCACGTGTCCCGGCCTGCCAGCACAATAAACGAACAGGCCGGAAATCACCTTTATTATACTCAGTGAAATTGTGACTGTGTGACTCCCGTCCTGGTCCCGCATGTTAAAAGCTACAATAGCCTAGCTGCTGTGCCATGGATGCAGGCTTTGGGGGGTTTTGACCCCCTAACCCCCCCTTATCTATGCCCCTGATATGTATGTAGGTTGCATGGATTTCCAACAGGGCTTATGCCACTGTTCAGTATCATCCTATTGAATATGAGTTCTACCAAGGCTCCATTCACACTTGTATGACTCCAAAGTTGCATTACTTTGGATAAGTGCGACTTGGATACAGCTTTGGCTTTGATAAATAATAATGGACAACTGTTGCACTGTATAACATCCGTACGACTTCCATGCAACTTTTGAGGGTTAACATTGAAGTATGTAGCCCTTAAGTTACACTAAAGTCAGATTTAAGTAGTGCATGAATTGATTTGAAGTCACTACAACTTTAAATCGTGTAAATATATATATGAATGGTTATTATTGGAAAATATAGCGACTTCACACTGAACATCAAAGTTGCATGACAAGTCGTACAAATGTGAATGCAGCCTAAAATGACTCCAGAATGTTTAATATGTAAAAGGACATTAGGATTAGATCTGAAATTCTTTTGGTATATAAAGAAGGTGCAGGTGCTCTTTTCATTAAATAAATACAATTCAGTTAGAAAATATGAAGTGATAAATGTATCCCTTTGATAAAATATTCAGTAGTTTGCGTGTATTTATTTAAATACTGTGTCTTACGTTTTTGGATAGGCATTTTAGCATTTGTAAGTGTGACAATACCTTTGAAAGCCTTTTGGTGGCACTGTTGACATTTTAACATACACGTACTGTAAGGAGCAATGCCAGTAAATATTCAAATATAAAATATCACTTTTGAGATGGCAATGCATTCTTCTTTGCACAACTATAAATGCTGCAATATTAGAGGGAAAACAAGAGAAATTATATAATAAAACTTTGAATTTCTTGCTATGCTTCCCCCTCCAAAAAAAGAGTACTGTGATACAAAACCTGTAGTGTTGTTGATTTTTATTGCAGCCACTTTGTTATATGGTTGTCTAACCCGCTTACTAAGATGATTTATCAAGATATACAATTAGTTTCTAGCCCAGATGTTTCCACCAACTGCACTTACTGAAATATGACAGTGCAGAGCTACTTAAATAATCATGAAGGAAAACAGAAATTATTATTATACAAACTAGATTGCATAGTGTTCCTTTGTAGGGTTCCTTACAGTTTTCACTTGATTGTTGTGCATGCCTTACCATGATGCATAAATGAGAAGCCAGTCTTAAAATGACGCTAACAATTTTAATTCAGCTATGTTTTCTTAATTCAAAAAGTACTTGTAATTGCTTCCAGCCTCCTCAAAATCTCCAAATTCTTCCAAACAAACAGAAGTTACGTAACAGTTACATTTACTACACAGTCACATGTTGGCTAATGATTCACTCCAAAATATCTATCTGCTCTAACATAAAAAAAAAATGAGAATTCATTATCTATTTTCCCCTCCAAAGTCTTCTACGGTGCCTCAGACATCCTGACACATTTTATTTATTAACCACTTGTCCACCGCCCACCGTCAAATGACGGCGGGCGGAGGACTCCAATCCCCTGACTGCACGTCATGTGACGTCCAGTCATTTAAATAGGGAATACGCGCGATCGCGTGCGCGCATCCCTATACTGTCGGTAGTGGCGTGTCACGGAGACACCGCTCGTTACCGACAGGGGTGAACAGCGGCTCGGGTGCGCTGTTAACCACGTGATCAGCTGTGATGAAGTCACAACTGATCACGCATGGCAACACCCCCATAGTGCACAGCGCGTGTTCGCGATCGCGCCGCACGTGCCCGTCGGTGGCAGCGTGTTCCCGGGAACACTGCTCGTCACCGACAATGGTACACAGCCATTTGTCAGGGCTGTGTATCACGTGATCAGCTCTGATCACTAAGTGTAAACAAAGAGCTGTAACTAACTGTTACCAGCCCTTCTCCCCTCACAAATCGTTTCCAGTGTGAGGAGAGAAGAGCTAGAAGCAGTGAGTTACAGTTCTGTGTTACTGTAGTGTCTCCACAAACACCACATCTGTCCCTTTGCCCCCCCCCCCCAATTGTCACCAGTCACCCAACAGTCACCCATAAAGTGCACCTGTCACATAAATAGACTGCCATCAGCGGTGCAACCGTCACCCACCAGTGACCTGCCCTGTCACCCACCAGTAACCTGCCCTGTCACCCACCAGTGACCTGCCCTGTCACCGTCACCCACCAGTGACCTGCCCTGTCACCCGTCACCCACCAGTGACCTGCCCTGTCACCCGTTTATGAAGAAAAAATACTAATTTGCTAAATTTTATGACAGAAACAAAGAAAAATTCAATTTTTTCACAAAATCTACCGTCTTTTTTGATTTATAGGGGGAAAAAAAAAACACGAGTGATTAAATACCACCAAAAGAAAGCTCTATTTGTGTGAAAAAAAGGACGCAATTTTTTTTTGGGTACAGCGTTGCATGACTGAGTAATTGTCATTCAAAGTGTGAGAGCACCGAAAGCTGAAAATTGGTATGGGTAAGAAGGGGGTTTAAGTGCACTGTATTGAAGTGGTTAAAAAACATGATGTGATAAAGTATAACCACCTGACTATAAACATATTCTCATACATACCGTATACAATTGTTTGCAAAGGAGAAAGATTATTAGTCATCATCATTAGTCAACATTTAATAGATATACCAATGCAGCGCTAGAAAACGTATAATATGTGAATGTCCAAAAAAACAAAATACAAAAAAAAAGCAGTCAACAATTAGTGAAAAAAGATTGCCTGGGGATACGCTGGGCAAATCACTTCAAATAGTTCTTATTAAGATATAGTAGGTGTCAGGACATGTGGTGACCCACAATAGAATTTAAACCTCCTCTTTAAGGAAAAATAGTCCACCACTCTGTGCGATGTAGTAAAACTTTGCGGTGAATACCCGCCACCATTAAACAGTGCACTTACCAGATATAAACCAGCCTTGCATGGGTATCCTGTGTCCAAACAATGGTACTCAATAGTATGGTACTCTACCAGCCCCCATCAATGCAGCCTACCAGCGCCCATCAATGCAGCCTCACCAGCACCCATAAAATGCAGCCTACCAGTGCTCATCAATGAATGGTTTCTTGCTTCCATTCATTCGGGGGTCAGGACACGGTCCTCCGCCACCGCTGCGCCTCTGACACTATGTGCTAGCTGCATTCTGATGCTGAGATTTAGTTGCTTGCTGCAGAGAGTAGAGAGTAGGAACACCAGTGCCCGGGTGCCCCTAGGCAGCAGTGCACCCTAGGTGGCTGCCTAGTTTGCCTAGTGGTAGAACAGACCCTGAGTCTGACTGCATCCATTTTAACTGTGGTCAGCTGAAGCTGCTGCCTGTTCACTTCCTGGGTTTACACAGCACACTTCCAGCTATGCAGCCCTGCAGCTTTCATTTGCCCTCTTATGACTGACCACCCCTCCCTTCCTGGCAAACCTCACAAGAGTGAGAGAGCTGTGCATGATGTCATAGACCTATAATAAGGACCAGAAAAGAAACAGGAAGTGGGCTGTACAAGGTATTTATTGGCAGAAAAAATGTTTTACTATCCTAAGTTAAAACAGTAGGGCAGTAGATTTTATAGATGAAAAGTAAGAAAAAAAACAACGTATGGTCCACTCTAAGGTGGGGGAGAGGGAATAGTTGGGTGCCTGATGCTGGACCCCTATTTTAGGATACTAAGACGTGCACCTGACATGTGTCCTTGCTGAAATATAGGGCCAGATTCACAGAGTCCTTACTCCGGTCTATCTCACGTTAGACCGGAGTACTTTCAAATTACACGCTGGGTGGAGTTCCCGTTGTTTTCTGCGTCGGGGTATGCAAATGAGCTTTTTCCGACGATCCACAAAGTTACGAGCGTTGTTCGCAATCTCTTACGGCATCTGTAGTCATCTTTTTGCTGCGTAAAGTTATTACAGCTTTTATCTGGTCTAGTATTAGACAGCCCATGTTAAGTATGGCCGCCGTTCCCGCGTCGAATTTCAACGTTTTATTTTATTTTTTACGTAAGTCGTCCGGGAATAGGAATGTACGTAAACGGCGCTACTCAAACAAAAAATGACGTAACAACGAAATTTCTGAACGGAGCATGCGCAGTTCGATCGCCGCGGGGACGCGCCTAATTTAAATGCTTCACGCCCCCTAATCGCGTATTTCGATTCCGCCGCGAGAAATACACTACGCCGCCTTACCTTACGGGCCAAAATCTACTTGAATTCGTCGTAGAGCCAGGTAAAATACGGCGGCGTAGTGTATCTCTGATACTCTGAGCCAATGTAATTGTACCTGAATCTGGCCCATAGTTTTTATTAGCACACTTGGTAAAATTAAAGAAAGAGAGCCATACATGTTTCTGAGGAAACTTCTGTAACTAGCTGTAACTTTACTGGTTGTGCTAATAAAAGCTACGTCTTAGCAAGGACATATGTTTGGTGCACAACTTCCCATGTTGAATTAGTATCACTTGTTGGGGTTGAGCACCATAGGCTCGCAGCACTGACCTCTACACCTACCTCATTTCTGGCTGCGGAGGTGCAGTGGAGTTTTGGGACTGCTTGGGTCCTAATTTTATATTATAGCAACCCAGCTTGTGGTATCTGGTAGAGATCGTCCCCCAATGTCCTCATTTTATGTCACTGGGTAAACATTTATAACAAGGTAAGTAGAACAAGAACCCTTAATAGTATTATTGCTTGTATACTGTTTTTATATAAAATAAAATGTGATATTCTTTGCTTACCTTCATTTACCAAATTTAGAAACTAAACATGGAGCCATATACTGACTGGATGTTGTGCTGTGCAATGTAAAGGTTTATACTTTTTGCATCTTAGCTTTTTGCATTCTAATTTTTTTAATAAAATGGAAATGGTTGGTGATATTAACTTCCTGTTTGTGGCACATTAGTATATGTGAGGGGGGAAACTTTTGTTTTTTCAATAGGAAGAGGGTCATGTGACACATCAAACTTATTGGGAATTTCACAAGAAAAACAATGATGTGCTTGGTTTTAACGTAACTTTATTCTTTCATGAGTTATTTATAAGTTTCTTATAAAATGTGTTCAATGTGCTGCCCATTGTGTTGGATTGTCAATACAACCCTCTTCTCCCACTCTTCACACACAGATAGCAACACCGCAGAAGATGTTTCTTCATTAGTGACAGATTTCATGCGTCCACATTTTGGCAAATCCAATACTGAACCAATTTCACGAAACTTAGCAAGCCGTTTGCTAACTGTAGCATGGGAGATGGGTGGTCTCGTAGGCTGTCTTGCATTGAAATCTGCTGCAATGACCCGGTTACTGCATTCACCAGACATCAACATAATTTCTATCCGTTCCTCATGTGTTAACCTCGGCGAAATGTCAATGGCTGTAAACAAAGAGAAACTTGTAAATAACTCATGAAAGAATATTGTTACGTTAAAACCAAGCACACCATTGTTTTTCTTCTGAAATTCCCAATAAGTTCAATGTGTCACATGACCCTCTTCCTATTGAAAAAACAAAAGTTGGATTCAAATTGGGCAACTTCAAAATGGCCGCCATGGTCACCACCCATCTTGAAAAGTTTCCCCCCTCACATATACTAATGTGTCACAAACAGGAAGTTAATATCACCAACCATTCACATTTTATTAAAGGTGTATCCATATAAATGGCCCACCGAGTACATTTGTTAAAGGGGTTGTAAAGGAACATATTTTTTTTTTTCATAATAAGCATCCTTTACCTGCAGACATTCCTCTTTTCACTTCCTCATTGTTTTGCTTAGAAGTTGCTCTATTTCTTCTCTGTTCTGTTCACTTCCTGCTTGTCTGATTGTTACTCACCACCGTGAAGGGAGACTTTACTGCGGTGGTCAGTAACGTGCTCGCCCCCTCCTGGGAACTACATCTGTGCAGCAGGACGCTCTCTACGTGTTAGAGACTTCAAGGAGGTGTGAATTACAGGGTGTGCCGCAATGCATACTGGGAAATGTAGTACTTACATGAACGAGCGCCGCAAACCAGGAAGTGAATGAGAGAACAGAAATTAGAATGGCGGAGGTGATATAGATGAAGGAATTTAATAGGTATTTACTTGTTTTTCAACAGAATCATTACACTATTCTGTCTGTCTACCTTGCAGACATTAATTTTAGGCAAAACATTTTTTTACTTTACAACTCCTTTAACAAGAAATTCTAAACTTATTTTAAATGCCTTTATTCTGTTTATGCAATTCTCCAAAAAAGAATGCTAAACAAACTACTGCAATAATAAAAAAGGCACTTAAAAAAAGTCTTAAAGACTTCCTCTGTTTAAAAAATAAAATAAAAAATTCGGAACGCATGGCAATCACACAAGCTCTCTTTTAAAATGAATAAATATCTTATCTGATGATGGCTGGTTCCTTGCCAGGTAAATCGAATATGTCTACTTTAGATACTCCAACTAGAGAATATGCTGCCAACTGAAAGATTGTAGCTTGACATCATTATTCAGATACCAGCAGAGGGTTACATGGTCTTAACAGTTCAAGCATATTATGTGTTGAATGTAATATAAATCCCATCTATCAAGCATGGAGTATAGAGAATACAATTGCACAGGGTGTTGTAGGATTTCTACTGATAAAAGACTATGAACAATAAGAGTTTGAAGGGTAATGAAGAGCAATTGACTATAAGATAGGGAACATACAAAGCTTATTATCTGCAACTATACTTACTTCTTGACTTACATCTTCTATTTAGTAGAAAACGCTTCTTACAGGCAGAATTTAAATGGTATAATGGCTTGTAAAGTCTGTCAAGGAACATTTTAAAGATTGAGCCAACATAAGCACAATGTAGGTTAAAGTGTATGTCAAGGCAAAAAAAAAGTGTTACATCTGTGCAATACATGCAAATTTTCCCATTTATTATACCCTAAAAAAAAAACATGTACAGAACAATACAGATTGATATTCCAGATTTGCTCTTAACTCTTAGGCCCTGTACACACGAGGAGACATGTCCGATGTGACTGTTTTCATCGGACATGTCTGAAGGGATATTTTGGTCTGATGGTGTGTACACACCATCAGACCAAAATCCCCGCGGACCAGAACGCGGTGACGTAGAAGACACCTGGCAAAAGGTGTGCTGAAGACGTGAAGAAGACGTGCTGGCAAAAGGAAGTTCAATGCTTCCACGCATGCGTCAAATCAATTTGACGCGTGCGCGGGATTTCGGTCCGATGGTTGGGCGTACTAACCATCGGACATGTCCTACGGACAGGTTTCCAGCGGACAAGTTTCTAAGCATGTTTAGAAACTTTTATCCACTGGAAACCTGTCCGCTAGGCCGTACACGCGATCGAACATGTCCGCTGAAACTGGTCTGCGGACCAGTTTCAGCAGACATGTCTCCTCATGTGTACGCGGCCTTAAAGGGGTTGTAAACCTTCCTGTTTGCATAGGATGCATTAGGTGAAAAAACATCAGATAATTGCCAGCCCCCTGTTTACTCACCTGAGCCCTCGAAATTTCCGCGTCGAGAACAAGCTTAATCTCGGCCCGGTCTTGGATAGATTGATAGCAGCGCAGCCATTGGCTCCCACTGCTGTCAATCAAATCCGATGATGCAGGCAGCGGGGGCGTGGAGCCAAGTCCGGGATTCATGTCTATGGACGCAAATGCTGGACTCAGGAGTGCGCCTGCAAGGTAACCCCCTTGGGAAAGCGCTTCCCAGAGGGGGTTATCTGATGCGGGTAGAAGTCGAGGCCGCCACCGAGGGACCTCAGAAGACGGGGTTTGGAGACACTCCATGCAAAACGAGCTGCACAGTGGAGGTAAGTACAATATGTGTTTTTTTTACCTTTACAATCACTTAAAGCTGTGTTGTGTGCTGACAACATATAGCATTTTTGTGGACTGATTGGTATCCTGGACCAGTTGTCTTTCACTTACCTACTCAAAAACCTCCCACTCTCCCATCTCTAGAACACAGACACTAACTATTCTGTAGTCCAGCATAAGAGCTAGGAGGACTAACTACTCAACTACCCCCACTCCTAGATCGCTACATGTTAAAGATTCTGTAGTCCAAGATAGGCACTAGAAGGACTATTTGATATTCCACAGGAAGTCTGCAAATTTCAACGAACAGCAATGAATTTCTAACAAGATCAACCGTGTTTGTTACACTCATTTTTAATTTTTATTTTTTGAGGTCAAGAACAGGTCCACGATTCAATAATCTACAGGAGCCATTTAAAGTCTATTGCCCCCTTAAAAACCTTTGAAAAGCACAGTAGTTTCACCAAAATTGTAACATTTCACTTAAATTTCCATTTCATCTCTCTTTTCATTCGAGAGAAATTAAGCTGTCAGTTCACTCATCATTAGTTTTGTGTGAAAACTGATATATTAAAATAAATGTAAGTTCCTTTTTACCTTTGGAACTGAAGTAATAAATCAACTACTGAAGTTCCTACAGAATTGATATATTAAAACTCTGCATGGAGAGCAACTGTGTGAGTTCCAAGAGACATTAAAAGATAAAATAAAACATAATTACCTGTGACATCTAACCAATTCCTATTAACCGGACCCTTACACTTAACGCTTCTCTTCCCAAACCTTAACAACCTCCAAATCCCTAAATACAACCCTTAACCTATGCCCTAACACTAAAAGATAATCTTTATTGTAAGTATAAAAAGAGTGAAGAATAGGCATTTGAAATAATTTGACAGTTGACTTTTCAGAGACGACTATGTTTATATTTCTTTCTTGTATTTTCTAGCTTTTGTATGTAACACTACCCTCGTAGGTGCCACCGTCCCAGCCCCTCTGGCACACCTGGCAAACAGTGTACTTGCAAACACACAAAAATCTGTCACAAATGTTGTGAACAGAAAGTTTACTGGGAGACGTTTCACAATCAAACAGTGATCTGGTAACTCAATAGTCAAGAATGAAAAACTGTCCTGTGATCAAAGGATCAAGTGACAGATTCCCCAAAAGGCCTGACTGGCCACCTTGTAAACAGATCAGCCCACTCCCTCAGGAACGCCTGGAGATGTACATGGGGATCCGTCTCAGATGGCATGTCCTTCACCATCGGACTCCTGTAACGGTGGCAGGATCAGCACCCGACCTCTGGAGCTGTGGCAGGATCAACACACCAACCTCTGGAGCTGTGGCAGCATGGATCCCCTCCATGGGTAACAACAGCCCCTCAGATCACGTCTGTCCTTTTCTCTGCCTCATAGAGAACTTCCCAGCGTACCAAAATGGAGTTCTTAGCCAGTCCTCTGCTTTGCAGAGCCCTCTGGGATTTGTAGTCCCGCCCCTTTAAGAGTCAGTTAGGTTGCTCTTTGCTGGGACTTCATGTCCCATGATCCTCTACTGCTGTTGCCTTTCAATGGCTCTCTCTCCCTGCCAATGAAGTCACAGGGGAGGAAGCAGAGTGGCCTGATGCCTGTGTGTGAGAGAGGAGAGGGAGAATTCCCCGCGGAATCTAGCAGGCAGTTCTCCCTGTGTAAATACCCTGTGTAATTCTGGTGGCGGCCAGCTTGGTAAGGCAACCACTACATGTAGCAAACTTTTTAGTTCACTGTTGGCTGAGAGCTTTTGCTTATCTCTTATGTCATTTCATTTTTTCCCATGCTATTATAGGGTAATTAGTTAATATATTAACTAAAAAAAACTATTGTGATTATTCTACCGTGTTTTAATACAATACATAGTGCATCTGCCTTTTTTCTCATGTTTTCTTTTTAGTTTATTTACTATGTTTTCTTAGCATTCACTACATTTATTTTATTTTGATATTTGAACCTGATTAGAACATGACTGACAACATAAAATTTGCTTCAAATCAATAACAAATCAACAGTATACTGGATTTAGCTTGAATTTCTGACAACATGGTGTATTAGAAGCTTTGACTCCTTTCCTGCTAGCTTGCCTTTCTAAAAGTTATAGAAAATGGGTACTTTATTTCTGGCCTCTCCTTTTGTCTGTCATACTGACCAATTCATGTTGATAAACAGGCAACCGTGGCAATGAAAGTAGGATTGAAATAGCAGACTGTCAGGTTATAGCTCTCTGCAGGGATATTTATTGCTATACTGGTACCCACAAAAGAGCAGCACAACCTTTCGGTCATCTTTGTATGCTTAATTAGTATTTTACTTTATTAGGCCTTGTCCACAGGAATGTAAAAAGAGGACATTTAGGGCCAGATTCAGCAAGACTTGCGCTGGAGTATTTCGATATGCGCCGCGTAACTGTGAATATGCGCCGTCGTTTCTATGTGGCCGTACCCACCAAACTAGATGCGACAGAAAACGGGTCATTTCCGATCGGCTTAACTTTCCGACGCCAGAGTCTCGTCAGCGCATAATTTCGCTTGGCGCATCAGTCGCGCCTATTGATTTCCCCTGCAAATATGCAAATGAGGGAGATTTCCCGATTTGCGAACGGATTAGCACCATACGCTGGCTACATGCGCCGCGCGTATCTCGTCCGTCCGGCGCAAAGTTATTTCTACAAATAGCTGCTTTATCTTTACTCCAGACGGCCACAGGTCAGCAGGAGAGCAGCTACAGCAGCGTTACTGACGATAAGAGCTAGCTGAGCACCCCCACTTGCAGGACAACACCTCTGTCCCTGCTTGTCTGTCAACTTTTACAGCCATGGAGGAAGACATCATAGGTCTCCATAGCCGAGATGGCGGCTGACAGCTCCTGGCCTTTAAAGTTCAGCTTTCTCCTGTGTTTGCGGGGAACGGGAGCAGCCATCTCAGAACAAAAGTAACTTCACTGCGGGGAGGGGGAACAGGATATACTTTAGTGCCGGAATGGCGCATCTACGGGCGCATTTAAACGTCCAACGGAACACATTGCGCTGTCGTTTCCAAGGAAGTGGTGCCGACGGAAGTTGTGCACTGGGATGCATTGACAGTCGATGCATGCGCAGTACGTTCGCACTTGCTCCTAAAATTTCGCCAGAGTAACGTAAATGAGAAACGTTACTCCAGATTAAAGATGCGCCCATCTACCTGAATCTGGCCCTTAGCGTGTATAATTTCTGATGTTTCATGGATGTTCACTAATGTTTTTTATCCATTGCAAGGAAATCATTGAACAGCTGTCGGGGACATGACCCATAACACATATCTGGTGGACTTGTCAGTGGCTCCTTTAACATGCATGAAGAATGTTTACCCTTGTTGCAGTTTACCCCCTTTTTCTGCAGTGTAGACAGTTCTGAACTTGCAACTGCAGTTGGCTACATCACAGTTAGACTATGAACCCACCCTTGGCAATAGGAAGGGCAGGGCGAGAAATGCAAAACTGCAGAAGCTGTGTGGAGCTTCCAAGAAAGGAGCAGTGTGTGCCTAAGCACTGTCCAGAGACTAAATACAAATCTCTTCATCTTCAAAATGATACATAAGAAGAGGCTTACTAAAGAGGGGAATGGTTGAAAGTGCTTGGAGCTTGGAGGGACACCTTTTCACCTAACCTCACCCAGTAGCGGTCACTCAACTGCCATTTGAATCCATCCTGAATGTGGGACTGGTGGGAAGCCTATTGGCCACCCCAGTGTGTAAATTTGGCTATAGTTGCTGATATTACTGCCTACAGTGGGATACTGTCACCGGTGATAGTGATAGCCTCTTCTCCTTGGTATACAAATCTTCCAGGCTTAAGAGTTACTGCCTCTACTAGTAGTTAAAGGGCCCCAACACTGACAGACTGGTTAACACACTGGCCAGTGGTGTAGGTTTATTTTTTATGTTTTTAGGTGGCTTTTTATATCCAGGCTTTTTTTTTTACTTCCCAACCTCCCAGCTATAGCCTCTAGGTTCTTAGAAGTTTTCAACCCGGAAATGGCATCTGAGGCTTCATTATCCCCCACAACTGCCCTTAAGATGCTTTCACTCAGCAACAACTGTCAGGGTTTTAAAAGGCTTTTATTCTCAGAAAGGACACCTATGGTCTTAGGGGGCTGATTCTTTCCAGAAGCTTTTTGTCAGAAGCAGGATGTTTTGGACGGTCGGAATTTGGTGTGACAGTGTGTATACAAGGCAGCTTGAACGGAATTCCGGCAGAAAAATCAGTCAGAGTTTATCCTGACTGAAATTCCAATCGTGTGTACAGGGCATAAGGGTTTAGGCGTTTAGGCTATATTATCTCAGAAATGATTCCTAGGTTCTTAGAAACTGTTCTATTTCCAGCATTGACTCACTAGAGTCTTATGGGGATCTCTTTTCTCAGCAATGACCCTCCAGAGGTTCTTAGCCATTTCTGCCCCTCTAATGACCCTCCTTAAATATTTTCCCATATAGATCTCACTTAAGTAGCCTATCTATAAGTTAGGCTATCTACTATTATTGCTATAATGAAACCTTAATGTTCCACTAGATGACCACAGTTTTAGCTGCGCCACATGCACCACAGTGAGATTGTTTAAATAATTTCTGTGTAGTTGACATTCTGGAGATGTTTAAAACACAATTTATATGTATCACATTTATGAACATGCCAAAGAGGTAGCATAGGTGATCTGTATGCAGGCATCTCAACTATGCATATTTGAAAGTGTGGCAGCTTGTTAGTGATTGACATATATCTAATGTGGTACAGACCAAGGTAGGTAGTTTTAAAAAATAAACAAGGGTTTAGCCACTTCCTCAGGAAGCTGCCAGATTTGACTGCTATTTTACAGGCTTGCAACAACAGCCAACAAACAGATCAAAGTACATTTTTGTGTACAGGTCTGTCACTGAGCTTTCAATGAAGAAAATTAAAGTGGCTCTAAAGACAGAAGGCTTTTTACCTTAAAGTATACTTACCTGAGCTTACCTGAGCAGTGATGTGCAGGAGAGCAGAGGTTCTCTCTGTTTGTTCCCTCCTCAGGCTTCTCCTGGTTCAGAAACAAGCTGCTTGCTATGGGGCACTTGGCAGGGGAGTAGACAGGAGTGCTGGCAGGGATCACAGAAGAGAAGGATTGCAAAACAACAGCCCCTACACAGAGCAGATAAATATACCATATTTTTTTTTAAATGTAATTAAAAAAACGGGAGTGATTACAATCACTTTAAGTCCCTTAGTAGCACCTGTCCCACACTGGCAACACATACAGTCTCTGGCTAGATGGTTTTGAAAATAGATTGATCAAAGATGATGACTATACTACATTAAAAAAAAAAAACATTCCTAGGGTAATCTATAGGCAAAATATAATTATGAAATATAACAGAGCAAGCACACATACTAGAAAACCACATAAAAATTGCTTTTAGGGAAACTTTGCCATAATAACTCAGAAAAAGTACTCTCGGCAATGCATTTTAGTTTCTCTTCATAAATTTGGATTTTGAATCATACATCAGAATTTTCTAGCACATAAAATGACTGATGACAGGGGACTTTAAAGTGAAGCTGTCAGCCTTTTTAAATTTTTAAGTGTAAGCCCTTCTAAAATTCACACAACACGGTGACGTTTGTTAACGTTGTCAGCCGGAAAAGCTTTTGGTCCTGGTTACCTACTAAAAACGTGACTTTCCTGACCTCTAGTCTAATCTGAGTCTAAAGCCCCGTACACACGGTCGGACTTTTGCCCAACCAACATCAAAATCTGACACTTTTCTCATTTGTCCGACCGTGTGTACGTTCCATCGGACCAACTTTTTTGGCTTTCATCGGACAAAAAGTTGGGTCTGCGAACGGACCAACTTTCAGGCAACAAAAGTCCGATGGTGCAAAGTCCGATCGTGTGTACAGCAAACCATCGGACTTTTGGACAAATTACAAATGCGCATGCTCAGAACCAATGTTAAAATCAACCAACAATAGCAGAAGTTAACCAAAGGGTGGCAGTAAAGAGCAGAACAACCACGTGATGATGGGAAAGTTTTAGAAAAGTTTGCAGAAAAGTCAGAGCGTGTGTATGGTATGGGTGTGATCGGACAAATCAATTAGGACAAAAATCCAAGGGAAATTTTGTTGGATGTCCTACCGTGTGTATGGGGCTTTATGCCGCGTACACACGATCATTTTTCGGCATTAAAAAAACGTTGTTTTTTAGCATGTAGAAAAAAACAAAGGGCCAGATTCACATACAATTACATTGGCGCAGAGTATCAGAGATACACTACGCCGCCGTATTTTACCTGGCTCTACGACGAATTCATGTCGATTTTGGCCCGTAACGTACGGCGGCGTAGTGTATTTCTCGCGGCGGAATCGAAATACGCGATTAGGGGGCGTGAAGCATTTAAATTAGGCACGTCCTCGCGGCGATCGAACTGCGCATGCTCCGTTCAGAAATTTCACGCCGTGCATTGCGCGAACTAACGTCGATACGTCATTTGTTGTTTGAGTAGCGTCATTTACGTACATTCCTATTCCCCGGCGACTTACGTAAAAAATAAAAACAAACGTTGAAATTTGATGCGGGAACGACGGCCATACTTAACATGGGCTGTCTAATATTAGACCAGATAAAAGCTGGAATAACTTTACGCGGCAAAGAGATGACTACAGATGCCGTAAGAGATTGCGAATAACGCTCGTAACTTCGTGGATCGTCGGAAAAAGCTCATTTGCATACCCCGACGCGGAAAACAACGGGAACTCCACCCAGCGGCCGCAAAATTATTGCAGCGTAGATCCGAAGGCGTACAAACACGTAAGCCAGTCGGATTGAAGCCCGAAGCCGTCGTTTCATGGTTTGAGGCTTCAGACTATTGAAACGACGCACGTAATTTAAAAGTACTCCGGTCTAACGCGAGATAGACCGGAGTAAGGGCTCTGTGAATCTGGCCCAAAGTTTTTCTAACTTCATCATTAAAAACGATGTTGCCCACACACCATCGTTTTTAAAAAATGATGAGCAAAGCGCGGTGACGTACAACACGTACGACGGCACTCTAAAGGGGAAGTTCCATTCAAGCTCCCATCTCCTTACTTGCTTTTGAACATGCGCGGGTTTAAAACGTCGTTTTAGCTCACACACGATCATTTTTTACAACCAAAAAAACGAAATTTTTTAAAACGACGTTAAAAAATGCAGCATGCTCAAATCTTTTTTTGTCGTTTTTCAGAAGATGAAAAACGATGTGAAGCCCACACACGATCATTTTAAATGACGTTTTTAAAAACGTCGTTTTTTTCATGCCGAAAAATGATCGTGTGTACGCGGCAATAGACTACAGCTGGCAATAGATGGATAGAAAATAGAAAATTTGTAGGAAAAGCCTTAGGAAAAGTTAAAATTAAATTCTCTTAACATTCTCAGAACATTTCAATATTATTTGAAAGATGTTGTTTGCTTTTAACATTTGATTTTGGAATGAATAGATTTTACTGCATGAAAACCACAAAAAAAGTTTTTTCCGCCCTGCTCCTACAAATCATCTGTTCACCGCAGTCAAAAACAAACGTCAATTTGACTCATTAACGATTACAAAAACAAACTTTATTAGAACATCATTTTCTAAATTTCTACTCTATGCCAGTTAGGGGCCAGTTTAAGACCTGGCCCCTAAGCTAACACCACCTATTAACCTTGGGCCAGATTCACAGAGTAATTACTCCTGTCTATTTCGCGTTAGACTGGAGTACTTTCGAATTACGCGCGTTTTTTCACTACTCTGAAACCTCAAACCATGAAAATACGGCTGCGGGCTTCAATCCGACTGGTTTACGTGTTCGCACGCCTTCGGATCTACGCTGCAATAAAATTGCGGCCGCTGGGTGGAGTTCCCGTCGTTTTCCGTGTCGAGGTATGCAAATGAGCTTTTGCGGACTATCCACAAAATTACGAACGTCTATCGCAATCTCTTACGGCATCTTTAGTCATCTTTTCGCTGCGTAAAACTATACCAGCTTTTTGCTGGTCTAATATTAGACAGCCCATGTTAAGTATGGCCGTCGTTCCTGCGTCGAATATCAACGTTTTCCGACATCTTTTTTTATTTTTGACGTAAAACGTCCGGGAATAGGAATGTCCATAAACGACGCTACTCAAACAACGAATGACGTATTGACGTTATTTCGAGCGTAGTGTATCTCTGATACTCTGCGCCAATGTAATTGTATCTGAATCTGGCCCCTTGTTTCCAGTAATAATTACAAGAGGGACAATGAATGGGCAGGAAATAATTTTATCAGGCTGGGTTTAGTTCCAAATAATTTAGCCATGGGTTAGTAAACTAGGCTCACAAAAAAAAGGCTTTTGTGGATAAGAATGGTCATTACACACATCTTAAGGTCTCTGCTCATTGGTAGTACTTTTACTTTTAACACAAAAAAAACAACATACAGTAAGAATTCAAAATAGGTGACAGAATAAAAATTTGATGTTTTCCAGAAAATGCATCGAAGAGTTCAGTTATGTGTTTTCTCTGCATTCAGGATACATAAAACATGCTCGCTGCTTCCAATCTGTATTGTTGAGCAACTTACAGAAAACTAAAATGGATTTAACAACATCCTTCAACCCAAAATCCCAGTACAACATTATACATTTATTAACCTTTTGTGGTGTTAGTGTTTTAAGTATGCAGAAAAAGTGGTTAAAATCACAATTGTAGCATATATATATATATATATATATATATAATTATAAATCATAAAAAAGCCTCCTGATCTACCAGTTTTTGTCAGTTTGATGCTTTTTTCCATTGTCACTGCTGTTGCTTTAATATGTTGTTGTCCTGATCCCTGAGGGTCCACTTATGCATCTGCTGCTACCTTTAAATGGTATACATATAGGCTGTTTTCCACATCTACCCCATCCAAAGGCACTGTTTGTTCGTTAAAATCTAGGGGCCTTGTAATTTAGAAGTTCCAAAATTTAGCAGCCAGGTTCTTACAGGCCTTTGCATTACAACTTGCTCTCCCTCCTGCAAAGTAGTTTGTGACCCTAATGTCTCATAAGGGTTAATTTACTAACACACAGAATCTGGTGCAGCTGTGCATAATAGGCAATCAGCTTTTAACTTCAGCTTGTTCAATTAATCTTTGACAATAAGCCCTGGTTTACACTGGGCTGTGGGAGTGAAATTGCGCGATTTCAGCTGAACTTGCGCGATTTCACTCCCTCTGGCAGTCCCGATTTCGGCGCGATTTAGGAGACATCTGTGCAGGGTGAACTACTTTTTGAAATCGGTGCAGCGCCGCAGATGCGGCGTCGCACCGATTAGGACGGTGTCATTGCCGGCAATTGCCACCGATTTGAGATGCGATTTCACATGTGAAATCGCATCTCAAATCGAACTAAATCGTACCCAGTGTGAACCTGGGCTTAGGCTGGGTTCACACTGCCGGTGCATGCGGCTCACTGCAGGGGTCCGGTGCGTGCTGGTTCAACGGTTCAGGTCCGATTTCAGCCCGAATTTTGGGCTGAAATCTAACATAAAACGCAAGTTTTTCTGGCACACCGCAACGGACCCGCTGCGGGGATATGTGAACTGGTTCCATAGCGAGCCAGTCACATTCTCCTGGTATGCAAATTAAATGCGGGGAAACGGGGCATTCAATTTGCATAGGTGTGAACCGGGCCTTAGGCCCGGTTTACACTTTGGGAGTACATGTCGCATGATGTGTATAAATCAATTGTTCCCTATGAGAGATGTCTTAACTGGTCTGACTCATGTTGGTCCGACTTTGAAAAAGGTTCCTGCACTACTTTAGTCTGGCTTGGATGTGATTTCAGCCCATTGATTTGAATGTTGCATCCAAGTTGGATCATCATCTTAACTGATTTGACTTGTGGCATGCAACTTGTGGGGGAACTTGAAGGAGAACTCTACATCAAAATAAAAAAAATAAAAACAGCATTAGGTCCCCCCTCTCAAACCTTTCAGTCTGGTATGGCTTTGAGGGGAAACCTTTGAGGGCAAAATAAAAAAATGGCTTTGGGGTTCCCCCAAAATCCATATCAGACCCTTATCTGAGCATGCAGCCTGACAGGTCAGGAAGGGAGGGAAAAGCATGCACCCCTCCTCCTGAACCATGCCAGGCCACATTCCCGCAACATGGGGACAAGAGCCTCTATCCGACAACCCTGGGTGTTGGTTGTGGGGGTCTGCGTGCAGGGGGCTTATCAGAATCTGGAAGATCCCTTTAATAAGGGGGCCCCCAGATCCCGCCCCCCATTGTACATTGTACTACTCATTCATCCAAAAAAAGTGTCAAAAATAAATAAAATCAGTACACAGGTTTTTGACAAGTCCTTTATTAAAACAAGTGTACCTATTGCAAAATTTTCCTTCATTCTAGTTCTAGTGTCAACTCAATATTTTACCCTCACTTTCTTGTCAGTCATGTTGGTAATCAGGACAATTAGAAGAGCGCATTTTCCCACCCAGGGACACAGACAACTATAAAAACCTCACAGTGGTTCTATGCCCTCACCATTCAATCCAAATCTAAAATGTTTTGCCTTTAGTTATACTTACTTGACTGGTCATACAACGCTGTACCCAAACAAAATTTATATAATTTTTTTTTCACACAAATAGAGATTTCTTTTGGTGATATTTGTTCACCACTGGAATTTTTATTTTTTACAATATTAACGAAAAAATACCGAAAATTTTGAAAAAAAACCCACGATAATTTCTACTTTCTAAAGAAAAAGATATCCAAAAAAAATCTAATTTCTTCAAAAATTTAGGCCAAAATATATTCTGCTGCACGTCTCTGGTAAGAAAAAATCCCAAAGATTGTGAATTAATTGTTGGTTTGTGTGAAGGTTTGAACGTCTACAATCTATGGTATATACAGTATACTGGAATCACATTTCTTGAGGTGCAAAAATGGCAGGGCAGTGCAAAAACCCCAAATGATCACTTTTTGGAGAATAGACACCCCAAGGAATTTGTTGAGGGGCATCCTGAGTTCATAAAAGATTTTGGGCCAGATTCAGGTACATCTGCGCATTATTGGACCGGCGTAGCGCACCGCCTTTACATTAGACTGGCGCAATGTAGCGGTGCAATCACCCTATTCTCGTCGGTTTTACGCAGAAATTTGCGCCTGCGCAACGTTATTTCAGAGGCGCAAGGCGGAGTAATACAAATTGGGAAGGACGTGGGCGTGTTACATTGAAATGAGCCGTGACCCCATGCAAATGAAGAGCCGGCCGGCTCGCGCATGCGCGCTTGCTTGAAGCAGACCATGGTCAGCACCTCTGTGCGCATGCTCACAACTCGGGAACGGCGCAATCGGTGAAATTGGAAGTGGACTAGGGCAAATTAGTGAACTACGCAGACAGCATAAATAGACAGAGACACTTCCTTTGCAAAAGTACATCCCTTTGTATCCCTTCCTATACAGCAAGGTGCTTTTGTTCTGTTGTTTATTAGCGTTTGTTTGTTTGTTTGTGACGTGTCTTTGAGATATTTGGGGACTGTTTTGCAGAGTGATTTTTGTCTTTTATGTGTTTTCTTTGTTGGTATTTTTTTTAAATTAGATTTTTGCTGGGCATTTTTTATTTTTGCTGGTCAATTTTATTTTATTTTTTTGGGTTCTGTTTGTGAATGATTTTGGAATGTGGGGGTGACATTCCTGTGTGCCAACTCTCTGAAGTTAAACAATAGTAAGACCGATTGTATTACCTTCAGTGACTTGAGTCTGGCCCCTACACTGCCCCAATGGCCCCTCGGAGTTTGGCAGCGTTCCCGAGAGAGCCACCCAGGTCAGGGACTTGGGAGTCATCCTGGACTCCTGGTTGACTCTGATCCCCCAGATAAGCAAGGTGGTAAGCACCTGCCACTTCCATCTTAAACTTCTGAGGGTGCTATTTCGATTCATTGACCACCCCAGCAAAAAAACGGTTGTCTCTGCTACGATCGCTAGTCGCCTGGACTATTGTAATGCCCTGTATCTAGGACTCCCTAATAACAACCTGCATAGACTCCAGCTTGTCCAAAATGCAGCTGCGCGGCTACTCACGGGTGCTTCCCGTAGAGAGCATATCACCCCCTCTCTTGTCGCCCTGCATTGGCTTCCTATTTCAAAACGGATATTGTTCAAGACTGGTTGTATTATGCACAGGGTATTCTATGGTTCGGGTCCAGGCTACCTCAGTGCAAGATTCATCAAATACGTTCCCTCCCGCCCCCTCCGTTCCAGTACCTCCCTGGATTTTACGGTGCCTCGCTTTAGGAAGGCCCGTCGAGGAGATCGCTCTTTTTCTGTCCAGGGGGCGAAATTTTGGAACAGCATCCCCCTGCCGATTAGACAGGTTAGCAATCTCCTGGCTTTCCGTCGCAAACTTAAAACCCATCTGTTTACCCAAGCCTATGGCTGAACCAGTAAGGGGTGTCTTGAGTCCTTCTCTTGTTATATTAGGTTTCTCCCTTCTTAGTACCCCTTTTAATTGCTGCTGTGACGATTTTTGTTCTCTGCTATGGGTGATGTGTACTTTTGCGTTTAGCGCTTCGAGGCCCTATGGGTAAGACGGGGGCGATATTAAACACTTTTTAATAATAATAATAATAATAATAATTCCTGCCGGAAAAAGGGGGTCTCACCCTCATTTGTGGTGGAGAAGTGCCCCAGGTCCGTGTGAATGGTGTATGAATCTACAGTGACATAATTGGAGCCGTGGCATGGTGTTGCTGCTCACAAGTCCTGCATGGGGGGCTTGTGCCAATCCAATGTGATGAGGATGTGGTGTGTGTGATCTAGGGACCACAGTGGGTGGCATGCATGCATTCTCATTGTGCCATGATTAATGTGTGTGTTTAACGTGCAAAGATGCCTAATGTGAGCTGGCTCCTGGCTGCTCTTCCCTCTGAAGACGGGGTATCCTCGGTTAGGGGGGGGATTGTCTGGTTCAGGGTCAGGTCATCACGTATGTCAATCTGCAGGCCCTTTCTTACTGCAAAGTTGTGCAGATGCAACATGCACCAATGATCTGGCATACACAGTTTGGGGAATATAACAGGGTACCATGGGGGGTTCCGTATAGGAGTCATGAGATGGGGGTCCCAGTGCATATGCAGAGTCACCCTGAAGGGATAAGACAGGAGGATGTTAGTAGTGCATGTGCCCCTTGTGATTTCAGCATCATGGGGGGGGACAGTCATGCCTACCACCCATGTCACTCACCAACCAGCCAGCTGTCCACATACATGTTCTGTTCGAAATCTGTGGGGATGGGGCTAGGATTGTATATGTAGCTGTCATGGGTGTCATGGGTGGTGTCATGTGTTGGGCTGGTGTTGGGCTCCTGCAGGGTTGTGGTTAATTCCAGGATGGCATGAGGGGTGAATCTGAAAGATGCAAGACACCTCAGAATCACTCATGCCAAAGATGTCTATGCGTGTGTGATATATCAAGTAAAGAGTGAGGGGCTTGTATCAAATTAGATTATTATATCCATCAAGGTTTTAAAGGGCTATTGAAAGATAGTGAGACCGTGTTTGTAATTTGTATGTATGTTATGTATAGATGTATATACTGTATGTATGTATTTTTTTGGTAAAAATGTTTATAAAAGCAAAGAAAAAATTTTTGAAAAAAAAAAAAAAAACCTCTCCCGTGCCCTCCTCCTTCTTTGCTCATCTAAAGTCAGTTATTTCGAGCGTAGTGTATCTCTGATACTCTGCGCCAATGTAATTGTATCTGAATCTGGCCCCTTGTTTCCAGTAATAATTACAAGAGGGACAATGAATGGGCAGGAAATAATTTTATCAGGCTGGGTTTAGTTCCAAATAATTTAGCCATGGGTTAGTAAACTAGGCTCACAAAAAAAAGGCTTTTGTGGATAAGAATGGTCATTACACACATCTTAAGGTCTCTGCTCATTGGTAGTACTTTTACTTTTAACACAAAAAAAACAACATACAGTAAGAATTCAAAATAGGTGACAGAATAAAAATTTGATGTTTTTCCAGAAAATGCATCGAAGAGTTCAGTTATGTGTTTTCTCTGCATTCAGGATACATAAAACATGCTCGCTGCTTCAATCTGTATTGTTGAGCAACTTACAGAAAACTAAAATGGATTTAACAACATCCTTCAACCCAAAATCCCAGTACAACATTATACATTTATTAACCTTTTGTGGTGTTAGTGTTTTAAGTATGCAGAAAAAGTGGTTAAAATCAAAATTGTAGCATATATATATATATTATAGTATATAATTATAAATCATAAAAAAGCCTCCTGATCTACCAGTTTTTGTCAGTTTGATGCTTTTTCCATTGTCACTGCTGTTGCTTTAATATGTTGTTGTCCTGATCCCTGAGGGTCCACTTATGCATCTGCTGCTACCTTTAAATGGTATACATATAGGCTGTTTTCCACATCTACCCCATCAAAAGGCACTGTTTGTTCGTTAAAATCTAGGGGCCTTGTAATTTAGAAGTTCCAAAATTTAGCAGCCAGGTTCTTACAGGCCTTTGCATTACAACTTGCTCTCCCTCCTGCAAAGTAGTTTGTGACCCTAATGTCTCATAAGGGTTAATTTACTAACACACAGAATCTGGTGCAGCTGTGCATAATAGGCAATCAGCTTTTAACTTCAGCTTGTTCAATTAATCTTGACAATAAGCCTGGTTTACACTGGGCTGTGGGAGTGAAATTGCGCGATTTCAGCTGAACTTGCGCGATTTCACTCCCTCTGGCAGTCCCGATTTCGGCGCGATTTAGGAGACATCTGTGCAGGGTGAACTACTTTTTGAAATCGGTGCAGCGCCGCAGATGCGGCGTCGCACCGATTAGGACGGTGTCATTGCCGGCAATTGCACCCGATTTGAGATGCGATTTCACATGTGAAATCGCATCTCAAATCGAACTAAATCGTACCCAGTGTCGGGAACTGGGGTGGGCTTAGGCTGGGTTCACACTGCAGTATGGGGGGGGGGGGGGGGAGGGGGGGGGGTGGGGGGGGGGCATGCGGCTCACTGCAGGGGTCCGGTGCGTGCTGGTTCAACGGTTCAGGTCCGATTTCAGCCCGAATTTTGGGCTGAAATCTAACATAAAACGCAAGTTTTTCTGGCACATCAAACCGCAACGGACCCGCTGCGGGGATATGTGAACTGGTTCCATAGCGAGCCAGTCACATTCTCCTGGTATGCAAATTAAATGCGGGGAAACGGGGCATTCAATTTGCATAGGTGTGAACCGGGCCTTAGGCCCGGTTTACACTTTGGGAGTACATGTCGCATGATGTGTATAAATCAATTGTTCCCTATGAGAGATGTCTTAACTGGTCTGACTCATGTTGGTCCGACTTTGAAAAAGGTTCCTGCACTACTTTAGTCTGGCTTGGATGTGATTTCAGCCCATTGATTTGAATGTTGCATCCAAGTTGGATCATCATCTTAACTGATTTGACTTGTGGCATGCAACTTGCGGGGGAACTTGAAGGAGAACTCTACATCAAAATAAAAAAAATAAAAACAGCATTAGGTCCCCCCTCTCAAACCTTTCAGTCTGGTATGGCTTTGAGGGGAAACCTTTGAGGGCAAAATAAAAAAATGGCTTTGGGGTTCCCCCAAAATCCATATCAGACCCTTATCTGAGCATGCAGCCTGACAGGTCAGGAAGGGAGGGAAAAGCATGCACCCCTCCTCCTGAACCATGCCAGGCCACATTCCCGCAACATGGGGACAAGAGCCTCTATCCGACAACCCTGGGTGTTGGTTGTGGGGGTCTGCGTGCAGGGGGCTTATCAGAATCTGGAAGATCCCTTTAATAAGGGGGCCCCCAGATCCCGCCCCCCATTGTACATTGTACTACTCATTCATCCAAAAAAAGTGTCAAAAATAAATAAAATCAGTACACAGGTTTTTGACAAGTCCTTTATTAAAACAAGTGTACCTATTGCAAAATTTTTCCTTCATTCTAGTTCTAGTGTCAACTCAATATTTTACCCTCACTTTCTTGTCAGTCATGTTGGTAATCAGGACAATTAGAAGAGCGCATTTTCCCACCCAGGGACACAGACAACTATAAAAACCCTCACAGTGGTTCTATGCCCTCACCATTCAATCCAAATCTAAAATGTTTTGCCTTTAGTTATACTTACTTGACTGGTCATACAACGCTGTACCCAAACAAAATTTATATAATTTTTTTTTCACACAAATAGAGATTTCTTTTGGTGATATTTGTTCACCACTGGAATTTTTATTTTTTACAATATTAACGAAAAAATACCGAAAATTTTGAAAAAAAAAAAAACCCACGATAATTTCTACTTTCTAAAGAAAAAGATATCCAAAAAAATCTAATTTCTTCAAAAATTTAGGCCAAAATATATTCTGCTGCACGTCTCTGGTAAGAAAAAATCCCAAAGATTGTGAATTAATTGTTGGTTTGTGTGAAGGTTTGAACGTCTACAATCTATGGTATATACAGTATACTGGAATCACATTTCTTGAGGTGCAAAAATGGCAGGGCAGTGCAAAAACCCCAAATGATCACTTTTTGGAGAATAGACACCCCAAGGAATTTGTTGAGGGGCATCCTGAGTTCATAAAAGATTTTGGGCCAGATTCAGGTACATCTGCGCATTATTGGACCGGCGTAGCGCACCGCCTTTACATTAGACTGGCGCAATGTAGCGGTGCAATCACCCTATTCTCGTCGGTTTTACGCAGAAATTTGCGCCTGCGCAACGTTATTTCAGAGGCGCAAGGCGGAGTAATACAAATTGGGAAGGACGTGGGCGTGTTACATTGAAATGAGCCGTGACCCCATGCAAATGAAGAGCCGGCCGGCTCGCGCATGCGCGCTTGCTTGAAGCAGACCATGGTCAGCACCTCTGTGCGCATGCTCACAACTCGGGAACGGCGCAATCGGTGAAATTGGAAGTGGACTAGGGCAAATTAGTGAACTACGCAGACAGCATAAATAGACAGAGACACTTCCTTTGCAAAAGTACATCCCTTTGTATCCCTTCCTATACAGCAAGGTGCTTTTGTTCTGTTGTTTATTAGCGTTTGTTTGTTTGTTTGTGACGTGTCTTTGAGATATTTGGGGACTGTTTTGCAGAGTGATTTTTGTCTTTTATGTGTTTTCTTTGTTGGTATTTTTTTTAAATTAGATTTTTGCTGGGCATTTTTTATTTTTGCTGGTCAATTTTATTTTATTTTTTTGGGTTCTGTTTGTGAATGATTTTGGAATGTGGGGGTGACATTCCTGTGTGCCAACTCTCTGAAGTTAAACAATAGTAAGACCGATTGTATTACCTTCAGTGACTTGAGTCTGGCCCCTACACTGCCCCAATGGCCCTCGGAGTTTGGCAGCGTTCCCGAGAGAGCCACCCAGGTCAGGGACTTGGGAGTCATCCTGGACTCCTGGTTGACTCTGATCCCCCAGATAAGCAAGGTGGTAAGCACCTGCCACTTCCATCTTAAACTTCTGAGGGTGCTATTTCGATTCATTGACCACCCCAGCAAAAAAACGGTTGTCTCTGCTACGATCGCTAGTCGCCTGGACTATTGTAATGCCCTGTATCTAGGACTCCCTAATAACAACCTGCATAGACTCCAGCTTGTCCAAAATGCAGCTGCGCGGCTACTCACGGGTGCTTCCCGTAGAGAGCATATCACCCCCCCTCTCTTGTCGCCCTGCATTGGCTTCCTATTTCAAAACGGATATTGTTCAAGACTGGTTGTATTATGCACAGGGTATTCTATGGTTCGGGTCCAGGCTACCTCAGTGCAAGATTCATCAAATACGTTCCCTCCCGCCCCCTCCGTTCCAGTACCTCCCTGGATTTTACGGTGCCTCGCTTTAGGAAGGCCCGTCGAGGAGATCGCTCTTTTTCTGTCCAGGGGGCGAAATTTTGGAACAGCATCCCCCTGCCGATTAGACAGGTTAGCAATCTCCTGGCTTTCCGTCGCAAACTTAAAACCCATCTGTTTACCCAAGCCTATGGCTGAACCAGTAAGGGGTGTCTTGAGTCCTTCTCTTGTTATATTAGGTTTCTCCCTTCTTAGTACCCCTTTTAATTGCTGCTGTGACGATTTTTGTTCTCTGCTATGGGTGATGTGTACTTTTGCGTTTAGCGCTTCGAGGCCCTATGGGTAAGACGGGCGCGATATTAAACACTTTTTAATAATAATAATAATAATAATAATTCCTGCCGGAAAAGGGGTCTCACCCTCATTTGTGGTGGAGAAGTGATCCCCAGGTCCGTGTGAATGGTGTATGAATCTACAGTGACATAATTGGAGCCGTGGCATGGTGTTGCTGCTCACAAGTCCTGCATGGTGGGCTTGTGCCAATCCAATGTGATGAGGATGTGGTGTGTGTGATCTAGGGACCACAGTGGTGTGCATGCATGCATTCTCATTGTGCCATGATTAATGTGTGTGTTTAACGTGCAAAGATGCCTAATGTGAGCTGGCTCCTGGCTGCTCTTCCCTCTGAAGACGGGGTATCCTCGGTTAGGGGGGGATTGTCTGGTTCAGGGGTCAGGTCATCACGTATGTCAATCTGCAGGCCCTTTCTTACTGCAAAGTTGTGCAGCATGCAACATGCACCAATGATCTGGCATACACAGTTTGGGGAATATAACAGGGTACCATGGGGGGTTCCGTATAGGAGTCATGAGATGGGGTCCCAGTGCATATGCAGAGTCACCCTGAAGGGATAAGACAGGAGGATGTTAGTAGTGCATGTGCCCCTTGTGATTTCAGCATCATGGGGGGGGACAGTCATGCCTACCACCCATGTCACTCACCAACCAGCCAGCTGTCCACATACATGTTCTGTTCGAAATCTGTGGGGATGGGGCTAGGATTGTATATGTAGCTGTCATGGGTGTCATGGGTGGTGTCATGTGTTGGGCTGGTGTTGGGCTCCTGCAGGGTTGTGGTTAATTCCAGGATGGCATGAGGGGTGAATCTGAAGATGCAAGACACCTCAGAATCACTCATGCCAAAGATGTCTATGCGTGTGTGATATATCAAGTAAAGAGTGAGGGGCTTGTATCAAATTAGATTATTATATCCATCAAGGTTTTAAAGGGCTATTGAAAGATAGTGAGACCGTGTTTGTAATTTGTATGTATGTTATGTATAGATGTATATACTGTATGTATGTATTTTTTTGGTAAAAATGTTTATAAAAGCAAAGAAAAAATTTTTGAAAAAAAAAAAAAAAACCTCTCCCGTGCCCTCCTCCTTCTTTGCTCATCTAAAGTCAGTAGTATAGCTATGAGCATGGATGCCACTGGCATGTTGGCATACAGTTTGTTGGGCAGCAAGTGTGACTGCTCAGCTCCTCACTAACAGTGTTGCTTTAGCTGACATGTAGACGATTGTCAAATTTTAGACCAGCTTTTATATGGTCTAATTTTAGACAGAACGTGCAGCTGTTGCGCACAGCGCGTAGCCTGCGCTGCACCAACGTTCTTTTGTGGATCGCTGTAACTCCCTCATTAGCATATTTGAATAGGAAATTAATGGTGTGTCTAGCGCAGTTTTGCGCGGACGGATGCGCCTGTCTATCGAAATTACGCGGGTCAAAAAAAAATTGATTTCTTGCGTATCTCGTTTTGGGGATGCGGCGCATCGAAACGCATGTGCAAATTTAGACTTACGCCGCGCATCTCCTGTAACGCCGGCGTAATCGCTCTGTGAATCTGGCCCTGTGTTTTTATCAGATTTCCGGCAATTGATGTTACTGAGCCCCCTTTTTGATAGCATAATAGGCAAGTCATCTTCAGGGAGACTTCAGGGGACTACCCATTGACACCTGGCATGGCCATCCTGGGCTTGAGGAAGGGGAAGTGGAGCCTAGGATACATGGTGGGGGTGGTAAGGTGGGGACCACACATTCTGGGGTCTGCAGAGTTGTAACTTTTTTGCTAGAGATTTACTTTGAACCCCAAAGCATTTTTTTTTTAAGCAGAGACACTAGAGAATAAAATTGTTGTTGTTGCAATTTTTTGACACAGCACAGCAGTTTATTAAGTGCACATATTTAGGAAAAAATACACTTTATTGAGTATTGAGTTTTACTGAACACAAACACAACATAATACCCAATTTTCTGGTAAAATATAAAAGATAGTGTTATGGCAAGTAAGTAGATACCTAACATGTCAAATTGTGTGCACCCATGGAACAGCATCGAACTATAGTACCTAAAAAACTCCATAGATGACGCTTTAAAAGCCTGTACAGGTTACCAGTTTCACACAAGGTCTGGCCCTAGAATTATTGCTCTTGCTCTGATGTTCGGAGCAATACCTCACGTGTGGCACAATCTCTGTGTTCATAAGCGTGTGGGATCGGGGGGGGGGGGGTGCTGCCGTCTGAAATTGAAAAGCGGAGGGGCTGCCGCGAATTGAGAAGTGGGGGGACCCTTTACAAAAAGAAGAAATAAAGAAAAATATATATATAAAAAAGGGGGTAGCCATCCGGGGCCCTGGGGGCCTCTGGGCCCTTTAATCATTTTTTTTATAAAGAGATATTACAAAAAAATGGGGCATTTCATCCGGGACCTCTGGGCCCTTTAATAAAAAAGAAATAAAAAATATATATATATAAAAATCAAATAAACATTTATAAAAAAAAAACAAAGGGGGTTGCATTCCAGGGCCCTTAGGACCTCTGGGCCCTTTAATAAAAATAAAAAAATTATATAAACAAAAATAAAAAAAATATTTATAAAAAAAAGGGGGTTTGACACATGGGGCCCTGGGGACCTCTGAGCCCTTTAATAAAAAAAAATATATATAAAAAAAAGAAGAAAAAAAACTGAAAAAAAGGAAATAAAGTATAAAAAAAATGTAAAACATTTTTATAAAAAAAGGAGGTGGGGGGCCATGGGGACCTCTGGGCCCTTTAATAATTATATATGTAGATATATATATATAAAATAAAAAATATATAAAACATTTTTTTTAATAAAAAAAGGGGGGTTGTCATCTGGGGCCCTGGGGATCTCCGGACCCCTAAAAAAAATGGCCCTTTAATAAAAAAATTAATAAAAATATATTTAAAAAATATTTTTTTTTAATAAAAAATAGATTAAAAAAAGGGGGGTTGCCATCCGGGGCCCTGGGGACCTCCGGACCTCTAAAAAAAAAAAAGAAAAAAAATTGGCCCTTTAATAAAAAATAAAAGAAAAGTATATACATTTTTTTTTTATATAAAAAATAAATAAAAAAAGAGGGGGTTGCCATCCGGGGCCCTGGGAGCCTCCGGGCCCCTGGGGACCCCCGAGCCCCTTACAGGTGTACTACCTGTACCCCCCTGATGGCGGCCCTGCCTGCGTGCATGTTGGCATTTGCTTTACTTTTCAGAGGGAGATAATCAGTGGCTTACAGTAAAACTGTAGCTCAAGCACTTATTTTTACCATTCCCGGACACCCATGTGAAACAGGCATTAGTGTTGTTTTTTTGTTTTGAATATGCCTAACCACTTCAGCTTTCATACAGTCATGGCCGAAATTGTTGGCACCCCAGTATTTCTCACAGAAAACTATTGCAGTAACACATGTTTTTCTATACACATGTTCATTCCCTTTGTGTGTATTGGAACAAAACAAAAAAAAAGGGAGGAAAAAAAGCAAATTGGACATAATGTCACACAAAAATGGGCTGGTCAAAATTCTTTGCACCTTTTCAAAATTGTGGATAAATACGATTTTTCAAGCATGCGATGCTCCTTTAAACTCACATGTGGCAAGTAACAGGTGTGGGCAATATAAAAATCACACCTGAAAGCAGATAAAAAGAAGAGAAGTTCACTTAGTCTTTGCATTGTGTGTCTGTGTGTGCCACACTAAGCATGGACAACAGAAAGAGGAGAAGAGAACTGTCTGAGGACTTGAGAACCATAATCGTTGAAACATATCAACAATCTCAAGGTTACAGGTAGAGTTGAGCGGACACCTGGACGTTCGGGTTCGGACCCGAACCCGAACTTTAAAAACCCGGACTTCGAACCCCATTGAAGTCAATGGGACACAGGCTTTTAGTAAAAGAAAAAAAATGCGTGGGGGTCCCCCCAAATTCAATAACCAGACCCTTTAGGTCTGGTATGGATATTAAGGGGAACCCCGACGTCAATTTAAAAGAGATCACCCGGCGCTGGATACAAGACAACGTTGGAGCAGGGAGCAGTATCGATCATCTATTTTCACCGCTGGATTTTTATTTGGCTTAATTAATAAAGTAATTTGTTCTACGGTGTGTGTGTTTTTTCCCCTGAAAACTACTATTTACACTTTCTTTGTGAAATGGTAGGGGTACAATGTACCCCATTACCATTTCACACAGGGGGGGCCAGGATCTGGGGGTCCCCTTTGTTAAAGGGGTCTTCCAGATTCTGATAAGCCCC
Organism: Rana kukunoris; assembly: GCA_029574335.1. NCBI lineage: Eukaryota > Metazoa > Chordata > Amphibia > Anura > Ranidae > Rana > Rana kukunoris. The sequence goes on along the minus strand of CM056049.1, from coordinate 201,113,677 downwards.
CTGCCCGCATACCCCCACAACCACCGGGCAAGGGTTGTGGGGACGAGACCCTTGTCCCCATCAACATGGGGACAAGGTGCTTTGGAGGGCACCCCAAATCACCCTCCCAATGTTGAGGGCATGTGGCCTGGTATGGTTCAGGAGAGGGGGGCCGCACTCTGTCCCCCCCTCTTTTCTGCGGCCGGCCATGTCAACGTTCTCGGATAAGGGGTCTGGTGTGGATTTTAGGGGGAACTCCACGCCATTTTTCTTTAAATTTGGGGTGGAGTTCCCCTTAAAATCCACACCAGACCTGAAGGGTCTGGTTACGGATATTTGGGGGGAACCCCACATAATTTTTTTTTATTAAATTGATGGCGGGGTTCCCCTTAATATCCATACCTGACCTAAAGGGTTTGGTTATTGAATTTGGGGGGACCCCCACGCATTTTTTTCCCGAACCTCGAACCCAAACTCGAACTTTCAGCTATTATTTGGGTTTTGGTGCGGGTTCAGGAAAAAACCAAAGTCCGTACCGAACCCGAACTTTACAGTTCAGGTTCGCTCAACTCTAGTTACAAGTCCATTTCCAGAGATCTAGATCTTTTGTCCACAGTGCGCAACATTATCAAGAAGTTTGCAACCCATGGCACTGTAGCTAATCTCTCTGGACGTAGAAGGAAGAGAAAAATATATGAAAGGTTGCAACACAGGATAGTCTGGATGGTGGATAAGCAGCCCCAAACAAGTTCCAAAGAAATTCAAGCTGTCCTGCAAGCTCAGGGAGCATCAGTGTCAGCGCGAACTATCCATCGACATTTAAATGAAATGAAACTCTATGGCAGGAGACCCAGGAGGACCGCACTGCTGAGACATAAAAAAGCAAGACTACAGTTTGCCAAAATGTACTTGAGTAAGCCAAAATCCTTCTGGGAAAACGTCTTGTGGACAAATGAGACCAAGATAGAGCTTTTTGGTAAAGCACATCATTGTACTGTTTACCGAAAATGGAATGAGTCCTACAAAGAAAAGAACACAGTACCTACAGTGAAATATGGTGGAGGTTCAATGATGTTTTGGGGTTGTTTTGCTGCCTTTGGCACTTGGTGCCTTGAATGTGTGCAAGGCATCATGAAATCTGAGGATTACCAAAGGATTTTGGGTCGCATTGTAGAACCCAGTGTCAGAAAGCTGGGTATACTTTCGAGATCTTGGGTCTTCCAGCAGGACAATGACCCCAAACATACGTCAAAAAGCACCCAGAAATGGATGGCAACAAAGCGCTGGAGAGTTCTAAAGTGGCCAGCAATGGGTCCAGATCAAAATCCCATTGAACACCTGTGGAGAGATCTTAAAATTTCTGTTGGGAAAAGGAGCCCTTCCAATAATAGAAACCTGCAGCAGTTTGCAATGGAAGAGTGGTCCAAAACTCCGGGTGAGAGGTTTAAGAAGCTTATTGATAGTTATAGGAAGCGACTGATTTCAGTTATTTTTTCCAAAGAGTGTGCAACCAAATATTAAGTTAAGGGTGCCAAGAATTTTGACCAGCCCATTGTTGGAGTTTTGTGTGACATTATATCCAATTTGCTTTTTTTCCTCCTTTTTTTGTTTTGTTCCAATACACACAACGGGAATAATCATGTGTATAGCAAAACATGTGTTACTGCAATACTTTTCTGTGAGAAATACTTGATTTTCTGGAACAATTTCTGGGGTGCCAACAATTTCGGCCATGACTGTCCACTTATGGACAAGCAATTTTTACATTTTCACTGTGATCCTGTTTTTTCAGCAATAATTTTGTCATATTTTAAGACTATGAAGTAATAAAAACATGGGGCCAGATTCACAGAGCACTTAAGCCGGCGTTTCAGGAGATGCGCGGCGTAATTGTAAATATGCGCCTGCGTATCTATGCGCCGTATCCCCAAAACGAAAAATACGCCAGAAATCTAGATTTTTACGAACTGCGTAATTTCGATAGACCGGCGCATCGTGCGTGCAAAAAATGTGCTAGACACACCATTGATTTGCTAGGCAAATATGCAAATGAGGGAGTTACGGCGATCCACAAAAGTAAGTTTGTGCGGCGCAGGCTACGCGCTGTGCGCATCAGCTGCACGTCCTGTCTAAAATTAGACCATATAAAATCAGGTTTAAAATTAGACAATCCGTCTACATGTCAGAGAAAGCAACACTGTTAGGGACGAGCTGAGCAGCCACACTTGCAGGACAACAATCTGTATGCCAACATGCCAGGGGCATCCTTGCTCATAGCTATACTACTGACTTTAGATGAGCGCAGAAGGAGGAGGGCACGGAGGAGGGCACAGAGGAGGGCTCGGGAGAGGATATACCGCACACGCATAGACCTCTTTGGCATGAGTGATTCTGAGGTGTATCGCATCTTCAGATTTACCCCTGCTGCCATCATGGAATTAACCACAACCCTGCAGGAGGACATCACCAGCCCAACACACCACTCACATGCAGTGCAGCCACTGGTCAAGGTCCTGGCAACACTCCATTTCCTTGCCAGTGGCTCTTTTCAAAGAACAAGTGGAGTGGTGGCTGGGATGTCACAATCCTCCATGAGCAGATGTGTGCACCAGGTTATCCCTGCAATTCTCAGACGCATGGCCAACCAAATCATCAAACCAACCACTGAGGACCTGCGGCTGAAGGCAATGACAGATTTCTACAGAATTGCCAGATTCCCACGCACCGTGGGGGCCACTGATTGCACACATGTGGCACTCCAGCCCCCCCGTGAGACAGAGCACATATACCGCAATCGGAAGCACTGGCATTCCATCAACATACAGGTGATAGTCGATGCCAAATGCCTCATATGGCACGTCCGTGCCAAACACCCCGGATCCAGCCATGACAGCTACATATACAATAATAGCCCCATCCCAATGGAATTCGAACAGAGAGGAAAGATAGACTGAAGCACACGCCAAAACCCGTGCAGTGGTGGTGCGCACCTTTGGCCTCCTGAAGTCACGTTTTCGATGCCTGGATAAGTCTGGGGGTACCCTGTTGTATTCCCCAAACTTTGTATGTCAGATCATCGGTGCATGTTGCATGCTGCACAACTTCGCAGTGAGAAAGGGCCTGGAGATTGACATATGTAATGACCTGACCCCCGAACCAGACAATCCCCCCCCCTAACCGAGGCTACCCCGTCTTCAGAGACAGCTCACATTAGGCATCATTGCACGTTAAACACACACATTAATCATGGCACAATGAGAATGCATGCATACACACCACTGTGGTCCCTAGCACAGACACATCACATCCTCATCAAATTGGATTGGCACAAGCCCACCATGAAGGACTTGTGAGCAGCAACGCCACACCATGGCTCCAATTATGTCACTGTACATTCATACACCATTCACACGGACCTGGGGATCACTTCTCCCTGGTCCTGGGGAACCCTTCTCCACCACAAATGAGGGTGACACCCCTTTTCCGGCAGGAATGTCACCCCCACATTCAAAAATCAGGCAAAAAAAAAATGTCCAGCAAAAAAAAATGCCCAGCCAAAAAAAAAAAAGGGGGAGAAAGAAATTAATGCAACTGGCAAGACCCCACGCCTGGGGCGCCCACGGCCACGGCCCCGGCTCCTCAGGGTAGACTCATGGGGGGGGGTAATCTGGGGAAGGAGGAGCAGCCCCTGGTCTCTGCCCACCTGGCGGCCTGCCCTCCAAGGCCACAGCTATTCTGCTCAGGCCAGCATTTATGCTTGCCGTATTGGCCTGGATAGCCTGGGTGAGGGCCCTCACATCCTGCCCAATGCCTGCTGTAGTAGTCTGCAGTTCATTTAGGCAGTTTAGAGGAGCCCGGGAGTGGCAGTCCATGTCCCCAAGTGTATCCTTTATGGAGGACAGGCTCTCCTCCATCCGCCCCAAAGTCTGGCTGACCTGTCCCAGATGGCGGGTCTGAAGGGCCTGTTCCCTTCTCAGATTGGCGGGCAGAACCTCGGCCACCCCCCTGGTCTTCTGGGTCGCCTTCCTGCCCCCAGATGAGGCTTGTGGCCGGGGAGAAGGGGAGCCCTTTGGGAGGGGAGTCCTGTTGGGGGAGGAGTGGGAGGGGCTTCCCCTGATGGAGGCCTGTCTGCTGCCAGCCAAAGGGGAAGACTCCTCCAAAAATAACAAGTCATTCCCTGACATGACCTCTTCCAACTCAAACTCCTCCTGCCACCGCACGCTCCTCCACTGTCAGCTGAACAGGGCATGGTGGGCCCCCTCCAGTGCCCCTGGCATGGGCTGCAATCTTTCCCAGCTTCCCACGGACCACACGCCGGAGATCATTGATCTTCTTGGCGATCCCCTGGCGTGTCCGGGTCTCCCCCTCAAACAAGTTTACCGTGTCTGTGATGTTCTGGAATATCTCAGCCTTCCTGGCCGGGGTGGTGTTGGCACTCTCCGGGCCGTGCAGGAAACGCCCATATAGGAGAATGGTCCGGGCAATAATTTCTTTCTCCCGCAAAGAAAAATGTAACTTTCGCTTCCTTTCACTCATATTCATACAACAACTCTCTCCCAAACAATCACCAAAAATCTAGCAACAAAACAATAAACCAAAATCTAGCAACAAAACAATCAAACAAAATCTAGCAACAAAACAGTCTCAAAAACAGTCACCAAAAAATAATGTCAACAATAAAGGGATTTTTAAATACAGCTTACCTGTAAAATCCTTTTCTTGGAGTACATCACGGGACACAGAGCGGCATATTCATTACTATATGGGTTATATGGAGTACCTTCAGGTGTGGACACTGGCAATCTCAAACAGGAAGTCCCCTCCCTATATAACCCCCTCCCCTAGAGGGAGTCCCTCAGTTTTGTAGCAAGCAGTATGCCTCCCAAAATGGTCACCCAAAAGAGGGGTGGGAGCTCTGTGTCCCGTGATGTACTCCAAGAAAAGGATTTTACAGGTAAGCTGTATTTAAAAATCCCTTTTTCTTTCTCGTACATCACGGGACACAGAGCGGCATATTCATTACTATATGGGATGTCCGAAAGCAATGCTTTAATGAGGGGAGGGAGACATCTTCCAAAGAAGGATTCAATTTAGAGGTATACTCAAATAATAATAATTCCAACTTAGTCAAGAAAAAACTTTTTTTTTTTTTTTTTTTTTTTTTTACAACCAAGGGTGCCTCTGATCCCGAGGATCTTAAACTGCAGCCTGTAGTACTGCCTGTCCAAAGGCAGAATCCGCATTCCTTCTCACGTCTAGTTGATAAAACTTTGTAAACGTGTGGACTGATGACCACGTCGCCGCCTTGCATATCTGAGCCATAGAGATCTGATGGTGTGCTGCCCAGGAGGCGCCCATGGCCCTGGTAGAATGGGCCTTTACCGACAAAGGAGGAGGCAACCTCTTCAAACCGTAGGCTTGAATGATTAATTGTCTAATCCATCTCGAGATGGTGGATTTTGCAGCTGCTTGCCCCTTCTTGGGGCCATCTGGTAGAACGAACAACACATCTGTTTTCCGGATCTTTTCTGTAGCTTTAAGATAGGCCTTCATGGCCCGGACAATATCCAAGGTATGCAGCAACCCCTCCTTTCTAGATGTGGGTTTTGGAAAGAAGGATGGAAGTACCAAATCCTGGTTCAAGTGAAAATTGGATATAACCTTTGGTAGAAAGGAAGGATGGGGCCGGAGAACTGCCCTGTCCTTATGTAGAACGAGATATGGTTCCTTGCACGATAAGGCTGCTAATTCTGACACTCTCCTGGCCGAAAGTATGGCGACCAAGAAAACCAACTTTCTTGTCAGTAAGACTAAAGGAATCTCAGCCAACGGCTCAAAGGGTTGTTTCTGTAGAGTGGACAGGACAAGATTTAAGTCCCATGGACAAATTGGTGACTTGACAGGAGGATTAATACGCAAGACCCCATGTATGAAGGTCTTTACCAGCGAGTGGGTGGCCAGCGGCCTCTGAAACCACACTGACAGAGCTGAAATCTGTCCCTTGATTGTGCTTAATGCCAGGCCTTTATCCACTCCTAGCTGGAGAAAACTTAACACCCTATCAATGGTATATTTGCGGGAATTCCATCTTTTGGATTCACACCAGCCTACGTAGTTCCTCCACACCCTGTAATAAATCACCCTGGAGGCCGGCTTTCTAGCCCTAATCAGGGTAGGAATTACCTGCCTAGACAGACCTCTACCCCTGAGAATCAGGGATTCAGCCTCCAGGCCGTCAAATTTAGACGTTGTAATGTAGGGTGGAGGATCGGGCCTTGTGAGAGTAGGTCTGGTCGTAGAGGAAGAGTCCAAGGGTCTCCCACTGCCATCTTCAGGACTAGTGAGTACCATGTCCTCCGGGGCCAAGCTGGAGCTACTAGAATGACCGGCTTGTGCTCCACTCTGATCCTGCGCAACAGGCGAGGAAGTAACTGTAGCGGAGGGAATGCATATAGAAGTTTGAATTGATGCCAAGGGCAAACCAACGCATCGGTTCCGCAGGCCATAGGGTCCCTCGCTCGAGACACGAACCTGTCTAGTTTCTTGTTGAACCTGGATGCCATTATATCTACGTCTGGCATTCCCCACCTCTGGCAGATTGTCTGAAAGACCTGGGGATGCAGAGAACACTCCCCTGGCAACAGACTCTGGCGACTTAAGAAGTCTGCCTGCAGGTTGTCCACTCCGGGAATGAATATCGCCGAAATGCAGGGTACATGAACCTCTGCCCACTGAAAAATCAAGCTCACCTCCCTCTGAGCGGCCTGACTCCTGGTTCCCCCTTGGTGGTTTATGTATGCCACCGCTGTGGCATTGTCTGACTGGATTCTCACCGGGAACCCCTGTAATCTGGAGGTCCATGCCAGAAGGGCTAGGCGAGCAGCTCTGATCTCCAAGATATTGATGGGGAGCTGCCTCTCTGTTTTCACCCAAGTTCCCTGGCGAGAGAACCCCTCGAAGACCGCCCCCCAGCCTGCCAGGCTGGTGTCTGTGGTAACTACCTTCCAGACAACAGGGCTGAAGGATTTTCCCTTTAGAAGATTCTGAGGGTTCAACCACCAGGCCAGGCTTTGTCGGACCCTTGATGATAGCATCAAAGGGGACTCTAAGGCATGTGCTCTCTTGCCCCAGGCTGCTAGAATGGCTGCCTGTAGGACGCGAGTGTGGATCTGAGCGTATGGTACTGCCTCGAACGTGGCCACTAGCTTGCCTAGTAATCGCATACACAGGCGAATAGTTGGTTTTTTCTTGCTTAGAACCAACTGAACCAACCCCTTGATAGCCTCGATCTTTACAAGGGGCAGGAACACCCTTTGCTGTTCTGTGTCTAACCTCATGCCGAGGTATTCCAACTGCTTTGTAGGCTGGAACGCTGACTTTCCCCGGTTTAGGACCCAGCCGAATCCTTCGAGGTACCGAACCGTGAGGTTTACTGCCTGTTGCAGACACGGCCGTGAGTGATCTATGATTAAAAGGTCGTCCAAGTATGCTAGGACTGTGACCCCTTGGATCCTTAAATTGGCCAGAACTGGGGCTAGGATCTTCGTGAATACCCGGGGGGCCGTGGCCAGCCCGAAGGGGAGCGCCCTGAATTGGAAGTGTCGCTGCCCCACCGCGAAGCGTAAAAATCTTTGATGCGACTGAAAGATTGGTACATGAAGGTAAGCATCCTTTATGTCTATGGAGGCCAGAAAATCGTCCCTCTGAAGCGCGGCGGCTGCTGACCGGATGGATTTCATCCGGAAGGAACGAACCCTTAGGTAACCGTTTAACCTCTTTAGGTCCAAGATTGGCCTGACATCGCCGTTGGGCTTTGGTATGACAAAGAGATTGGAATAGAAACCTAGCCCTTGCTCTTGGGCTGGCACCTCTATTATTACGTCCTGGCAAAGCAGGTGATCCAAAGCTGCCAGCATTGAGGCCTTCCTTGCTGGATCCTTTGGTAGCCTTGACTCTTGAAAATGAGGCGGAGGACACTTTAGAAACTCCAGTCTGTAGCCTGTGGTTACAGACGCCCGGACCCATTTGTCGGGGATCTTGGCTTCCCAAACTTCTGAGAAGAAATGAAGCCTTCCCCCCACCCGCGAGAGTGGGGGCGCCCCTTCATAAGGCAGACTTAGGGGCTGTCTTTGTCGGCTTGCGATACCATGGCCTCTTACCCCCAGGGGCCTGTCCCTGCGATCTACTGTTAACGTTGGATCGTGCAGGCGGCCGTCGATACTGCCTGGAATTTGAGGGCCCTGAGACAGGAAAGAGCTGCCTTTTAAATGTAGGACCCCGGAATGTCTTTTTGACCGGTAAAAGGGTACTTTTGCCACTTGAAATAGTCTGAATGTATTTATCCAGATCCTCCCCGAAGAGTCGTCCTCCATGGAAGGGAAACCCTGCCAGAAGCTTTTTGCATGGGGGCTCCGCCGCCCAGTTCTTCAACCATAAGAGCCTTCTCATGTGCACCAAAAATAGTGATAAACGAGAGGCCTGCTGGATGGAATCCTTTATAGCATCTACCGCAAAACACAGAGCTCTGGGAATGTCAGAAAACTCTTCTGCTTGTTGGGTAGGCATGTCCTTTAACATTTCTTTTGTCTGGTCCTTTAACGCCTGACAAACTCCAATTGCAGCCACAGCTGGCTGTACCACTGCTCCTGCCGTAGCAAAGGATGCTTTTAAAAGTGTCTCTAACCGTTTATCAACCGGATCTTTAAACATATGTATGTTTTCCACCGGGCAAGTTAGTGATTTATTCACACATGAGATGGCTGCATCCACTACTGGGAGCCTCCACCTCTTGGAGAATTTTTCCTCCATGGGGTAAATGACCGCAAATCTCTTCGGTGGCAGAAAAATCCTGTCCGGCCGTACCCAATCCCGAAAGATCAATTCCTCCAAGAGAGGATGGACCGGAAAAACTGCGTTGCTTAACGGAGCTTTCAAAGAGCCCAGAGAGGATACCGGAGGAACCTGAGGCTCTGGCAATGGTAGACTAAATGCCGAGCGGACCATGTCCGTCAAAGACTGTACCCACAGTCTCTCTGTCTGGGAGTCTGAAAATGGTTCCTCAGAGGTAGATCCCTCAATCCCTGAACCCTCTTGGTTCAGGTCTAGTTGATCCTCCTGCGATTCCAATTCCTCCGGAGAGAGAATCTCAGCATCTGAGGATACACCTCTTGGTGATGGGGATCTAACCGTTTCTTACCAGGAATAGCTCTAGCGATCAATGCTGCTATTCTCTCTTCTAGCCCCCCTAGGGATACGGCTAGCATCTCCTCTGTGATAAACACAGGGCTGGGCTGATCTGGGCCAGCCTCCGCACCAGATCCCCCTAATGGCTCATCCAAGGCGCCCTTTATGGGAATAAGTTGCGGGGAAAGTATCGGCATATCATCAGAATCAGAGGGGGAACCCCTTTGTTTTTTGGTCTTTTTTGTACCCTTTGACCCCGAACCTTTGGAAGCCATAATACAAAATCGAGGGACTCCGCCAACAACAACAGACTGTAGTGGCCAGGAGTACAAAACTAGAGCTTAGGGGGCAATAGATCACTAATTCCCAAAAACTGATGGGGCCCCGTATGTTTTCTTTTTTTTTTTAAATATATATGTCTTTCTTTTTTTTTTTTTTTTTTTTCAAACATACAGTGACCCCAAACTTAGTTTGCCAGCCTCCAACCTGCTGCAAAAAGGGGAATTTCTTGGCTTAACAAAAAAGGCATTGGAACAAAGTCCAGCATGTACTACCCCTCTTCCGCCACCGGGAGTCACTGTTCTGCCGCTCTGCGTCCTCTCCCTCTGAGATCAGCCTCAGACTGAGCACTGACAATGCCTGCTGATCTATAACAGCACAAGGCGCGCCCCTGTATGACGCTGCAGGCACGCCCCCCCCCCCGCCCTCCTCTCCGAACGGCGCGAAAAACGTCTATAAGACGTGCGCGCGCACGCGCGCGCGCGCGTATGCCGGAACCGGAGGACCATGGAGGAGCCGCGCTGCTGGAGACCCAGGACTGCAGTATCAGGCGGCAGATTCAAACCCCCGGCCAGGTAGGACTCTCCAAAAGGCCCCATAGGGATCCTTACCAGTCCTAGGAAGAAAGCAGCAGGTTAGCTAGCAACACCATTCTTAGACAGGGGAACCTAGTGATGGGGGAAAAAGGGATCATCCTGTCTTTCTCAGACATAGTGAGCAAGGTTGCCAATGCAGAGCATACTTAGGCTACCCCCCTTTTAGGTTACCCCGGAGAGCCTGCTGTCGAACCAAGTCCCGCAGGCTCCCCCTTACCTGCTCCATGCTGCAGGATGTTTGTCCAGCAAAACGATCCAATCTTCTCCCATCTCCGTGGGTAGCGTAGTAGACCTTCAGGCCCTGGGGTCCTATGAAGGTACCCACTGTCCTGGACCTATATAGCACCCTGGCAAACAGGAACTTATGGTTTTTACAAACTCCAAGTCCTGGGCCCAGGGTCCAGCCCTCCAAAGAGGAGCATTATAGGCAAAACCCCACGGTTTGGGGCCCGGGTACTGTCCACTTTGGCACTGAGGCTCCTTGGACAGATCCGGTTAGCCCGCCCTTAATCCCAAGGATGTGGAGCAAAGCTATTCCGTGACCAACACCTAAGACACTGGCGAAAAAACTGAGGGACTCCCTCTAGGGGAGGGGGTTATATAGGGAGGGGACTTCCTGTTTGAGATTGCCAGTGTCCACACCTGAAGGTACTCCATATAACCCATATAGTAATGAATATGCCGCTCTGTGTCCCGTGATGTACGAGAAAGAAAATAACAGTCAACAAAGATCTCAAACACAAGTCACAAACCGACAAACGCGAACAAACAACAGAACAAAAGCACCTTGCTGTATAGGAAGGGATACAAATGGATGTACTTTTGCAAAGGAAGGGCGTTTGCCTCTGTCTATTTAAGCTCTCTGCGTAGCTCACTAAGTTGACCGGGCCTAGTTCCAATTTCACTGATTGCGCCATGCCGAGTTGTGAGCATGCGCAGAGAGGTGCTGACCATGGTCTGCTTCATGTGCGCATGCGCAATCCGGCTGGCCCTTCATTTGCATGGGGTCACGGCTCATTTCAATGGAACACGCCCACGTCCTTCCCAATTTGAATTACACCGCCTTACGCCTCGGAAATTGCGTTGCACCGGCGCAAATTTGTGCACAAATACTATGAGGATACGGTGCTTGTGCCTCCAAATGGAGACGGTGTAACGTAAAGGAGATGCGCTACACCAGTCAATATATGCGCCAATGTACGTGAATCTGGCCCATGGTTTACTTTTCAGGACAAGCAAAGCTTTTTTTTGGCAATATTGTCTTGCAAAACTATTTTATTTTCTACATTTTGACCAGTGTTAGTTTTAAAATAAGTAGTGTCACTGTATATAAAAAGCATACATTTTATTCTATAACTTGTTCCATTTTTATTGCCATCAAAATTACCATTCTGGAACAAAGCATGGTAATGTTATTTTTAAATAAAACCTTTTTTTTCCTCATTTTTGCTTAAATTGATTTATGTGGCGCAAAAAAATAACAAACAAAATGTATGACATTTTTAAAAGGATTAAATATTAATGTTAAAAAGTAGGTATATGACATTTTCACAGAAAAACAATAGTGAAGAAGGTAATGAAAGAGATGATTATGGCTAATTAAACTAAGGGTTTATATGAGATTAAATAGGAAAACCTTATATTAAATATTTGTTTTACTTGCAAGGTTGAATGAAATAGTAAGTAGAATGTTACAACTGTTATTTTGTATTTTCTAAATGACACTTAGGGTCCTTTCAGACAGGCGTTACATATGTCTGCTTTTCCTCCATCCATTGGCTGATGAAAACAGACATACATGTATATCTATGGGCTAGGGGATGTTAGCAGATGATCATTCGCTGACATCCGCCTCCGTTAGGGGAATTTTTGAGACGTTATAAAACCCTTAGGGCCAGATTCTCAAATATTTTCGGCGGCGTAGCGTAAGCCAGTTACACTACGCCGCTGCTGCTTACTGGAGCAAGTGCTTTATTCTCTAAGCACTTGCTCCGTAGGTTTCGCCTGCGTCGCGTAAATCGCGCAGCGTAAACCCGCGCAATTCAAATGGGGCGGCTTGTATTTAAATTAAGCGTGCCCCCGCGTTGAACGAACTGCGCATGCGCCGGCCGGGGAAAAAGCCCAGTGCGCATGCTCCAGCTCACGTCAGAAAGCGTAGTTGAAACCGACGTCAAAACGACGTGAGCGTCATTTACGCAAGTCCCTATTCACGAACGAGTTAGTAAAACGACGTAAGCGACGGAAAAAGCCGACGCTGACCTGACGCCATACTTAACATGGCGTCCGACGGGACACGACGGCATCCGACGGGACCTCGTAAGGTTACTCCACATGGAAGCTGGGGTAACCTTACGAGTTCGTAAACGACGTACGCGACGACGGGGCGGCGTAAAAGCGATCGAGAATCGGCGTACTACTTCATTTGCATATGCAAATGAAAAAACAACGTAAAGGCCACCTAGTGGCAGGAGTTGTCATTACATCTACGATCCGAAAGTGTAATTGTATTACACTTGTCGGATGTAGAAGCGTATCTATGCAAAAGTGATGCTCAGCATCACACGCATAGATACGAGTACAAAAAAAAGGCGGTACGACGGGGTATCTGAGATACTCCGTCATAACGCCTCTGAGAATCTGGCCCTAAGTTTCTTCCATTGAAAAAACAGAATGGACGAAAAACCAATGTTAGCAGATGACATCCACTTACATCCAATCCGCTGACATCCGTTTTTCATCTAAAAACACAGGCGTTCAGTTTTTTAGTCACTTTTTTTTTAAATGTCTCACTCTCTTTTACATATGGACAGGCGGGGTGGCATATACAGCAACCAATCCTTTCTATTTTCCTCCGGGAACTGCTAAGATCCACCTTCTATTCTTCTCCCCCCTGCTGGCATATTATAAGGGTTATCATAAGGTTTTGATAACCTTATGATAACAGACTGCTCAATGGTGCAAAAGTACATGAATGAATGCAGATAGAAGGTAAGAATTTATCCACCCTAGCAAGATAAGCAAAATGTATTTCCGAGGGAAACAAGTATTTACATTACTTATTGAGTTTTTATAGGGGTATTGTGAGAAAGATCAGTGTCCTATTAACCCTTCATATTTCCTTATGTCCGTCAGTGGTCATGATACTCTAAATTGATAAAAGTGGAAAGAGCAATCATCCAAAAAAAAAACATAAACACCTTACTAGTCCAAGACACAATATCACAAATAATATATGTGGTAGACATGTGCATTAGTTTTCGTCCGAATGCATTTTCATCTGAATTTCAGGTATTTTTGTTAACGTTTTAACAAACGATAACGAAAGCGCAAAATCCGAAAACTGAAAAATCCAACATAAACAAATGCTTTATTTTCATTCTCGTTGCGACAACAGTTCGATATAGATAGGAGATTCGACATGACGCTGACAATAACAATCGGTGTCTATTGAACTTGTGGTCAAATTAACTCTATTTGTCCGAGATTATTCTACATAGAGAGAAAAGATTAGACATAGAGAGAAAAGATTCAACATAGAGAGAAAAGATTTGACATAGAGAGAAAAGATTTGACATAGAGAGAAAAGATTAGACATTATAGAGAGAAAAGATTAGACATTATAGAGAGAAAAGATTCGACATTATAGAGAGAAAAGATTTAAGTAAAATTTAAAAGAATGATGATGAAGAATGTTATTGGCTGATTGCAACCAAAGAGGATGAGCAGTAAAATAGCTAGAACTAAGTACACACATACAGCCAACTTACTTTCACTTACGATTGCTAGCAGAGAGAGACACACACACGAATCATTTCAGAAGACAGTCAATCTTAGCTGGTTCGTTTGTCAGAGAACCTGAATTATTTAGCAGTTAAACACAAATGGGTCACCACAATATCTGACACAGCGTCGGATGCCGCCATTCTATTGCACTTGGAGAAACGAATGTGAAAGTCGGTTGACTGTTGGGGTAGACAATTCAACATGAAGGACGAAGATTCGACAAAGCAGCAAAAAACATACAAAAGTTGAATCTGTCATTGAAGGCTTATGGTGTCTGTCAAAAGTTCTAAGAAGATTCTACGGAGCAGCTAAACTGTACAACGCTGCAATCGTACATTTCCGGTCAAATGCATCCGCCCATAGGCTATAGAAAAATTCTAATGTTGGTTGACTAGTAATAATAATTAATAAATATAATTATTACTAGTCATACAACATTAGAATTCTACTAGAGCTAGCTTGTAGGTAGAACATTCGACGGGAAATGTACAATGCGGCGTTGAACAGTTTAGCTGCTCTGTCGAATCGTCTTTGAACATTTGACAGACACCATAAGCCTTCAATGACAGATTCTACCTTAATTAATTCAGATTTTTGGACTAATGCAATTTTTAACAAAAAACATAATGAATAAAAACAAATTTCGGGAGTAACTGAATAAATAAATACATTTTTCGGACAAAATTAAATTCTGAAACAAAATATTTCAGTGTGCACATGTCTAATATGTGATAAACTATTACCTGCTTACCAGGTCTTGCAGTCTAAATAATATTATCACTGTGTACACAAGCAGCACTTGTTAACAAATGAAAACGTATCCTGTATATACTTCTACATAAGGAAAACGAACAGCAATAACAATAAAATATTATGCTACTGTATGTGGAAAGTAGTACTTTTTAAAGGCCATATGGCAATGTACTTTGTAATTATAAGCTATGAATAACATCAAAGACACCCTGCTGAAGAATTGTGGGCGACTCAGGCAAAATGAGAAAATTCTAATAAAAGAAAGGAATGTTCAGCCTTTCTTACATGTACAGTTGTGCTCATAAGTTTACATATCCTGGCAGAATTTACAATTTCTTGTCTTGTCCAATTTCTTTTTCACGACCATTTATTTTCTTTGTTCACTATTTTTACTGTGTGATCAATCATATGTGTCTTTTTAAATGTATTTTTATAACTTTATATTGTAATTTTGAATGCAATGCCAGAATTCTTTTGGTATTGTATCAATAAAACATTTATATTACGTTTATGATTAGTGCCTATAAAGTCCACTTTCTTTTCTAAACCATAAATTTCTCTTTCTTTTTCAGAGAATATGAATGATAACATAAAAACGTTGCTTTCACTCATGGTTAGTGTTTGGCCAAAGCCATTAATTATCAGTTAACTGTAATGACTCTTTTAAAATCATAATGACAACAGAAACTACCCAAATGACCCTGATCAAAAGTTTACATACCCCAGTTCTTAAGAAATTTCCCCTCTTTAACATCAATGACAGTTTGAAGTCTTTTGTGGTATTTGTGGATGAGGCTCTTTATCTTCTCAGATGGTAAAGCTGCCCATTCCTCTTGGCATAAAGCCTTCCAGTTCCTGTAAATTCTTGGGCTGTCTTGCATGAACTGCACATTTGAGATCTCCCCAGAGTGCCTTTAATGATATTGAGGTCAAGAGACTGAGATGGTCACTCCAGAACCTTCACTTTATTTTGCTGTAGTCAATGACAGGTCGATTTGGTCTTGTGTTTTGGATCATTGTGATGTTGGAATGTACAAGTACGTGCGCAGCTTCCTTACTGATAGATGCAAATGTTCCTCCAGTATTTTTTGATAACATACTGCATTCATCTTACCATCTATTTTGACAACATTTCCTGTGTTTTTGTAGCTCACACCTCCCCAAAACATCAGCGATCCACCTCCGTGTTTCACAGTAGGAATGGTGTACCTTTCTTCATAGGCCTTGTTGACTCCTCTCCAAATGTAGAATTTATGGTTGTGGCCAAAAAGCTACATTTTGGTCTCATTACTCCAAATGACTTTGTGCCAGAAGGTTTGAGGCTTGTCTCTGTACTGTTTGGTGTATTGCAAGCAGAATACTGTGTGGCATTTGTGTAGTAATGGCTTTCTTCTGGCGACTCGACGATGCAGCCCATCTTTCTTCAAGTGTCTCTTTATTGTGCATCTTGAAACAGCCACACCACATGTTTTCAGAGAGTCCTGGTATTTCATCTGAAGATATTTAGTGGGTTCTTCTTTGCATCCCGAACAATTTTTTTTGGCAGTTGTGGCTGAAATTTTAGTTGGTCTACCTGACTTTTCCACTTCTTGATTAGAGTTTGAACACTGCTGATTGGTATTCTCAATTCCTTGGATATCTTTTTATATCCCTTTCCTGTTTTATACAGTTCAACTACCTTTTCCCGCAGATCCCTTGACCATTCTTTTGCTTCCTCCATGACTCAGAATCCAGAAACGTCAGTGCAGCACTGGATGAAAGATGCAAGGGTCGACTGTCAGGAGTGCAGAAACTCATTGAACTTCTTTATACACACACACACTAATTACAAGCAAACAGATCACAGGTGAGGATGGTTACCTTTTATTACATTCAAACCCCTTTGTGTCACCAGGGTATGTCAACTTTTGATCAGGGTCATTTGGGTAGTTTCTGTTAAAAAGTGAAAAAATTTGTCTTGTGTTATCATTTATAATCTCTGGAAAATGGCCAAGAAATCATAAATTCTGACAGGGTATGTAAAATGATAAATAGTGTTGCTCACGAATATTCGCATTGCGAATATTCGCTACGAATATTGCATATTCGAGTATTCGCGAATAACTCGAATATTGCGACGAATATTCGCTATGGCGTATTTTTTCAAATATATTTTTAAAACAGATCACATCCTAGTGATCTCCATCGACGTCTAAAAGCATTGCTGGTATGATTAGAGAGAGACCCTGGGCCGAGTAGCTGATGCGATTCTTTTATGTTGCCGAAAATTTGCATTGCAAATTTTCGGCAACATAAAAGAATCGCATCAGCTACTCGGCCCTTCTTTTGCATCAGGGCCAATCAGAATAACTCGAATATTCGGCAAAAGGAATATTGCGCGATATTCCTTTTGCCGAATATTCAAGTTATTCTGATTGGCTCTGATGCAAAAGAAGGGCGGAAAAGATAATCGCGCAATATTCTTTTTGCCGAATATTCGAGTTATTCTGATTGGCTCTGATGCGCCCTTCTTTTGCATCAGAGCCAATCAGAATAACTCGAATATTCGGCAAACGGAATATTGCGCGATTATCTTCTCCGCCCTTCTTTTGCATCAGAGCCAATCAGAATAACTCGAATATTCGGCAAAAGGAATATTGCGCGATATTCCTTTTGCCGAATATTCAAGTTATTCTGATTGGCTCTGATGCAAAAGAAGGGCGGAGAAGATAATCGCGCAATAGGAATATTGCGCGATTATCTTCTCCGCCCTTCTTTTGCCCCCTTATTCTCCTTTCTTTTAAGTAGGGGGGGCGCGATTGTTGTCTGCTCATTCCGGGCCATCTGCCATCCCAGATCCTCCTGAAGAAGCGGTATCAACCGCGAAACCGGTCGAGGTCGCAGATTGGCTCCACGCATCTGACCAATACGGTTTTGCTTTGTTTTGTGTCATCTTAACAAACACCTTACTGTGTCCGAACTGTGGGGCCTGTCCCATCTTTTTATTATTGATGTATTGTTCTTTTTGTAATAAACCTATTTTTATATTATATACGTCTCTCTACAAGTACCTTGAAAATCCCAACCAAACCCATACCGATCGATATAGTTTAGACCAGTTTAGTGTCAAGCAGCTTTGCTGTCTCTATCTAGTTGGTCTCCCCCTTTTTCTTTTAAGTAGAGTTAGGCCTTGTACACACGGCTGAATATATCCGCTGTGAACGGTCCCCGGACCGTTTACAGCGTATATTTACGCCGGGGTGTTTTGATCCGATGGCTGTACACACCATCGGAACAAATTCCCCGCCGGCGGACAGCGCGGTGACGCGGCGGTGACGTTGACGCCGCCACGTCACCGCACCAGGAAGTAAACACTTCCGCGCGCATGCGTCGGATCCATTCACAGGATACGACGCATGTGCGGAATTATTTCAAAGCATGCTTCAGCGGAAATATCCCCTCGTGTGTACAAGGCCTTAGTGTAGAGTTAGTGTTTAGTGCATATTAGTTTAGTAATACAGGAAATGATCTTCGTTTATGAGAATTTCGCAATTATTTTCACATTAGCGAAATTTCGCATTAAAATATTACGAAGATTCGATATTAGCGAATATTCGCGAATATTCTTCTATATATTTGCGCAAAATCGTGAAATCGAATATGGCGTATTCCGCTCAACACTACTGATAAACACAACTGTATATGCTATGCATATCATTTATATTCATGTAACAGTTGGACATTGACAGATATGAATCTGCAATAGACCATCATACTTAATTCTTCCCCAATCAATATCAAATAACACATTTTGGAAACTAAATATATATATATTTTTTTTTCTCAGACCGCATAAAAACCGTACTGCTAGGCTCTGTAACCCATACAAACTGCAATAAATACATAACTGAAACCTATCCATCTTTTTTCTTTTTCCTGCTCTCTTACTGCAGCAATAGTAAAAGTAATAGACAATTGGTCTATTTTGCCACAAAACTTTGATCAGATTGTTAAAATGTATTCACAGAGCACAGGAAGAAAAATTTACCTGATTCCCCCATCCACACATTCTATGTGGATGGGGAATCACTCCCACTGAGCTATTGTATTCTGCCGGCAGGTAGCCTTCCCTGCCAGCATTATACATTCATTGGTATTCCATAGTTGCCAACAGTCCCGATTTTCCTGGGACAATCCCAAATTTGTGACCCTTGTCCCGAATTATGCTTGTCCCGATTTTCTTCCCAGGATTTTGGTTTTGTCCCGGGAAAACCTGGAATGTTTTGGGCTAAAAACGGCAGCGGCTACACAAAAATGGCCGATCGGCTTCTCTCTTCAGTGTACAAATAGAAAATTCTATTGTACACTGAAGCCCATTGGCTGCAGGGATTGGCGGCCCCTCACCGCTCTCCACTGAACACAAGAATGTGATCATCCTCCACCTGCCACTGCTGCTGCCGCCAACCCTCCGCCCTTTGTCTGACGAGCGGGGACCCCCAGCTTGGCCCCACATCCTCACACACAGCAGGTATCATGTTCTGAACATGGCTTTTCTGGGTATTGCTGTGTAGTGGATAGTGTAGTGTATTAAACAGTGTAGTGTAGTAGTTAGTGTAGTGGTAATTAGTGTAGTGGGTGTAGTGGTAATTAGTGTAGTGGGTGTAGTGGTTATTAGTGTAGTGGGTGTAGTGGTAATTAGTGTAGTGGGTGTAGTGGTTATTAGTGCAGTGGTAATTAGTGTTGTGGGTGTAGTGGTAATTAGTGTAGTGGGTGTAGTGGTTATTAGTGTAGTGGGTGTAGTGGTAATTAGTGTAGTGGGTGTAGTGGTTATTAATGTAGTGGTAATTCGTGTAGTGGGTGTTGTGGTAATCAGTGTAGTGGGTGTAGTGGTAATTATTGTAGTGGGTGTAGTGGTTATTAGTGTAGTGGGTATAATGGTAATTAGTGTAGTGGGTGTAGTGGTTATTAGCGTAGTGGTAATTAGTGTAGTGGGTGGTGTAGTAACCAGTGTAGTGTAGTGGTAATCAGTGTAGTAGGTGGTGTAGTGAACAGTGTAGTGCATGGTGCACCTGATGCAAGGACAGACTGCTGGGGAAGCACCTGATGCAAGGATGTACTCTACTGGGGAGGCACCTGATGTAAGGACAGACTTTGCTGGGGAGGCACCTGATGCAAGGACAGACTCTGCTGGGGAGGCACCTGATGCAAGGATGGACTTTGCTGGGGAGGCACCTGATGCAAGGACGGACTGCTGGGGAGGCATCTGGTGGCAGGCGACGTGGCAGGTGACACGCTCAGGGCTTCCACTAATTCAGCATTATGGTGAGTTGAATGATTTAATTTTATATTACAATGTAATATTGTAAATAATGTGCTTCAATCACCCTGACACCATAACAACCATGGTGACGGGATGTTTGAAGCGCTAACCCCAGGTGTTTAGAGTATCTTTATTTATACTTTCTGAAATACACATATTTCTATTATGGTGTAGGATGTGGCTTCTTTCTTTTGTCTCAGACTTTAACCACACCCCTTCCGAGCCATGCCTAGTTTAGCCACACCCACTAATGCATGTAAACTACGCCCATTTATCTGTGCCACGCCTACATACTAATCCCATTTCAGTCTTTGACATTGATTTTTTGGTAAATATACTTACCTATGCCAACATGGCGAACAATGATTGTATATAATTTATTGTGTAAATATTTGTTTGTTTTATGTTTTAACAAATATTAATTTATATGTATCTTTTTTCAGAGTTCATGTTTTTAATCATTTCCACTCTGAAGAGACCTCCATTATCAAAGGTCGAAACGCGTCAAGGTTTCTAGTACAAGTTTACTTTTTTGTTACATGAACTCACATGGTTGTATTTATGTATCTACTTTTAAATCGCATTTTGGAACTCATGTCTTGATCCCACTAAAACGCTTTTTTTCACCATGTATCTTTTTAATAAATTATTTCTTGAACTTTGGAATCCATTCTAATTTTTTGCTACAACTCAAAGCCCCTTGGGGTACCTTTCCTTCTATCAAATTGCTATCAGGGGTGATCAGCACCCATAACCCACAGCTAGTATCGTTGTCACTTTGCTAAGACTCTATACATCTGATCACTGGGTCTGCCATATTTGATAATTCCAAGTTTAGGTAAAGCAACTTGCCCATCATTACTTATTATCTGCTGTTGTTTTTTTGGTTTTTTTTTGCAATGCTGGTTTACATAGGGCCATTGCATCATGTGATATTGTACACTCAGAGCTCAGTCACATTTATTGTCACTGAAGTACGATCCATGTTCAGGTCGCTCCAATTGTCACCTGCAAAAGGTGAGGGTACATTTTCCAGCGGTGACACCTGTTCTTGTAACAAGGAATCCACAAGAGGAAATCCTCTTACTTTGTAGATTATTCCTTTTACTTCTTATTGCATCCTTCGGGACAGGGAAGAATAACACATTCACTTCTAGAATTGGTAGTTAGAGTCACAGGGGCAGTATTGTAATGTCTTTCTATTTCTGACTATGAAGGCCCTACACTTCAGTTTACTGTAGTCAGATCATTTTATATTTTAAAAATAAATAAAAAATCCTCTCAGGCTGGAATGGTTTATTTTCTTTTGGATAATTATATCTTGCATTGCAAATAAAATAAGTTGAACTTTATAATCGATTTACAGAAACTGAGTCATCCTGTTTGTTTCTGTCAGACAATAAAATGGAACATATGGCATCTGCTATAATCATATGATTTGCACAACAATAGCAGAAAATTATAACGTTAAACAACCATTACATATTGACAATAAGAAGGAAAACTGTCATAAAAACCCTGCATTAAACAATTTTGCAAACTTAGAGTTTGTGGACTTTTTGAAACTTCTCTTGGCATTTTGTATTATCTATGTTTATTTGAAAACCTGGAGAAGGAAAGGTTAGGTAAAAAAAAAAACATTTTAGCAAAAGTGTATGGGAAAATTACATTCAATGAAGTACAATGAAGTACACTCAACTGAAGGACAAGTTTAGATTTAAATGGTACTTTAAAATACAGAACATTAGCTATCTTTTATGAAGGTACATCTAAAGTCTTTTTTTTTTATAGAGTAGAGAATGATTAGGGAACACATAGGCAAGATTCCCCTCACTTCCTGTCCTATAAACACAACAAGAAGTGACAAAAGAAAATCACTAACATGAGAAAAATGCCCTCTTATACAGTTGTCATCAGGATTATTGCCTCTATTTGGAAGATTTCTCCTTTATTTCTGTTCTAGTGACAACCTAAGTTTTTGGATTTGTAATCACTTTCAGCAATTAAACATTTGACAGGGGTTCCAATCTAACCCCTCACCACTCCTATACAAAAAACAATAATAATTAAAAATGTAAATTTATATGTATCAGACATTGTAGATCCCAGGCAAAATGCACAGCGCCATACGATTGTCTCTATGCCTTGTGATTGCCAATCACAGCAATCACAAATGTAAATACTGCAAGTGAGAGCCCATCCCTCCCTTTTAAAAATGGAGGATGGGGAGGAAGTGGTATTTCTGAATGAATATTTAAAACAGAGATTAGGCGACAACAGCTTTAAGGTGGTTTCAATTATTTCATGAATAATTTGTGGGATTATTTTTTTTTCCTTTTCACCCCTCCTGTCTTCCTGTCCTCTGAGTGTGAGCAGTATTTTTTATCTCCCACCTCTCGCTAACCTGTATAATAATGTTTTCCTCTCCACATACCCTGCACATGAACCCCCTTGTCTCCATCGTCCCACTGTATGTGGCCTGTTAATTAGAGCAGTTGTAAACCACTACAGTAAAAAAAAAGTAAACTTTCTCCCGTAAGACAATTGCATAATGTGGTAGTATGCATTAAATTCTAGCACATTATAAAATACTTATCTTATTACGAAGACCTCCAGTGGCACACTGTTACTGTTGACAGGACTTCCAGCTTTCCCTGGTCTTCCTTCTGAGTTTGCGGGCTCCGGCTGTGTGAATGGCCGGAGCTGAGATGATGTCCCTCCTGTGCATGTGCGTGGGAGCCCTTGGTTCCGGCACAGTGCTCTGAAGGTCTGGCACGGTATGCAGGACCTTCTGAGTGCATGTGCCAGTGACCAGCTGCATCCAGTGTAAATATCTCCTCAACCTTGCACAATTCCTCCACCAACTATAGTCCCTCCTCAGTACAGACCCCCCCCCCCTTCAGTACAGACCACCCCTCAGTACAGACCCCTCTCCACTAACTAAAGATCCCCCACCTGCAGTATAGATCCCCTTACTAAGAACAGACCCCCCTTCCTCAGTATAGACCCCCCACTAAGTACAGACCTACCTCCCTCACTACAGACACCCCCATCATTATACAATCCCCCCTCTTAGTGCAGACACCGCTCCTTTTGTGCAGAACCCCCATCAGTATAGAATCTCCCTTAGTGCAGACCCCCAATCAGCATAGATTCCCCCCCTTAGTTCAGACCCCCACAGTATAGACACCCCCCTTAGTGCAGACCCCCCATCAGTATGGACACCTCCTTAGTACAACTCCCCATCAGTATAGACACCCATCCTTAGTGCAAACTCCTGCAGTATAGGCACCCCTCTCCCCTCCCATAGAGTCCCACTACACATGTCCATCTACTAATCTACTTATAATGGAGTGTACAGACCTCAGAACACCGTGGCCACAGATGTATACACACATCGGTGTGTGTCCCTCGGGCTCCTCCTCCTCATTGGATGTAAACAGAGAGAAGGAGGCGGCTTCAGTCCGCTCCACTTGGGACACAGAGTGAGGTGCAGATCATTAGGGCAGCGGGTAGTGTTAGCGGTGCCGCTATCCACGCATTTCACCCCTTTGGCGGGTGTCACCCGGGTGTGGCCTGCACCCCCTGCCCCCACCTAGCAACGCCACTGATCTGAGCCATCCTTAGAGAGCAGCCACCTGTGATTGATACTTCCATCATCCTGTTTGTATTCAAAGAACAGATTGTGTGTATGACACCAATCCACGCTTTGCTAGGCTCATATAACTTAGAGCATGGGTCTTCAAACTACGGCCCTCCAGTTGTTCAGGAACTACAATTCCCATCATGCCCAGTCATGTCTGTGAATGTCAGAGTTTTACAATGCCTCATGGGATGTGTAGTTCCGCAACAGCTGGAGGGCCATAGTTTGAGGATCCCTGACTTAGTATAGTCATCTGGTTAGGGCACAGCCTTTCTTTTTTCACGGTGCAAGGTGCACTTTTGGTGTTCAATCGTTTATCATCACTGAGACACGAATATTTAGGAACTTTAGGATTATTTCTTCAAGGAATTTAAACATTATTATTTTAGATGTTCTCATGGACTTATCACTGTATATATAGTTTTTATTTTGGTTTTATCACCTCATATTTTAGCGCAGCAATTCTGCGTTTTCTAAAGCTGATGCTACACTCACCCACAATTTAATTGAACTTAAGTATCTGCATCTGGACCTTACATGAACAGTATATAAGCAGCTTGGTTAGAAAATAATATAAGAAGGAGAGATGAGACAGGATTTATCTTGAAATAAACATCAGAATGTGGTATTTAAGAGACAACAGGAAAAAACAAAATGTGTGTGTGTGTCTGAGCACTTGAACAGACAAAAACCTCAAGACACAAAGCAGGAATTACTAATTACTCTGCAGTATAGATTAGAATTAGACATTAGGCAGCTGAGGTACAGCTGTCAAAATATTGTGTGGTACCTTTACGGCACTTAGGCAACAAAATAGGCTGCTAACGATGACGCAAAGGGAAGCATTTATCCTGTAGCAAAATAGGAAGCTTGGTGGCAGGGGTGCAGCTGCAGAAACATTGTGTGGCCCCTTAACAGTGCTGAAGCATTGATATACACCAGTGCCCAGGTTTTAAGTATTACCTTGGGGAGATGCGGACTAGAATGCTGCAATCACTGAGTAGCAAATCATATTACCTGTGATATATTTCAGGACACGGTTGATGACCACTGATATACACCACCAACTTTGAGGCAAAAATCAGGATTTTTCTTGCAACAAACATTTGAAATTTGGCAGCCGAGGTCCAGCTGTAGAAATATAATGTGACACTTTGCTTGATATTGGTGTTTTTTTTTTTTTTTTTGGGGGGGGGGGGGCTGATTAAAAACAAAGTTGGTTCCTTTTAATGACAGTGAGCCTGTCCAGACGTGCGGACAGTATGTCCGCTTTTTCATCCATCCGTTTGCGGATTAAAAAGGGACATACATTGGTGATTGCGGGTGTCAGCGGATAAACATCCGCTGACACCCGTAATCACGCGCCTCCGCAAAGATCCGATTTTGCAGACAGAAGAAGATCCTATTTTTTCTTCCATCTGCAGATCGGATCGGATGAACACGTTGGTTATCAGATAGGATTCCGCCATTATCCGCAAATGCAGAAAAGAGGATTTATATGCAGCACCTATTCAAAATGCCACATTTTAGACTGTTATGTTAGCTGTAGATCAGCCATTTTGCACTAGTATAGGGGATCTAATTTAGTGGTTGACCTTCTTGAATGACTTGAATCTTGGGGTGATTGTACAGGCATTTTGAACATAAAGGACCCAATTTTCCACAAATTGTCTGCAGTGGAAGAATCCCAATCCTTGATATTTTTGAGGACAGTCCTCAACTATCTTACTCCACCCACACACAACTCCCTGGGTTTGGAAGGGGTAAAACATCCCTTTTTGAAGCCTGCGCAAAGTGACACCTTGTTTTGTGTTATCATTTCTTATTTTCATATATGTTTTACACATATACTTTTTTAATGTTTTTTATATATACAATTGTAAATAACTGTAATAAAACAGGTATTCTGTAAAGGTCTCAGCATTACTCACACAGCTCGTAGACAATTTTTTTTTGTAGTCTACTGGTGTTAGAATAGGAGTTCCGGGCCGGAAGCCGGGATTAGTCCACCAATCAGGATTAGGGGGGAGTATTTTAGGCTTCAGTAAGATGGTGGCGTAGAGCTTCCTGAAGACGCTATTACGACAAAACATGTGGAGGCCGGACTATGCACGCCAGAATGCGGGTACGTTATGATGTCACATCCGGTTTCCAGGTTTTGTAACACACGCTGGCTCCAGTGAGACGAACAGCGACGGTATTAGTGGAGACTGTGTGTATTGGTGCCGAGATACTGGGCACCAATAAATGTAAGTGTACATGGGTTTTAACTTTATTGTCCATGATTTTTATACCATAAATATTGCACAATGATAGTATTTATTTTCTGGTGCTGATTTAATATTAGCTGGGAGAAAATTTAGGATAATCCATTGGAGGGAAGAACCAGTCATTTACAAGAACAAATACAGGTTCACCCCAGACCTATATTAAGTACTAAATGACCTCCTATACTAAGGGGTCACTTTACATGCAATGGGTGCATTGGTGTATCACACGTGGTGGAGCACAGGAGTGGTTAACTAAGAGAGCACAAAGCACTTTTTCACAATGGTTGTGTGGGAATTTCATTATGTTAAATATACAGTATCTCACAAAAGTGAGTACACCCCTCCCAGTTTTGTAAATATGTTATTATATCTCTTCATGTGACAACACTGAAGAAATTACACTTTGCTACAATGTAAAGTAGTGAGTGTAAAGCTTGTATAACAGTGTAAATTTGCTGTCCCCTCAAAATAGCTCAACACACAACCATTAATGTTTAAACCACTAGCAACAAAAGTGAATACACCTCTAAGTGAAAATGTCCAAATTGGGGCAAATTAGCCAATTTTTTCCTTCCTGGTGTCATGTGACTCATTAGTGTTACAAGGTCTCAGGTGTGAATAGGGAGCAGGTTTCTTAGATTGTGTGTTATCGCTCTCACTCTCTCATACTGGTCACTGGAAGTTCAACATTAAACCTCATGGCAAAGAACTCTCTGAGGATCTGAAAAAAAAAGAATTGCCGCTCTACATAAAGATGGCCTAGGCCAGTGATGGCGAACCTTGGCACCCCAGATGTTTTGGAACTACATCTCCCATGATGCTCATGCACTCTCTGCAATGTAGTTAAGCATCATGGGAAATGTAGTTCCAAAACATCTGGGGTGCCAAGGTTTCGCCATCACTGGCCTAGGCTATAAGAAAGTTTGCCAAGACCCTGAAACTACAGCATTGTGGCCAAGACCATACAGCAGTTTAACAGGACAGGTTCCACTCAGAACAGGCCTCGCCATGGTCAACCAAAGAAGTTGAGTGCACGTGCTCAGTGTAAACGTCAGAGGTTGTCTTTGGGAAATAGACGTATGAGTGCTGCCAGCATTGCTGCAGAGGCTGAAGGGGTGGGGGGTCAGCCTGTCAGTGCTCAGACCATATGCAGAAACACTGCATCAAATTAGTCTGCATGGCTGTCATCCCAGAAGGAAGCCTCTTCTAAAGATGATGCACAAGAAAGTCCTGCAAACAGTTTGTTGAAGACAAGAAGACTAAAGTACATGGATTACTCCAACTATGTCCTGTGGTCTGATGAGACGAAGATAAACTTATTTGGTGTCAAGCGTGTGTGGCGGCAACCAGGTTGAGGAGTACAAAGACAAGTGTGTCTTGCCTACAGTCAAACATGGTGGTGGGAGTGTCAGGGTCTGGGGCTGCATGAGTGCTGCCAGCACTGGGGGGAAAGTTCATTGAGGGAATGTAAATATGTACTGTGACATACTGAAGTAGAGCATGATCCCCTCCCTTTGGAGACTGGACTGCAGGGCAGTATTCCAACATGATAACAACCCCAAACACGCCTCCAAGACAACCACTGCCTTGCTAAAGAAGCTGAAGGTGATGTACTGACCAAGCATGACTCCAGCCCTAAACCCTATTGAGCATCTGTGGGGCATCCTTAAATGGAAGGTGGAGGAGCGCAAGGTCTCTAACATCCACCAGCTATTTAATGTCGTCATGGAGGATTACAACGTGTGAAGCTCTGGTGAACTCCATGCCCAAGAGGGTTAAGGCAGTGTTGGCAAATAATGGTGGCCACACAAAATATTGACACTTTGGGCCCAATTTGGAAATTTTCACTTAAGGGATGTACTCACTTTTGTTGCCAGCGGTTTAGACATTAATGGCTGTGTGTTAAGTTATTTTGAGGGGACAGAAAATGTAACCTGTTATACAAGCTGCACACTCACCACTTTACATTGTAGCAAAGTGTAATTTTTTCAGTGTTATAGTGTTATAAAGATATAAAAAAATATTTACAAAAATGTGAGGGGTGTACTCACTTTTAATACTGTATATTTATAAGTATAGTTTACAGTGGATTTGATGGTTTAAGTTTAGATGTGAGCGCCAAACCCTTTTATTTTTTATTTATTTGTTTCCTTATGCATGTGGTACCCAAATAGCTGGTACTTTTATCATGCCTGATACACCACAGGCAGGGGTTGCAGATCTCAATGATGCTGTTGGCAGCAGATACTACAGAGGTGCAGAGGAGATAGCAGCTGCTAGCACTCGTAGGGCAGTGCTGCCAGATGGAGTAGGATGGCTGCAGCTGCAGCCATGATCCTGATATAACCGCTTCCCATCCAGGATGTATATAAAAGTAGGCTGGATGGGAAGTGGTTAAACAAAACAACCCCTCAAGACAGTAGTGTATTTAGGTTTTGTGCTGCCCTAGGCCTGACAAAATCCATGCACCCCCTATTTTAAATATGCCCCACCCCTTTCTGTTTAAGACCTGTCCTGAAATTTTTGAGTAGGGACACTAATTCTTAGGGCCTGAGGGGCATTGATTCTCTTAATTTGCATAGATTTCCTCTCACTTCCTGTTTGGCTATGGGGCAGGAAGTGAAGGGAAATCTCTGCAATGGGACAGGGATGGTAAAAACATAAACTGACAGGGGCTATAACCCTCCCTTAAATAAAAGTGTTGCCTATATTTCTACTTTAAGCACACATTTCTAATAATTTTATGGAGAGGACCAAGAAGATATAACCAGTGAGGAAGGTTTGTGGTCCAGGCTGATAGGACAGTCAAAATTATAAGCAGCTTGCGTTACACTAACAGTGTAGCACAAGCCGGCGGAGACTTTTTGTGCTGCCCCCCTGCAAGTGCTGCCCTAGGACTGGGCCTTGTTGGCCGAGGCCAGGATACAGCGTTGCCTCAAGGGAGCATGCTCAAGAAACCAATTATTTTGTTGATTTATAGAGAGATGGGCAGCAGTAAGGGAGTAAAGCAATTAACTAACCTACAATGGGCTAATATTTATTATTATCCAGCTTCAACCAGCAGACATATCATGTTAAAGGCAACTCTAATGCCGTGTACACAGGACCATTTTTCGGGTTCTAAAAAATTCCTTTTTTTTTTTTATGTCATGAAAAACGATCGTGTTTGGGCTCCAGAGCATTTTTCACGATCTAAAAAATGGGCATTAAAAATTTCGAACATGCTCTATTTTTTCACAACGTTTTTAACGTTGTCGTTTTTAAGGTTGTAAAAAATGGTTGTGTGTTGGCTTTAACGATGTGAAAAAAATGTGCATGCTCAGAAGCAAGTTATGATACCGGAGCGCTTGTTCTGGTAAATCTACCGTTCGTAATGGAGTAAGCACATTCATCACGCTGTAACAGACAAAAAAGCGCGAATCGTCTTTTACTAACACAAAATCAGCAAAAGCAGCCCAAAGGGTGGCGCAATCAGAATGGAACTTCCCCTTTATAGTGCCGTCATACGTGTTGTACGTCACTGCGCTGTGCTAGAGCATTTTTTTTCACGATCGCGTGTAGGCAAGGCCACTTTAATGATCGGGTTGAAAAAAACGTTGTTTTTTCTAGACCCTTAAAAACTTCATTTTTTTAGAACCTGAAAAACGGTCGTGTGTATGCGGCATAACTGTAATGGGTACAAGCATAAAAAAGGAAAGGTAACAGAATAGTCGTGGTTGCAAACGAAATGGTACAGGACACATGTGGAGGTCAGGGAGTGTGGCTCTGTTGTGGCCTAATCCTCAGATGCAGCTTTTGGGCTCAAGATGGTCATTCACTTTCAGTCATTTCCCGAGAAACTTTGTGGATTGCAACAGCAAGAAAACGGTGCTGATATGCAAGGCCGAGGAGCTTACATGAGTGGTGAATGACCAACCTATGAGTGCGGTCACAAGGAGTCAGTGAGTACCCCTGAATGCAGGTGTTTGGTGGCAGTCATGAACGTGGAGCATAGCAATTTGTGGACTGGAGAGGATTTTGCCCAATGTAGTGAGCTGCTGTTGCATCTGTGCTGATGAATACTGATGTGTGTTTTATTAGAACATAATCATACCATTTCTTTATTTTGTGTAAAAACGAGTCAAATGTAATTAAAAGGATGATCAAAAGCTTTCTTGTTGTGAATTGTAAACATCAGCTTTCTTTAAGGATAATATATTTTATCATCCCAAGTTTCATAAACTTGCAAATTCAGATAAAAGAAGAGAAAATGTTTATAAAAACTGAAACAGCCCATCATCTGCAGAGGTAATTGTATTTTTCATTGTGATTTGCTGGCTAAAGCATCTAATATAATGACTATAAAAACAAAACTGTATCTGAAGATAGAGCATTCAAAAAGAAAATCTCAAAGAAGGACAATAATATTTTCATTGGTGGCTATAAAGGAACACAGACACGCAGATACAAGTTTTTAATATATAATATAATTAACCACTTAAGCCCCGGACCAATATGCTGCTAAATGCCCAGAGGCATTTTTTACAATTCGGCACTGCGTCGCTTTAACAGACAATTGCGCGGTCGTGCGACGTGGCTTCCAAACAAATTTTGCGTCCTTTTCTTCCCACAAATAGAGCTTTCTTTTGATGGTATTTGATTGCCTCTGCAAATTTTTATTTTTTGCGCTATAAACAAAAATAGAGCGTCCATTTTTGAAAAAAAAAACAATGGGGTAGATTCACATACACTTAATATTCCGCTGCGTAATCGAAATACTCTACGCTGCCGTATTTTACCAGGCTCTACACCGAATCCTGGTAGATTTTTGCCCGTACGCTACGGCGGCGTAGTCTATTTCTCGCCGCGTAATCGAAATACGTGATTAGGGGGCGTGAAGCATTTAAATTAAGCGTGTCCCCGCGGCGATCGAACTGCGCATGCTCCGTTCAGAAATTTCCCGCCGTGCATTGCGCGAAATCACGTTGTTACGTCATTCGTTGTTTGAGTAGCGTCGTTTACGAACATTCCTATTCCTGGACGACTTACGTGAAAAATAATAAAAGACGTCGGAAAACGTAGAAATTTGACGTGGAAACGACGGCCATACTTAACATGGGCTGTCTAATATTAGAGCAGCAAAAAGCTGGTATAGTGTTACGCAAATAAAAGATGACTAAAGATGCCGTAAGAGATTGCGAATGAAGATCGTAATTTCGGGGATCGCCGGCAAAAGCTCATTTGCATACCCCGACGCGGAAAACGACAGGAAGTCCACCCAGTGGCCGCAATTTTATTGCAGCATAGATCCGAAGGCGTACGAACACGTAATCCAGTCGAATTGAAGCCCGCAGCCGTCTATTCATGGTTTGAGGCTTCCGACTAGCTATAAAACGTGCGTAATTTGAAATTACTCCAGTCTAACACTAGTTAGACAGGAGTAAGGGCTCTGTGAATCTGGCCCACCGTGTGTAGCAAAAACGTCGTTTAAAACGACGTTTTTCAACCCGCGCATGCCCAGAAGCTAG
This sequence comes from Rana kukunoris, assembly GCA_029574335.1. Classification (NCBI taxonomy): domain Eukaryota; kingdom Metazoa; phylum Chordata; class Amphibia; order Anura; family Ranidae; genus Rana; species Rana kukunoris. Next base: position 201,082,385 of record CM056049.1, on the reverse strand, counting down.
TTATGAAGCGAGCTTCAATGGAAAAGAGTGGTGAACGTAACCTCGCTTTTTGTGAAAAAAACGATGGTGTGTATGCAACATCGTCTTTGAAAAGTGACGTTTCAAAAACGTCGTTTTTTACTTCACAGAAAACGTTGTTTTTTTTCATCACAAAAAATGATCGTGTGTACGCGGCATTAGTCAAACATTTAGGCCAACATTTATTCAGCCACATGTCTTTACTAAAAAAAATTTGCAATAAAAAAAAATTAGCTATCTAGCGGCAACAGCTACACTAATACAGCGATCAGAAAAATTATCGCTTAGTGACGCTGGCAATAGGGGGTGAAAGGGTTAACTAGGGCAGTGATCAAGGGGTTTAAACATTATTAGGGGATGGTACAGGGCTACCCTGAACCTAACACTAACTGCCTGTCACAGTAACTGTCACACTGACACTAAATGCAGTGATCAGTACATATATGATCACTGCATTCAGTGCCAGTGTGACAGGGGGGTGGGGGGGGGGTGATCGCAAGGGGTTAACCACTTTAGCCCCGGACCATATTGCTGGTCAAAGACCAGAGCACTTTTTGTGATTCGGCACTGCATCGCTTTAACTGACAATTGCGCGGTCGTGCGATGTGACTCCCAAACAAAATTGGCGTCCTTTTTTTCCCACAAATAGAGCTTTCTTTTGGTGGTATTTGATTATCTCTGCGATTTCTATTTTTTGCGCTATAAACAAAAATAGAGCGACAATTTTGAAAAAAATTCAATATTTTTTACATTTTGCTATAATAAATATCCCCAAAAAATATATAAAAAAACATTTTTTTTCCTCAGTTTAGGCCGATACGTATTCTTATACATATTTTTTGAAAAAAAAAAATCGCAATTAGCGTTTATTGATTGGTTTCCGCATAATTTATAGCGTTTACAAAAAAGGGGATAGTTTTATGGCATTTTTAATAATATTTTTTTTTTACTAGTAATGGCGGCGATCAGCGTTTTTTTTTCAGTACTGAGACATTATGGCGGACACATCGGACAATTTTGACAAATTTTTGGGACCATTGTCCTGATTTTTATAGCGATCGGCCGCTAAAGGGAGGACGTAGAGCTACGTGCTCTCGCCCAGCAGTGCCGACCTGCCGCCGTAGAATGACGGTGGGCTGGTCGGCAACTGGTTAATGTGCCTATGTGTACTGGTGTCAGTGTAGTCTTGGTGCAGACTTACTGTGACCCTTCTCTCATCTCGGCGGTTTGAAAATACCGCCGAGATGAGAGCTGCATCACTTCCTCTGCCTATGTTTACATTTTACAGGCAGAGGAAGTGACACGGCGGCGGCGCACAGGATTGGCTGGGAGCGATCATGAGGGGGCGGACAGAATCGAACCGCCGCCCCCTCGAGTCGGATCGCTCCGGGAGGTAAGCCGCCCGCAACGGAGGGGGTCCCGATCGGACCCCCGACCCGCTAGAAGGCAGGGACGTAAATATACGCCCATCTGCCTGTACGTGCCATTCTGTGGAAGTACATAGGCGTGCGGCGGGCGTTAAGTGGTTAAAGGGGTTGGAAAGGTTCGTCTTTTATTTTCTAAATGGGTTCCTTTAAGCTAGTGCATTGTTGGTTCATCGATTGTAGGCTCAAGTGACTATCGTATTCTGCTGGTGTTGCTGTGTCCTGTTGCTGCGCTGTCTTTTAAGGCTTGTTTTTTAACTCAAATTGTGAGTATAATGATTGATTTTAATATTTTAATAAAATTCACTCAAATGGTATCACACTAGGTCGGTGCGCCCTCCGTTCTTTTTTCCTCTTTTCTTAGCTTCATGAATTCCCACGATTCTGAGGAGGGCTGCAAGACTCTGGAAGATACCTTTTAATTGGATTACACCACCCCATAGCAAAAAATAACGGAGCGCAGGATATTTGTCTTTGTTTGTTGGTTCACTTACCTTTTCCTTCAATTTCCCTTCTAAATGTTTTTTTTCTTTGTTTGAATTTCTCACTTCCTGTTTCTCCTCAGTAAGCTTTCCACCATCATCCGAGTGGTGGAAAGTCATTTAGAACAGCTTACTGAACACCTTACTGAGGAGGAACAGGAAGTGAGAAATTCAGACAAAGAAAAAAAACATTTAGAAGAAAAATTTAAGGAAAAGGTAAGTGAACCAACAATGCACTAGCTTAACCACTTAAGGACCCCTTCACGCCGATATACGTCGGCAGAGTGGTACAGCTTAAGCCCAGCCATGGGGTCGCGAGCTTCGTGACCGTGCCCGCGGGACCTGATCGCCGCCGGTGTCCCACGATCGGTCACCGGAGCTGAAGAACGGGGAGAGGTGTGCCCACGGCTGGGCTTAAAGAGACACATACAGGTACGTGATTGTGCCCAGCCGTGCCATTCTGCCGACGTATATTGGCGTGAAGGGGTCCTTAAGTGGTTAAGCTAGTGCATTGTTGGTTCACTTACCTTTTCCTTCAATTTCCCTTCTAAATGTTTTTTCTTTTTTCTTTGTCTGAATTTCTCACTTCCTGTTCCTCCTCAGTAAGGTGTTCAGTGAGCTGTTCTAAATGACTTTCCACCACTCAGGGGATGGTGGAAAGCTTACTGAGGAGAAACAGGAAGTGAGAAATTCAAAAAAAGGAAAAAAAACATTTAGAAGGGAAATTGAAGGGAAAGGTAAGTGAACCAACAATGCACTGGCTTAACCACTTAAGACCCGGACCTTTAGTCAGCTAAAGGACCCGGCCAGGTTTTGCGATTCGGCACTGCGTCGCTTTAACAGTCGTGCGACGTGGTTCCCAAACAAAATTGGCGTCCTTTTTTTCCCACAAATAGAGCTTTCTTTTGGTGGTATTTTATCACCGGTTTTAATTTTTTGCGCTATAAACAAAAATAGAGTGACAATTTTGAAAAAAATGCAATAAAAAAAAATATATATAAATATAAATATAAATATATATTTTCCTCAGTTTAGGCCGATACGTATTCTTCTACCTATTTTTGGTAAATAAAAATCACAATAAGCGTTTATCGGTTGGTTTGTGCAAAATTTATAGCGTTTACAAAATAGGGGATAGTTTTATTGCATTTTTATTATTATTCGCCACAGTGAAGAACGGGGAAGCCGTGTGTAAACACGGCTCTCCCCGTTCTTCAGCTCCGGGGACTGATCGCCGGACTCCAGCGGTGATTGGGTCCACGAGTCCTGCGGTCCCGGAACTTTGGACTGGGCGCGCGCCCGCGACCCACTGAGTACTAGTACAGGATGTACCTGTACATGGATGTACCCAGCCGTGCCATTCTGCGGACGTATTTGTGCAGGAGGCTGTCCTTAAGTGGTTAAAGGAACCTATTTAGAAAATAAAAGACGAACCTTTACAAACCCTTTAATTATATTATATATTAAAAACATTTCTCGGCGTGTCTGTGTTCCTTTATAGCCACCAATGAAAATATTATTGTCATTTTTTGCGATTTTCTTTTTGAATGCTCTATCTTCAGATACAGTTTTGTTTTTATAGTCATTATATTAGATGCTTTAGGCCAGCAAATCACAGTGAAAAATACAATTACAGTACCTCAGCAGATGATGGGCTGTTTCAGTTTTATAAACATTGTTCTCTTCTTTTATTTGAATTTGCAAGTTTATGAAACTTGGGATGATAAAATATATTATCCTTAAAGAAAGCTGATGTTTACAATTCACAACAAGAAAGCTTTTGATCATCCTTTCAATTACAATTGACTAGTTTTTACACAAAATAGAGAAATGGTATGATTATGTTCTAATAAAACACACATAAAAGCAAAGATATTGGGGACCTCAATTATCTGTAATGGGGAGTTGGGCATTGACGGTAAATTAATTGGTGAGTGGCTTTCAAATTTAAGGTCGAACCTTATATTTTCCCACTTTATGTACAGGGACAACATGTCTTTTTGTTGATTGCCAAATATAATATGCAATATCTGTAGATATTTGTAGGAATTCAACTGTGTTAGTGAACAATAAGTGGGTAGTTCAGTAGAAGTACTGAAGGGATTATCGTATATTATTAAGTATATTTGCACACAGTGACAAAAAAGGAAAGGGGGAGGGGAAGGGGGAGATTCGGCCAATAGGAGGGCCTAAAGGGGTTACTATAAGCAGCAATTAATAATCAAATTGATCATCAATTGCTGCTTATAGTAACCCCTTTAGGCCCTCCTATTGGCCGAATCTCCCTCTTCCCTTTCTTTTTTGCCATACATATTTGGTTACAGCAACAGTACCCAACCGGGCATATGATCTATTATAGGTTTTTGACACCAACTACCTTTACACTAGTGGAATCTTGCGCACTTCCCTTTTCCCCTTACCCTTTTACATTTTGCACAGAGTGGCGGCTGGCGCCTCACCCGGATCAATGCCACCAACCCCAACCACCTGCCCCCACCCACACCCCCGGGGGAGACGGACAGGAGGCAGTGACCCCCCGCATGGGAGACTGATGGGAGGCCATGATCAGAGGCCTTACCGTAAGAAGGCAGATGGGATGCGAGCCAAGATGAAGAGATGAGCTTGACGAGGGAAGAGCCGGGGGCTTCTCCTCCAGGCCAAACAGGAAGTGGGTCCTGGGACTCCCTGGCCAATCGAGTCTCAGGACCAGCTTCCTGATTGACTGTGCTTAAAAAAAAAAAAACATTGGAATCCATGTGTCTGGAGCCCTGCATGTAGATTAGGGACCAGACACAAGGATTAGGGGGGCGGCGCCCATTCGCCCCTAATGGACAAGCAATCGCTGATTGCACAAGTGATAAATTAACAATTTAATAAAGTGGTGTTAAATCCAGAAACAAAACATTTAATATATTGCAATTTACCAATCCTTAGATATGGTGGCTGCATTGGGCTAACTTTATTTTATACCTGGTGATCCAGCCAGTAACACCTGTCTTACGGTTTTTCCTCTGTCGATTAAGGATCACCTTTGTACAGCATTTTACATTTGGGGAGAAGGAAGAGTTAGATGCACTACCAAATTTAGATGGACTTAACAAACAAATTAAACCTGATCTCCAGCCAACACTTTTTCAAGATCTATCACCCGAAAAAAAAAGTATGGTAAACCCCCCAGGGATCCCTGCTTACATAGCACTTGTCTCCATTAATTTTAGAGTAGTGGATAATAAATAAACATTTTCTCTCCAGGGAAATGCTGCCATGTGCTTGCTGTTAAACATCTGCATGGCTTCATATAAACATCTTCTGATTGTTACAGTACTCACAGGTAACTTTAGACTTTCTTTGATCACCCTGAAGCTGATCAATGGCTGAGTATTTGCCATTTTGACTATACTTCGATCCATTTGAATGGTAGTTTTCCCTTTTCTTCAACGCCTTTCTGGTTTTGGTTGTAATTTTTAAAGCATTTGAGATCATTTTAGCCGAGCAGCCCATCAGTTTCTGTATTTTTATATATGTTTTTCCCTGATTGATCTGGTTAGTGATGTTGGACTGCTATTATTTTGAACACAACTGTATAGAATACCATCAAGCTGTGGTTAAGAGTGAGGCTGTCGGGTTGAGAAGGAGTTGCCAGTCAACATGAACTGAACATGTTAAGCTCCAGCAACAATGACAGAATCAGACTATGGGCCAGATTCTCAAAAGAGATACGACGGTGTATCACAGGAAACAACGTCGTATCTCTGTTTTTTTCCCCGGGTATCTATGCGTCTGATTCATAGAATCATTTACGCATAGATACAGCGAAGATCCGACAGGTGTAAAACACTTACACCGTCGGATCTTAGATGTAATTACTTCGCTGGCCGCTAGGTGGCCTTTACGTTGATTTGTCATTTGCCTATGCAAATGAGCCTAATACGGCGATTCCCGAACGTTTTTACGCCGCCTCGTCGTCGTTTACGTAGTTTCCGTAAGCATAAACCTACCCCTGCTATATGAGGGGTAGGCTTACGAAGTTCCGTCCTATGCCATGTTAAGTATGGCGTCGGGTCAGCGTCATCTTTTTCCGTTCGTTACGTCGTTTTACTAAGTCGTTCGCGAATAGGGCATTGCGTAAGTGATGATCACGTCGTTTTCAACAACGTTTTCCGACGTGAGCTGGAGCATGCGCACTAGGCTTTTTTCCTGGCCGGTGCATGCGCAGTTCGATCGACGCGGGGGGCGCGCTTAATTTAAATACAAGCCGCCCCTTTGAATTACGCGGGGATACTCCGGGCCATTTACACTACGCCGCCGCAAACTACGGAGCAAGTGCTTGGAGAATACGCCACTTGCTCCAGTAAGTTGCGGCGGCTTAGTGTAAATGGCTTACGATACGCCGCCGCGGATTCTACCAGAATCTGGCCATATAAGTTCCCCTGGATACAGGGAAATTCTTTTTGCTATGAGTCATGCAACCAAATATCCAGTCATGGAAAAGACAGAGATGTTAATACTAATGTGGTAAAAATAAATAAATACGTTTTTCCTTACCACTAACTGCAGATGCAGGGGACCAAATATCTGGTGCCAATGCTGAGAGGCATTGCCAACTGAGCAGAATGAGGACTATGAGGCCATAAGAGATGCAATAACCTGAAATTATCAATTGACACCAGAAGAATACCACAAAAAAATCAGGTCATTGCAGAAGAAAAACTGCAGACTTCTATACAGAGGTGATTAGCCACTTACGCATCACATTCTAGAAGTAAATGGATTGAGAAAGGATTTCTATGAACCTGACATTCCAGGATCAACTTCTACATATCTGTTGTACTGAAAATTGACAGCTGTGTTTGAACAGAAGTCTGAGCCTGCCAACGTGGCAAAAGAGTTGGCACTTGGGCTTCTAACCACTGAAGGGCTCCCCCAAGTGGCTGGAAAGGAGGGAAATCACCAGCAGCATCTTCTACAAGCAACAAGCATATGGAGCTCCTGAGAAAAAAGCAGTATCAGCTGACACCCACAGAAGCTATAATTGTGGCAAGCCTGAATGCCTCAGGAGAAATAATTAATGAGGAGAAAAGGCCATCACCTGGCTTTTATCACCAACTCATATTTCTCTGTGTCACTTGTCCATGGAAAAGTGAGGGGCTACAATGCTGTGAACCAAGATATGTGTGTGAGCCTCACAGGCTATATGGAAATTAAGTTTGGTGCTCCCCGCTGTGAGTGCTGGCTGGAAACTGAGCTCATTTATGCTCCAGGCCAGTGACTGGAGTTGAGAAACACTGCTCCAGGCAACGATAGAGAGTGATAGGTGTCCCGGGAGTCAACCATCAAGTTATAGCCTGCAGTGTGTTAATGAATGGCAGTCTCAGCCTGGACCCCGTCAGACCACGCCCCCCAACACATTTTACTCCGCCCACCTGAGCTTACCTATGGGGACCAATACTAACCTACAGCCTTTTCACTGTGGGTAACAGAACCATGACTGGCTTCCAACACACCAGAGCAGAAGTCACACTTGTTCACCCTGAGTTGGTAAAAGGAAAGCACATCATCCTGGAAAAGTTCCTTAGGGCCCTTTCACACTGGTGCGTTTTTGCGGTAAAAATAGCGCTATTAATATGCTCATAAAACGCTCCCCATGCCCCTCTCCCATTGAAATGAATTAAAAAACGCGGTAAAACCGCGGTGTTTTGCCGCGATTTCAATCGCGGAAAAAACAGAGATTTTGCCGCGATTTTAATTCATTTCAATGGAGGGGGGCATGGGGGGGCGTTTTAATAGCACTATTTTTACCGCAAAAACGCGGCAAAAACGCACCAGTGTGAAAGGGCCCTTACTCTTGGAGTCCAGGAAACCAATTCACGTGTACCCATTAAATAGTCTTTCATCGACTGGGGGCGGGAGGTGGGACTGATTCATCAATCAACAGCACATTGTTCCATAAGGTTCTTTACTTACTGTATATGTTCAAAGGCAAACTATAGTCTTGGTCTAATGTTCTATTTGGACATGGTGGGCAAATTTACGTAATCTCTGATCATAGGTGTATGCACTTCAGTAACCTTTGCAATAATTACCTTCAGATCCTGTAATGAAATTTTGGTGATCTTGATATTTCTTTTAGCACCAAATGAACACCTCTTGTGCTAAATTTGCTGGGCTAATTAGACCTGGGCAAATTGGCAGTCATTTCAAATTGATGTTACGTGTTGATTATTTTTATTACAGTAGAGTTATTGATACTAAATAATTCAGTGTTTTCTAAATTCATTATCCAGACATCCACATTTCAGACCTAAAGGCATGGTTCACACTGGTGCGTTTTGACATGCAATTTGGCATGTCAAAATGGCGGTATTTGCCGGAAATAGCACCATCCTAATCAGTGCGACGCCGCATCGGCGGCGCTGCTCTGATTTCAAAAAGTAGTTTCTGTACTACTTTTTACAATTTCAGCCCCCGAAATCGGGACTGCCAGCGGGAGTGAAATCATGCGAGTTCAGCTGAACTCGCACGGCTTCACTCCCACAGCCCAGTGTGAACCTGGGCAAAATGTGCATTTTAACAACATATGTGCAACACCTGAAAAAATGGGTCTGGCACAAAAATGGTTAAACAAAACAGGTTCCACATTTATACCCTCTAAGGAGGTTCTGATCATTGGTACCTAACCTTGGACACCTGATTCAAATTTTGTGGGTTTTAAATGGTGGTAAATGTAAGGATGAACTTACTTTCCACATGTGGCATACTGCATCTTTGTTACTTTGAATTGTGAATATACAATTTCAAGTATATATCTTTTACCTGTAGGAACTGCTTGAATGAAGATGTAATATATGAGTTTTCAAATATGTTGAAAAAATAAACAATTTTCATAGGGCGTGCATTAGGGGTGCTCATCTTCACCGGTCTCACAATTCGATTTGATTACGATTATCTGGTCATCGATTCGATTTGATTCCGCGATGCATCAAGATTATCGACGAGCTCTCACTTCTGCTTGGGCCGCCTAGGTGGCCCTTGCTCCCCGCAATCTTCTGAGACACATCATGGGTCCCAGAAGATTGCCCAGCTATGCAGGACAGCGCAGTAAGACATGCGCACCTGGCTGTAAAGCTGCAAGCTGTCACAGCCGGATGCCCACAGTAGTATTGCCAGCGCCGTGGACAGAATGGAGGGTTCGGGTGGCCACATCGCTGGATTGTGGGACAGGTGAGTGTCTTTTTTTATAAAAGTTAGAAGATACACTTTTTTTTTAAGCTGCTGACTTTAAATATATATATATATATATATATATATATATATATATATATATATATATATATATATATTTTTACTGAACTCAGCTTTTTAATAAAAATAACCTCACTCCCTTAAAGTTGAACTTCTGCTTTATGCCCTCCTCGCCCCTTGACATTTTTTTGGGGGGGGGTGTCCTCTTTTTAATGGGACTTCCTGTCCCGGTTGCCTAGGTGACTCCTCCTGTCGCCCTAGGTGGCCCCTCCTTGCCAGTGATCTTCTGGGACACTAGGAGTTAACACAATGGAATGTGCAAATTTAGGAGCCCAGGGAAATATCAACACAGAGCATGTGTAGGAGAAAGAATACTGCTGTAACTAAGAATACCCGTTTTGGAATACATGCCGTTCTAAATCATTAAGTGGCCACTGCTGCATGTGCTTTTTAAAATATATACAGCTTCTCATACCTGCATTTCTGTCTGTGTATACACTATATTCCGCACGTGTGACTCTGTCCTGTACGGCCCACCTCTCGTTCTCCTCTTTCCCGATGTCAGTTCTCAGCCCCGCCCACTGTCTGTACTGTAGCTATCAGATGAGAAGAGAGGCGGGCGGGGCTGACGTCAGGAGAGACGTTAAAGGCGAGAGGCAGGCCAGAGTGAACAGTCACATGAGGGGAATATACAGAGTATACAGACAGAAATATAGGTATGAAACACAGTATATTTTAAAAAGCACATGCAGCAGTGGCCACTTAATGGATTATAGCAGCATGTATTGCAAAACGGGTATTTTAATACACATGCTCGGAGCGCTCTCCCGGGAGGGGTGTGGGCAAGTCGGGATGATGTCACCCGACATCGATTAGTGAGGTCAAATGCATCGATGCCACATCGGGGGCCCCAGAATCTCGATGCAACGATTATATTCAGCACCCCTAGTGTGCATTCAATTTCACATGGCTATACAGAAGTAAGGGCAGTTCCGTCTAGTCTTAAGACATGGTGCAGGCATATGTAGAAATCCTTCCCAGTACAGCCTGATCTCACAGTATCAACAGCATCACTTTTTTACAATATTGCTCATACAAAACAATACAAAAATACATGACTTTAATCTTTTTTTGAAAGAAGTTAAACATAAGAATCCATTACAATTTAAAATATCGTTTCGGAAATCGATTACAGGAAAAGGAAAAATACCAAAAAAGAAAAGAGCTTTACTGTTAATAAGGTAACACAATGAGGTAATTGTTTAAAGTGGTCCATTGTTCCCTAAATAAAAACATTACAGTACTCCCTTTAACATCCCATAATAAAAATACAATAAAATAAAATAAGTCCAGAACAAAATTTAGCGATGATGTTTTTTTGTATCACAGTCCAGTCAGTTTTTGGACAAGTTTTTGATATGTCTCTCTTTCAAGTTCCCAAGAATGGTTAGTGCAGACATATTGTTTAGCGCTATGAATAATTTTCCTTTTTAGATCTGGTTCCTTCATCAGTCTTACTGACATCTGGACAAATTCCTAAAAGAGAACACAGAATATCAATTAAAAGATCTCAAGATATACTGAAAGTATGAATCTCTTACTTCATATATTCTTGGAGGAGACAAAATTAAATTCTGATGTTCTTGTATAAAGGATGACCAATCTTCACTAATAAAGCTAAGCATAAGATGAGATACACCTCATCAGTTTCTGGGAACCTTCATTATTATTCTCCCCCTCTATGGAGTTGATTTATTAAAACACGCGAGTGCAAAATCTGGTGCAGTTGTATATTGTAGCCAATTTGTTTTCCAACTTCAGCCTGTTCAATTAAGCTTTGGCAAAAAACAAAAACTGGAAGCTGATTGGCTTCTATGCAGAGCTGCACAAGATTTTGCACTTTCAAGTTTAGTAAATCAACCCCAAAATGACATTTGGTAAAAAGCTCAGTTCAACCAAAAATGATCTCTCCTGGCTTTTTCACCCACCATTGAGTGAAACTTTTCCGGATTAGAACCTCTGCCAGGTTATTATTGCTTTTCATGTATTTTTCCAGTAAAAACAGCTCCCCTGATTTCTTGTAATAATTTCAGTATTTGCTTTTCCCACGTAGATATAAAAAAATAATTATAGTGGTTATGTATTCTTTAACCACTTCAGCCCCGGACACTTTTTGCGATTCGGCACTGCGTTGCTTTAAGTGCGCGGTCGTGTGACGTGGCTCCCAAACAAAATTGATGATCCAGTGATGTGCACAACAGCCATGGCTCTCTGGGGACTCTCACTCCTCATTGGCCCCCGCTGCTGTCAATCACAGCCAGTGAGCAAATGAGGAAAGAGGGGGGGTGGAGCCAAGCCGTGGCTCTGTTTGTAAATGGACACACAGAGCAGCTGGTTGGGAACATGTCTGCTTTGCTAGTAAAACTACTCTTACTTTTGTTGGCAATGTAGACATTAATGTTTACATATCGCAATTACTGTCAAAGAAGGTAGAGCAACAAATACCGCATACCGTATTTATCGGCGTATAACACGCACAGGCGTATAACACGCACCCTAACTTTAAGAGGGAAGTTTCAGGGAAAAAAAAATCCACAGCCCCCTTCGTTTAACACACAGGCACAGTTGACCCTCTATTTTCAGGTTAAAAAAGTGAGTGTTCTTATTTTCAAGGCATCAACTAATGGCTAATGGGTTTGTGTCAAGAGTATACACAGAGCATGTATGCTGTGCATAACTGTCCTTGTGCAACTTTTAACATTAACTTTCTATATACAGTACGTGTGCCAGAAGAAGCACAACATAAACAGTATATAAAAGCAACTTATGTCATGTCTTATGAATCTTGTGCATTCAAAAAACACTTTAAACAACCTAAAGGTGAGGTGAGGGTTATCTGATAAGTGGTTTCAATGAGTTAAAACATTGAACAATTTGTCCTAATATGGAAGTTATATTAAAGGTTAAATACTCAAGGTATCTAAAGTAGTTTTTAACATTACTATATGACATTTAGTTTACTTAAGTGCTGGATATCAAGCAATTGCATTTTTTAATCTACTTGTTAACCAAGACTTTTCTGGCACTTTCTGTTTACAAGTTTAAATCAGTATTTTTTTGCTAAAAAATTACTTAGAACCCCCAAACATTATATACTTTTTTTTTTTAAAGCAGAGACCCTAGGGCCCTCCAGCTGTTGCAGAACTACATTTCCCATGATACATTGCAGAGGCATAATGGAGACCATAGAGAATAAAATGGAGATCGTTGTAATATTTTATGAAACATATTTTTTTTCAAATACACTTTAATGAATGTTAATGCGGAAAAAAAAAAACAATATATAACAATTGTTTTTGGTAAAATATAAGGGATGCTGAGTAAATAGATACTTAACATCAAATGAAAAGAAAGGGAAAAAGAATGTCTGCAATTGGATCATATATTCAGCAGCCGAACACTATACAGTTGTGTGAAAAAGTGTTTGCAACTAATTTTATTATTACACAAAGATAGCCAGAGTAAATACAAAATTCCGTTTTTAAATGGTCTCATTTATTAAGGCAAAAAAACTGTCCAAACCTGCCTGGCTTTATGTGAAAAAGTAATTGCCCCCTAAACCTAATACCTGACTGTGCCACCCTTGGCGGCAACAACTGCAATCAAGCGTTGGCGAAAAGTGGCAATGAGTCTTTCACATTGCTGTGGAGCAATTTTGGCCCACTCTTCTTTGCAGAATTGTTTTAATTCAGTCACATTGGAGAGTTTTCCAGCATGAACGGTCTGTGTAAGGTCATGATACAGCATCTCAATTGGATTTAAATCTGGGCTTTGACTAGGCAACTCCAAAACCTAAAACTAGCTTTGCTTGAACCATTTGGAGGTGGACTTGCTGTTGTGTTTCAAATCTTTGTCCCGCTGCATAACCCAAGTGCACATGAGCTTGAGGTCACAAACTGATGGCCGGACAGTCTCATTTAGGATGTTCTGGTAGAGCTCAGAATTCATGGTTCCATTAATTATGGTAAGTCATCCAGGTTCTTTTTTTTTTTTAATCAAAACAACTTTTATTGAGCATAAGGTAAAAACAGGAGAACAGTCGGGTAAGAAGTGCAACATGCACTACAGGTACAAGTAGATCCATTTGACATTTACAAGAATACAAACATGAGTAGAATTGGGAGGGATTAACAGTGGGGGACACTACTGGTGTGGCATAAGCTAGGGGGCACCAAACAACTGCGCGGGGAATAGGGGGGGGATGTTATAGGGGGAGTAGGCAGACAGCCGGCGAGAGCTGCATCTAGTCCACATCAGTGCAGGTGGAGGAGTCCCCCAGCCACCTGTCCCAGATTTTGTTATATTTCTGCGGGCAGCCTCTGTTGGCATATGACATTTTTTTATAGGGGAGAGCAACATTGACAGCCCTAATCCACTGTTGTAGTGAGGGCGGGGCTCCCCTCATCCAGCGTCTGGCAATTTGCATCCGAGCAAGAAATAATGGGGCAGATTCACAGAGAATTAGATTCTCGTAGAGTATCAGAAATACACTACGCCGCCGTTTTTTACCTGGCTCTACGTGGAATCCAGGTAGATTTTGTCCAGTAAATCACGGCGGCGTAGTGTATTTCTCCCGTCGCAACCCATCTGCGCGAGTAGGGGGCGTGAAGCATTTAAAATAGGCGCGTTCCCGCGGCGATCGAACTGCGCATGCTCTGTTCGCAAATTTCCCGCCGTGCATTGCGCGAAAACACGTTGTCACGTCGTAGTAGCGTCGTTTACGTACATTCCTATTCCCGAACGAGTTACGTTAAAAAAAAATATATATTTTCAAATCGACGCGGGAACGACGGCCATACTTTACATGGGTTACGCACTGTTAGGACCGCAAAAAGCTCCTCTAACATTACGTAGCCAAAAAATGACGTAGGCGATTGCGAGGGACACTCGTACCTTCGTGGATCGCCGTAAAAACTCATTTGCATATCCCGACGCATGAAAACGACGCGAACTCCTCCCAGCGGCCGCAAAAATATCGCAGTGTAGATCCGAAGGCTTACGAGGACGTAAGCCTCTCGGATCGAAGCCTGAAGCCGCCGTATCATGGTTTGAGGATTCAAACTAGTGATACGGCGCGCAAAATTTGAAATTACTCATGTCTAACACCAGTTAGACAGGCGTAATTGCTCTGTGAATCTGGGCCAATGTTTCCTGCAGGAATGTGTTAAGATATTTTTCTTCTTCAGGGAGGGAGAGAAGTCCCAGTATGCACTGGCGAGGGCAGAGGGACACAGGGGAGCCCATCCGGTTGTGGAGGAACCGGACCACCTGGGTCCAGAACCCTTGTATAGGAGGACAGGCCCAGAGTAGGTGAAAGAAGGAGGCGTTAGAGTGGCCACAGCCAGGACAGTTGGGATCTTGGTCCCTTCTGAATTTGGAGATGCGGTGAGGTGTTAGATATGACCTGTGGAGAATGAACAGGTGGGTGAGGCGATCGGATAGTTTAGGGGAGACCGCCTTGCAGTTGGTAAGGGCCTCACTCCAGTCCGCATCGGTCACTGTGCCAATGTCAGGTTCCCAACGGTCTTTTAGGCGGTATGAAGTGGCTGTCGTAGAAGGCTGTAGAAGATAGTGATAGATTTGGGAGATTAGCTTCTGGTGGTCAGTCCCGGTCACAATGTCAACCAGGAGGGGGATCTCGAGAGCCGGTATGGGACTGACAAATTGTGAGTTGAGAGCATGTCGGAGTTGGAAAAAGCGAAAAAGCATATGATTAGGTAGTGCAAATTTTTCTTTGAGTGTTTGAAACGACGTAGCCGAACCCCGGACCACCACCTGTGACAGATAGATGACACCATTGTTAATCCACAGGCGCGATCGGGGACAGAGGCAAATTCTGGTAGGAGAGGGTTGTCCCAAAGGGGGGTGTGGGAGTGGGGGGAGGGGGCCGCACCGATACGCAGGCCAGTTGCCACACCTTACAACGGTGGAAGAGCATATGACCAGTGACGTCAGTGCGGGATGGGGCCCGTGGTTCGCAAAATAAGAGCTGGAAGGGGTGGAACAGAGGGCCCGGGGCTTGTGAACAGACCAGGGCGGAGTAGCGGTCTTTATCAGACTGGTTGTAATGAAAAAAATGGGAGAGCTGGGAGGCTATGTAGTAGAAAAGCAGGATCCGGGAGTGCAGCGCCGCCCAAGTCGGCCGGGCACTTCAGGACCGGCCAGGACAGTTTGTGGCGAGACGGGCCCCAAACAAATGTGTTGAGGATGGTTTCCAAGGCCTTCAGGGTGCAAATAAAGGCTCAACATTAAGGGGGGCATAGTCAAAAAGGGAGTTGGAGACAGTGACGCCGAGATATTTAATAGTGCTAGCTCTCACGAGGGGGAGCTGGGCCTGGTCAATGGAGGGGGCACCTGAGTCTAGGGGAAGAATGTGGGATTTGGTCCAGTTTATCCGGAGCCCCGAATGTTTCCCGAAGTCAGTGATAACCTGGAGGGCCGCCTGGAGTGAGGGTCCCGGGTCCGCAAAGTAGAGGAGCATGTCGTCGGCATAGAGGCTAATAACCTCAGTCAGCTGACCGAGGCGGAGGCCCTTAATGTCAGGGTGGGTCCGAAGGGCCATGGCCAAGGGCTCCACAGCCAGGGCATAGAGCAGGGGAGAGACGGGGCAGCCCTGGCGTGTGCCACGGGAGAGGGGGACGAGAGCCTACCGTTAACACGAATGCGCGCCGAGGGAGATTGATAAAGGAGTTGGAGCCATTTGACATAATTAGGGCCGAATCCGAATCTGCAAAGGCATTCCCATAGGTATTTCCATTCGACAGAGTCGAATGCTTTAGCAGCATCCAGGCAAACCACCACCCTGGAGCCCACGTCTTCGTGTTGCGCCTGAAGGTTCATGTGTAAGCGTCTGAGGTTAAAGGCAGTGTTTTTGCCTGGCATAAATCCGGACTGATCTGGGTGTATGAGGCTAAGGATAACCTTGTTGAGGCGCAGGGCTAGGATCTTGGCCAGGATTTTGATGTCAAGTTGGAGGAGGGAAATAGGTCTGTAGGATTCAGGGAGTAGTGGGTCTTTACCTGGTTTGGGAATAAGGATTATGAGGGCTTCGCCCATAGACGGTGGGAGGGAGCCTGTGGTAAATATGTGCGTGTATAGTTGGCAAAGACGTGGGACGAGAGTGTCGCCGAAGTGTTTGTAGAACTCGGAGCCGGGTGTCTTAGATGTGGGAAGCGACGCCAGGGCCTCCGCGACGCAGTCTTCGGTGATGGGTAGTTCCAGCTGGGCCACCTGAGGAGGCGTAAGTGTAGGGAAGTCAATGTCACGGAGGAAAGCCGATAGTTCATCAGGGGTATGTTGAGCCGTGGAGGAGTAAAGATCGGAGTAGAAGGATCTGAACTCCGTGGCCACTTGGTCGGGGTCAGTAACCTTGGCCCCGGAAGCCAATTGAAGGGAAACCACCACCGGAGGCTTGTGTTCAAGGTGGGCGAGATAGGCGAGGAGCCTACCAGCGCGTTCACCGAATTCATAGACGCGCTGCTTACTAAAGAAGATGCCCTTCTTGGCTTTTTCGAAGTGCAATTGGTCAGTGAGTCTGGCCTGTACCTGAACGCGGGCAGCATTGGCTGCTGTGGGGCTGTCCCGAAAGGTTTGTTCCAGGGCGTCAAGGCACTCCTCTTCCTGGCAGAGCAGTGCCTTGGAGGTGGCCTTGTGTCTGTTGATGCGGGTGGACATGATCAGGCGGGCGTGTGACTTAAAGGTCTCCCAGACGGAGCCAAACGAAGCAGAGCCAATATTTGTGCGGAAAAAGTAATCCCACTCAAGTCGGACCAGGTCCAAATCGGACAGGATATTGAGCCAAAATGGATTTAGTGTCCAAAGTCTGACTGTGGGGGGGGGCCGGGAGCCATAGCTTGATCCAGCAAGGGGAGTGATCAGAGAGCACTCTAGTGCTAATTTCTGCTTCCAGGAGGTGGGGGAGGAGGGAGGGGGTAAGGAGTACTAGGTCTATGCGAGACATCGCGGAGCGTGAAGGGGTAAAGCATGAAAAGTGTGTCTGCGTTGGGTGTGCGTGACGCCAAGTATCTGTAAGGGTGAATTCAAGGAGGAATTTTCCCGAATCTGGTGATGTCAGGCACTGGGGGGGAGGAAGTAGTAGGACTCAGTCTATCAAGGCTGGGGGAGATCACCATATTAAAGTCACCGGCCCAGATGGCTGGCACCAGGGGATGTTGGGCCATAAAGGCCACTCCATCTCTCAGCACCTCGAACTTAAAGGGGGGGGGGATGTAGAAAGCAAGGAGGACGATTTCAAGGCCCCCCACATTTGCATGCAAAAACAATGATCTACCCTGGGGGTCCGACTGCAGGGAGTGTAGGCAAAATTGTACTGTCTTGGCTATGAGTATTGCAACACCACGGGAGTTGGAGGTGTGTGGGGCCTGATATAGCCAGCCCACCCAGGGCTTTTTAAGGCACAACTGTGTTTGCCCTGTAAGGTGGGTCTCCACAAGGATGGAGATGTCTGCACGGAGGGATTTAAGGTGGGAGAGAACAGCAGTACGCTTGGCCCTCTCCCCGAGGCCGCGGACGTTCCACAATAAAATCTTAAGGGAGCCCATGCTGAGGCAGGGGGTAAGGTGAGCAGTTGGGACGCCCAGGGGGGGCCACAGTACACAATAAACAGTAGAATTGGCATACCACAAAGCACAGTAGGTCATAAAGTAATAAAACAGTTCCCAGCACAATGAGCGCACAGGGAAGGCCCCGGCGTAAGGTACTTGTCAAAATGGAGTAGAAAAAAAGTTTGAGAAATAAAAAAATAAAACATATGTACATAGGGGCAGGAGCCCAACAGTCTGCATAGGCTCTGGACCAGCATTGCAGGTAGAATACACTGCCATTCACCGAACAAGGGTGGGCAGAGGCTGGCCAGGGAAACAAAGAGCGAAGAACAGTCTCGGCGGATGGCGCAGATGCCATGCTACCATTGTAGGTCGGAGGGGGACCAAAAAACTGAAGAGCGCACAACAGTGCAGCGGGGGCAACCAGGCACAATGGATGCTGGCGCAGGTGAGCCGCCCGAGGCACGTATAATCAGGGGGGAGGAGTGGGGGCATCAAACAAGGGGGGGACCGCCACCTCTCGGTATAGTCCAGGGGCACGGTGAGACAACCGGAGGGGTCGGGTGGAGAAAGTAATGCACAGAGGGCAAAGGCAGCAGGGGACAACTCACGGTTCCGTATGGGGGTCCAGGTGGATATGATGTCCTCAGGGCGAGTGTCCACAGCTGCAATAGCAAGATGAATGCGGCGGGTGGCAGTACAGGGGTCCAGGCCGCACCGTGGCACGAAGGGGGCATCATTACTGCATCATGAAGGGGTATAGGCGTGCAGGGTGCTTGTGATGCAGGAGGTCTCGGTCACGGTGAGGAGGAGGAGGCGGCGGGCGAGTAGGCGAGGGTCGAGGACGGGGCCTAGTCAGCTGCACCAAGATGTTCCAGCCAGGACAGGACAGCTTGCGGATCTTCAAAAAACTGGGCCTTGCCCTCACACACCACTCGGAGACGTGCAGGGAAAAGTATCGCGTAGGGAAGATGGCGGGCGCAAAGCTGCCTCTTAACCTCGACGAAGCGTGCCCGCTTTTTCTGGACCTCGGCCAAAAAGTCCGGGAACACCGCTACATGCACGTTGCCGATGGGGATGTTACCTCTTTCGTGGGTAAGTCGAAGGATCGCATCTCGGTCCCGGTAGTTGAGGAGTTTTGCGATGAGAGTGCGCGGCGGGGCTCCAGAGGGAGGGGGTTTTGCTGCAAGGCGGTAGGCGCGCTCCACCACGAATGTTGAGGAGAAGGCCTCTCTGCCAAACGACTTGACCAGCAGGTTCTCGAGGTAAGTATGGAGGATCGGCGCCCCCCTGTCCTCTCAGGGATCCCCACAAAGCGCAAATTACACCTGCTGAGACGGTTCTCCATGTCGTCCTGCTTGGAGAGGACGGCGTTCAGCTGGTACTGTAGTTGCTCCGTGGTTACTTGGAGGGGATGCAGGCCTTCTTCAACATGGTCGATCCTGCGCTCCGTTTCTGACACCCGTTCACGTAGCTTCTGAACGTCGTGGCGGATCAGGGAGATATCAACTTTCACCTCCTCGATCCGGGCTGTAAGGGTGGACTGGCAAAGGGCGATCGCTTCCAGCACCTTAGCTGTATCTCCCGAGGCCGGAGCGTCGGCCCCACGAGGCTGGTCGGCGCCATCTTCCTCTTCCGTGTTGGCCCTGTCATCGCGGAATTGGGCCAGTTTGGAGACATGGGGTCTACAGGTGGTTAGGGTGTCCGGGGTCAGCGGGTGTCCGAAGTTAGGGAAGAAATCCCCCAGGATCTTTCAAAAAGGATTTGCCTCGAGCGGAGCTCTCACTCTGCACGTCCTGCTACATGCGGCTCCAGACCACGCCCCCCAAGTCATCCAGGTTCTAAAGATGCAAAGCAGCTCCAGACCACCATGCTACCACCACCATGTGTGACTGTTGAAATGATGTTCTTATTATGAAATGCTGTATTAGTTTTATGCCAGATTTTTGTCCCATCAGTCCACAGAATATTCGCCTGAAAGTCTAAATCAAGATGTTTTTGTTTTTTTTTGGTAAATGTGAGATAAGCCTGTGTGTTGATTTTTGTCAGCAGTGGCTTTGACTTTGGAACTCTCCCATTGATGCCATTTTTGCCCAGTCTCTTTCTTGTTGAATCATTAACACTGATCTTACCTGAGGCAAGTGAGGCCTGTGGTTCTTTAGATGTTGTTCTGGGTTCTTTTATGACCTCCTGAATGACCCGTCGTCATGCTCTTGGAGTCATTTTTGTAGGTCGGCCACTCCTGGGAAGGTCTGTTCCAAGTTATCTCCATTTGTGGATAATGGCTCTCCCCATGGTTCACTGGAGTTCCAACGCCTTAGAAATGGCTTTGAAACCCTTCCTAAACCAATACAATGTGCACATTACTTTGTTTCTAATCTGTTCATGATTTTTTTTAGATTGTGGCATAATGTGTTGCTTTTTGTGATCTGTTAGCATGCTTCACTTTGCCAGACAGCTTCTATTTATGTGATTTCTTGATTCAACGTGTCTGGCAGTAATCAGGCCTGGGTGTGGCAAGTGAAATTTAACTCAGCTTTCCAAAAAATTGTGGTTAATCACAGTTCATTCATGATTCAGCATGGGAGGGGGTAATTACTTTTTCACATAGGGCCAGGCAGGTTTGAACAGCTTTTTCCCCTTAATAAACAAAATAATAATTTCAAAACTGCATATTGGATTTACTAGGGTTATATTTTAGTAAAATTAAAATTAGTTTGATGATCTGAATCATGTAAATAAAAAAAACAGAAAGGGGAAAATACTTTTTCACAGCACTGTACCTTTGATACTAGGCATATAACAACAAGTATAAAAAAAAGAGTGCAGCGCTATATAAAACTATGTAATAAATTAAAAACATATGATTGAGATAAATATTATAATTCAAAATATATCCAGTGAAGACATATGAAGACATATGTGGAAGTAAACAGAAAAAATAAAATTATAAAAAATAAACTACAATAAAAAATTTGAAAAAATTTAGGAAATTACAATATGAAATTCCATGCCAAGTGAGAAAGGGATTAAGAGACAGCAAATGTGACACCCAAAAAGTATTCACACTAGGGGCTTACCATAAAGCCAGCAACCCCCCCCCGCCTTACTCAGGTAGAGCTTTATCAATCAATGGATTTAAAATTGAGCATCAAATCAGGTGACCCCAGGCAACCAATTCTCAGGTAAACCCAGATAGGCAATTCACTAGATCCTCCCCCTGCAATCAATGGAATATATATATATATATAATATATATATATATATATATATATATATATATATATATATATTGTGAGGGATTAACTCGGTAGTGGGTGTGTGTGACCCCCTGGATGGGTTCACTACACGTTGAACTGTACAAAACAAAACATAAAATAAACCCTTGCCACTTGGGGCGTCTACCTTCCCAACACAGGAACCTACCTATTGAGTCTGGCACAGCCTACTGCTGGGCAGACACTGCTGGTCTTACAGGAGAAAACAACAGAAAAAGTATTTTTGATATTTCTCACACAGAAATATCCATCAGCATCTCACCTCTTCAGAAGTGCTTGTGACTGCTCCTTCACTCCCAAAGCTCCAGGATGCAGCAATCAGCCGTTATCCTTAGGCTTTATTTATAGGGGCTTTAATTGCTTCATTTTGAACAGCTGAAGGCTTCTAACTCCCCAAACCTCTCTGGCCATTTCTACAGCTGACGCCTAATAGTAATTGGTGTATTGTCTAAACAAGGCAGAAATATATCTCCCGTCTATGACAACACACATAGATTTACCTGACTTCCTGTCACAATATATATATATATATATAGTGCGGAAAATAAGTATTTGAACACCCTGCTATTTTGCAAGTTCTCCCACTTGGAAATCATGGAGGGGTCTGAAATTGTCATCGTAGGTGCATGTCCACTGTGAGAGACATAATCAAAAAAAAAATTCCAGAAATCACAATTTATGAATTTTTAACTATTTATTTGTATGATACAGCTGCAAAGAAGTATTTGAACACCTGTCTATCAGCTAGAATTCTGACCCTCAAAGACCTGTTAGTCTGCCTTTAAAATGTCCACCTCCACTCCATTTATTATCCTAAATTAGATGCACCTGTTTGAGGTCATTAGCTGCATAAAGACACCTGTCCACCCCATACAATCAGTAAGAATCCAACTACTAACATGGCCAAGACCAAAGAGCTGTCCAAAGACACTAGAGACAAAATTGTACACCTCCACAAGGCTGGAAAGGGCTACGGGGAAATTGCCAAGCAGCTTGGTGAAAAAAGGTCCACTGTTGGAGCAATCATTAGAAAATGGAAGAAGCTAAACATGACTGTCAATCTCCCTCGGACTGGGGCTCCATGCAAAATCTCACCTCGTGGGGTCTCAATGATCCTAAGAAAGGTGAGAAATCAGCCCAGGAATACACGGGAGGAGCTGGTCAATGACCTGAAAAGAGCTGGGACCACCGTTTCCAAGGTTACTGTTGGTAATACACTAAGACGTCATGGTTTGAAATCATGCATGGCACTGAAGGTTCCCCTGCTTAAACCAGCACATGTCAAGGCCCGTCTTAAGTTTGCCAATGACCATTTGGATGATCCAGAGGAGTCATGGGAGAAAGTCATGTGGTCAGATGAGACCAAAATATAACTTTTTGGTCATAATTCCACTAACCGTGTTTGGAGGAAGAAGAATGATGAGGACCATCCCAAGAACACCATCCCTACTGTGAAGCATGGGGGTGGTAGCATCATGCTTTGGGGGTGTTTTTCTGCACATGGGACAGGGCGACTGCACTGTATTAAGGGGAGGATGACCGGGGCCATGTATTGCGAGATTTTGGGCAACAACCTCTTTTCCTCAGTTAGAGCTTTGAAGATGGTCGAGACTGGGTCTTCCAACATGACAATGACCCGAAGCACACAGCCAGGATAACCAAGGAGTGGCTCTGTAAGAAGCATATCAAGGTTCTGGCGTGGCCTAGCCAGTCTCCAGACCTAAACCCAATAGAGAATCTTTGGAGGGAGCTCAAACTCCGTGTTTCTCAGCGACAGCCCAGAAACCTGACTGATCTAGAGAAGATCTGTGTGGAGGAGTGGGCCAAAATCCCTCCTCCAGTGTGTGCAAACCTGGTGAAAAACTACAAGAAACTTTTGACCTCTGTGATTGCAAACAAAGGCTACTGTACCAAATATTAACATTGATTTTCTCAGGTGTTCAAATACTTCTTTGCAGCTGTATCATACAAATAAATAGTTTAAAAAATCATACATTGTGATTTCTGGAATTTTTTTTTTTGATTATGTCTCTCACAGTGGACATGCACCTACGATGACAATTTCAGACCCCTCCATGATTTCCAAGTGGGAGAACTTGCAAAATAGCAGGGTGTTCAAATACTTATTTTCCGCACTGTATATATATACACACATATACAAGATACAAGGGTCCACATAGTGTAGTATTGTAAAAGCATGTTAAATACATATTGCATTTAAAGTTGTGCTCATAAGTTTACATATCCTAGCAGAATTTATGATTTCTTGGCAATTTTTCTGAGAACATGAATAACACAAAAACTTTTCTTTCACTCATGGTTAACGTTTGGCTGAAGCCATTTATTATCAATCAACTGTGTTTACTCTTTTTAAATCATAATCACAACAGAAACAGAAAGCTACCCATTACTCTTGGCAAAAAGCCTCCAGTTCCTTTAAACTCTTGGGCTGTCTTGTATGAACTGTATGTTGGAGATCTCCCCAGAGTGGCTCAATGATACTGAGGTAAGGGGACTAAGATGGCTACTCCAGAACCTTCACTTTATTCTGCTGTAGCCAATGATAGGTCGACTTGGCCTTGTGTTTTGGATCACTGTCATGTTGGAATGTCCAAGTACATCCCATGCGCAGCTTCCTGGCTGATGAATGCAAATGTTCCTCCAGTATTTTTTGATAACATACTACATTCATCTTGTCATCAATTTTGACCAAATGTCCTATGCCTTTCACAGTAGGAATGGTGTACCTTTCATCATAGGCCTTGTGGACTCCTCTCCAAACTAAGCGTTTATGGTTGTGGCCAAAAAGCTACATTTTGGTCTCATTACTTCAAATGACTTTGTGCCAGAAGGTTTGAGGCTTGTCTCTGTGCTGTTTGCATTTGCGTAGTAACGGCTTTCTTCTGGCGACGCGACCATGCAGTCCATCGTTCTTCAAGTGCCTCCTTATTGTGCATCTTGAAACAGCCACACCACATGTTTTCAGAGTCCTGCATTTCACCTGAAGTTATTTGTGGGTTTTCCTTTGCATCCAGAACATTTTTTTCTGGCAGTTGTGGCTGAAATTTTAGTTGGTCTACCTGACCGTGGTTTGGTTTCAACAGAACAGACGCCTCATTTTCCACTTCTTAATTTGAGATTGAACACTGCTGATTGGCATTTTCAATTCCTTGAATATCTTTTTATATCCCTTTCCTGTTTTATACAGTTCAACTTCCTTTTCCCCCAGATCCTTTGACAATTGTTTTGCTTTCTCCAAAAAGAAACATCAGTGCAGCACTGGATGAAAGATGCAAGGGTCTATCAGGAGTCCAAAAACTCATTGACATTTATACACACACACTAATTACAAGCAACAGATCACAGATG
The DNA here is from genome assembly GCA_029574335.1 of Rana kukunoris. Classification (NCBI taxonomy): domain Eukaryota; kingdom Metazoa; phylum Chordata; class Amphibia; order Anura; family Ranidae; genus Rana; species Rana kukunoris. Next base: position 201,057,948 of record CM056049.1, on the reverse strand, counting down.
AGGATGGTTACCTCTAATAGCCATGCAACCCCCTTTGTGTCATCTTCTGTGCATGTTATCAGGCCAAAATCACCAGGGTATGTCAACTTTTGATCAGGGTCATTTGGATAGTATCTGTGATTATGATTTAAAAAGAGTAAACACAATTAATTGATAATAAATGGCTTCAGCCAAACACTATCCATGAAAAGTTTTTGTGTTATCATTTATATTCTCTGAAAAATGCCCAAGAAATCATAAATTCTGCCAGGGTATGTAAACTCATGAGCACAACTTTACATGGCATTAGCAGTAAAACAGCATGTATCTTATCCAAACCTACGAACTAGAGCTGAAACGATTAATCGATAATATCGATAATAATCGATAATGGAAATCGTTGTCAACGATTTCCATTATCGATTAGTTGGTTCGTCCGCACCTTGCTAAAGTAATCATCCTGTCCAGCATTGTCTGCGCCGCATTGTCCTACAAAAGGCGCCGCCGTATGACGAGGCACGTCCGCGCCGCCGTATGACGAGGCACGTCCGCGCCGCCGAATGACGAGGCACGTCCGCGCCGCCGTATGACGAGGCACGTCCGCGCCGCCGAATGACGAGGCACGTCCGCGCCACCGAATGACGAGGCACGTCCGCGCCGCCGAATGACGAGGCACGTCCGCGCCGCCGTATGACGAGGCACGTCCGCGCCGCCTCTCCACGCGTCTCCTCGTGGCAGCACTCCTCAACTTCTGAGCCCCGCCCGCTGCTGCCTCGAGGGAACAGAGGCGAGAAGAGAGAAGCAGCCGTGAGGACTAAGTGAGGATACCAGCCAGCCATAGCCTCAGCTTGTAAAAAAAGGTAGAAAAAGTACCAGTGCAATACCGCAATAATGCACAATACAATGTAGTGGTAAATATATGAATGAGCTATTAATCAACGCCGCTCAGGTTTTTCATTTAACCCTGTGACCACATTGCTGAGTTGGTTCCTTGTCAGCAGTACTTAAACTCAAGATTGGGACTTGATTTTATGCTTGCGCTGGTTACTGTACTGATATCAGTACAGTAACCAGCGCAAGCATAAAATCAAGTCCCAATCTTGAGTTTAAGTACCACATATCACATCATATCACACATTTAGTTGATTATTAGCGCATTCATATATTTATTGTTTATCACCCCATTGGTGTTCCTGGGGGAGGGGAGGGAATAGTGCCCCATTGGTGTTCCTGGGAGGGGGGAATAGTGCCCCATTGGTGTTCCTGGGAGGGGGAATAGTGCCCCATTGGTGTTCCTGGGAGGGGGGGAATAGTGCCCCATTGGTGTTCCTGGGAGGGGGGAATAGTGCCCCATTGGTGTTCCTGGGAGGGGGGGAATAGTGCCCCATTGGTGTTCCTGGGAGGGGGGAATAGTGCCCCATTGGTGTTCCTGGGAGGGGGGGAATAGTGCCCCATTGGTGTTCCTGGGAGGGGGGGGAATAGTGCCCCATTGGTGTTCCTGGGAGGGGGGGGGGAATAGTGCCCCATTGGTGTTCCTGGGAGGGGGGGAATAGTGCCCCATTGGTGTTCCTGGGAGGGGGGGAATAGTGCCCCATTGGTGTTCCTGGGAGGGGGGGAATAGTGCCCCATTGGTGTTCCTGGGAGGGGGGAATAGTGCCCCATTGGTGTTCCTGGGAGGGGGGAATAGTGCCCCATTGGTGTTCCTGGGAGGGGGAATAGTGCCCCACCATTAGTATTCCCAGGAGGAATAGTAGTAACCCATCATTTGGTGTTTCTGGGAGGCATAGTGCCCCATCATTTGATATTCCTGGGAGGACTAGTGCCCCATCATTTGGTATTCCTGGGAGGAGTAGTGCCCCATCATTTGGTGTTCCCGGGAGGAGTAGTGCCCCATCATTTGGTGTTCCCGGGAGGAATAGCAGTGCATAAATATAATTGAAGAATCATTTATGTTTATAAAACTATACAATACATAATATTAATTTAATTGCAGTTGCACTTAGTCTCCGCACTTTTCTTCTTTTTTTTTTGTAGCTGTAAAGAAAAAAAATACGTAAAAATGGCAGAGGGTGCTGCTGAGCCTGAGTCTGACACAATGAGCTCAGAAAAAGGTGTACGGCCCAAAAGTTCTAAGGCATGGGAGCATTTTACTTTAAATTCTGCAAAGAAGGTGGTCATCTGCAAACTTTGCAAAACGGAACTTACATGGCATGGAAGCACAACAACCATGAACGAACACATGAAGCGGAAACACGTGGGGTTCCCAGAGGAAGGCGAAACATCACGGTAAGTTTAACTCAAATTTTATATTGAGTTGACTTGAGTTACAAAGAAATGGCTTTTCCTGCAAAGTCAAACTAATCATCATGATCTTTTTCATTGCAGAAGGAAACAGCGCACCATGACAGAGTTTGTGCAGCAAAATCGTCCCTGCACTCCCCAACAATCAGCAATGATAACAGATTCTGTCATGAAAATGCTAGTCACCGACATGCGACCACTGTCCATGGTTGAAGACCGAGGATTTAAAAGCATGATCAGTGTACTGAACCCTGGATATACTTTACCATCAAGAACCCATTTTACTAAATTAGTGTAGAGAAAGTACCAGGAGGTATTTCGGAATGTGAAGGATGCCATCAGCGCTAATGAAAGCAGAATTGCCATTACTGCAGACATATGGACAAGTATAGCGACCGAGGCTTTCCTTGGCATCACATGCCACTACATAGCGGAGGACTGGAGGATGATTTCTATCTGCCTCACTAACATGCTTCTAGAAGACAGACATACAGCAGCAAATATTGCCGAATGGTTGGAGGAGGTCACTGGAAAATTTGAAATTCCACCTCAGAAACTAATTGCCATTGTGCATGACAATGGTGCAAATATTGTGGCTGCTGCGAAAATCTTGGCGGACACGCATGGCTGGTCCAGTATCCGCTGCACTGGCCACACCTTGCAGCTGGTGATCGGTGCTGCGTTAAGGAACTCTGGAATTGAGAGAGCCGTTAGTGCTGCAAGAGGACTAGTTGAACATTTTAAAAAAAGTGAGCTAGCCAGCAGCAAATTGAAGGAGAAACAAAAGCAAATGGGGACATCTGAGCACAAGCTTCTTCAAGATGTGAGCACAAGATGGAATAGCACTTACTATATGGTTGAACGACTCATTGAACAAAGGTGGCCGGTAACTGCAACTCTGTCTGACCCATCAGTTACACAAAGGGGCAAACATTATCTGGACTTAAAACCAGACCAGTGGAGTATTCTTGAAGAACTTTCCAGTGCTCTTAAGCCCTTTGAATGCGCCACTGTATTCATGAGTGGCCAAGAATATGTTACCCTATCATCTGTGCCTGCACTGGTAAAGGGGCTGTTGCGGTCCAATGAAGGTGCTTCCTTTGAATCGTCTCCACTAAAGAGCTTCCAAGCCACTGCAACGGAGCAACTTCAAAGCAGATGGAAGGGGATTCTTGAACACGTCCCAAACACCGTAATCCTTTCCGCTGTCCTGGACCCACGATTTAGAAAACTAAAAATGTTATCACCAGAACAGATCATAAATGTGCAGGCAAAAGTACAGACAGAGGCGCTTGCTTTAAGAAGGGACATGGTGAGCACCACGTCGCCTGTAATTACAGATGCTGAGGCCTCAACATCTACATCATCTCATTCTCATTCTCTACTTGATATACTCCCGGAGTCTGGGGGCAGCAGTGAAGAGGAAGAGGGGCAACTTGAGGAGGATATTAACACACAAGTCCGAAATGAAGTGCAAGCTTATTTTGCTGAAAAGCCACTTCCAAAGGAGGGAAACCCTTTGGCTTGGTGGAGAAATAACCAAGAGAAATTTCCAACATTGGCAAAACTCGCAAGATCATTCTTGTGCATTCCAGGCACCTCCACTCCATCAGAGCGCCTCTTCTCTGCTGCAGGTAACATACTTTGTAAAAAGAGAGCCAGCCTTAGCCCAGAGCATCTCAACATGTTGACTTTTTTACATTCCAACACAAACTTTCTTAAACAGTAGTTTGCCTCTTTTCAGAATGTTTTTTTTTGTATTGCTGCAAAGTTGTGCAATATTAAACGCTTTAGGAGTGTAACACTTAGTTTTTTCATTACTAGAACCCAAAAATTTCACATTTATTTTTTTTAATGATTTTATCCGATTAATCGATTAATCGACAAAATAATCGGCCGATTAATCGATTATGAAAATAATCGTTAGTTGCAGCTCTACTACGAACATCTCCTTTTCCAGCATCAAAGATGACCAACAATCACACATGCACTGTAGCATGTGTGTGTGGCTCCAACCAATGTGTTTCGTCAGAGGTGACCTCATCAGGCGTACCTGACGAGGTCACTTCGAAAGAAGCGTCTAGGGTGACAAACGACACTACTTAAAAATCTCCATAGGCAACGCTTTAAATTTTTTTACAGGTTAACTGTTTAGAGTTACAGAAGAGGTCTAGTGCTAGAATTATTGCTTTTGCTCTAATGTTCGCAGCTCACATGTGTTGTGTGAACACCGTTGACGTATGCACTCACTTCTGCACGCGAGCACAGAGGAATGAGGCATTAAAAAAATATATATTATTTATTTTTACACTGTCCATTTATTTTATTTTTTTATCACTTTTAGTTCTATTACAAGGAATGTAAACATCACGATCAAGGAATCACAGGTTCTCTTTACATAGAATTTTGGACTCAATGAGACCCCCAAATCTCTCCTCTACCTTTAAATATAGTTTAATGACACAGCTCTAAAGCTGGCCATACACGAACCAGTTTTTTTTGATCAGCCAGTAGGCTGATCGAAAAAAAAGGAACACATTCCCCTATCCACACAAGCAAGGTGAATGGGGAATCCTCCCGATTGGGGCTGCAAGCGCTGATCAAACAAAGATATACAAACAGAGCCATTTGAGAGGAGTAGACCATTAGATTATTTCCTCTTCAATGGGAATGTCCATAGATAGATCGAAATTAAGCCAGTCCCTGCTTAACCGGTCAAATTTCGATCCATCTATAACAAGCTTAACCACTTAAGGACCCCCGCACGCACATTTACGGCCACAACATGGCTCGTACAGGCACAAGGGCGTCAATTTACGTCCCCGCCTTCGTGCGGTTCGGGGGTCCCATCGGGACCCCCTCCGCGGCGTGCGGGGGTCCCCCTGGCTCTGGGAGCGATCGCCGACGAGCGGGCGGATGTCCGTGTTTTCCGCGCCCCCCCCGCGATCGCTCCCAGCCAATGGGAGCGCTCCCCCTTCGTTTCAGTTCCTCCTCCTGTGTTTACACAGGAAGGAGGAAATGATGTCACCTCTCATCGCAGCGGTGTTTCCCACCGCTGCTGATGAGAGAAGACATCCACAGTAAGTGTGCACCAACACAACACTGACACACACTCACATAGGCACATTAACCCCTTGTGATCGGCCCCCCCCCACCCCCCTGTCACAGTGTCACTGAATGCAGTGATCTAATCACTGCATTTAGTGTCAGTGTGACACGCAGTGTAAAATCAGTTAATGTTAGGTCCAGGATAGCCCCCCATAATAAAGTTTTAACCCCCTGATCACTGCCCTAGTTAACCCTTTCACTCCCTATTGCCAGCATCACTAAGCGATCATTTTTCTGATCGCTGTATTAGTGTCGCTGTTCCCGCTAGGTAGCTATTTTTTTATTGCGATTTTTTTTTTTTTACTAAAGACATGTGGCTGAATTAATTTTGGCCTAAATGTTTTACTAAAATTTAGTTTATTTGATTTTTTTTATAACAAAAAGTAAAAAAATAGTGATTTTTTTCAAAATTGTCGCTCTATTTTAGTTTATAGCGCAAAAGATAAAAATCGCAGAGGCGATAAAATACCACCGAAAGAAAGCTCTATTTGTGGGAAGAAAAGGACGCAAATTTTGTTTGGGAGCCACGTCGCACGACCGCGCAATTGTCTGTTAAAGCGACGCAGCGCCGAATTGTAAAAACACCTTGGGTCATTTAGCAGCGTATGTGTCCAGGTCTTAAGTGGTTAAGTGAGCTCTATTTTAGAGGGAGCGCACAAGAGTGGGACTACTTTGCAACTCAACTACCAATATGGGAAAGCTTTTAAAGTGTTTAAGAAATGGAAAAATATTGGTTTTATTCTACATTTTGAAGCAATAAACAAAATTAATAAGTAGTTGGCAAAGTATTAACTCTTGTATTCCCTATGTTTGATATTGTTTTACTTATGTTCGCACAGGGAGTCTGTTGTATAGTCCTTGGAAAAAATAACAGACATGATAAAGTTACACTGTATTTTCTAAACACAAGGTTGCTAATTTTCGTCTTCCCCCTCCACCACCAAATCCTACATAGACACGTTGTACTTCTCCAAGTCAGGCAGGATCCCTCTGCTAATCACTAATATTCTACGCCTTCTCTGTAAGAAGAATCTTTTAGACAGATTTTTGTCTGTGGCTATATCACCCAATTCAGAAAATGTAAATGTCTTCTTGTGGTGATCAGATCTATTCCCACGCAAACCAGAAAGCCTTTCATTTATATCACATTTCTCCTGTTGGTACTCCTACAAGTGCAACTTGGTTAACATCCTGAGCTGAAGAAGTCTTTGGAATAGACAGCTAAGTCCTCTCCCTCTCTGTCTGTTACGAAAGGTTGGTTTTGTTTTTTCACATTTTTGCGTTTAGCTGCCTAAAACTAAACAAGAAAAATCTGCATCCACGATCCAAATGTGGTCATATTCGAGGTGGCATGAATGTACAGTGCCTTGAAAAAGTATTCATACCCCTTGAAATTTCCCACATTTTGTCATGTTACAACCAAAAAGTGTCACATAATTGTGAAGTGGAAGGAAAATAATAAATGGTTTTCAAAATTTTTAATAATAAATATCTAAAAAGTGTAGCATGCATTTGTATTCAGCCCCCTTTACTCTGATACCCCTAACTACAATCTAGTGGAACTAATTGCCATCAGAGGTCACATAAATAGTAAATAGAGTCCACCTGTGTGTAATTTAATCCCAGTATAAATACAGCTGTTCTGTGAAGCCCTCAGAGGTGTGTTAGAGAACCATAGTGAACAAACAGCATCGTGAAGGCCAAGGAACACACCAGACAGGTCAGGGATAAAGTTTAAATGGTATCATAGTCACTCATAATGCCATGCGGTTGCAACACTTTTATTTTTCCTTGTATGTTGTTGTTACAGTGCATCAGTCTGACGTGAACTCTATCAGATTTTTTTATATATTTTTTTTGTTTGATTTGTTTTCTAACTTTTGTTATGTTGTATATTGGAAAAATCTAATAAAAATATAAACATTGACAATTATGAAATATATATATATACCAAGCTTTGAACATCTCACGTAGCACTGTTCCAACCTATAATCCATGAAATAGAAAGTGTATAGCTCAACTACAAACCTACAAAGACATGGCTGTCCACCTAAACTGACAGGCCGGGCAAGGAAAGTATTAATCAGAGAAGCAGCCAAGAGGCCCATGGTAACTCTGGAGGAGCTGCAGAGATCAACAGCTCAGATGGGAGAATCTGTTGACAAGGCAACTATTAGTTGTGCATTCCACAAATCTGGCCTTTATGGAAGAGTTAAGAAAGCCATTGTTGAAAGAAAGCCATAAGAAGTCCAGTTTGCCATTTGCGAGAAGTCATGTAGGGGACACAGAAAACATGTGGAAGAGGGTGCTCTGGTCAGATGAGACGAAAATGTAACTTTTGGGCCTAAAAGCAAAATGTGTGTCAGAAAACTAACAGTGCACATCACCTTGAACACACCATCCCCACCGTAAAACATGGCGGTGGCAGTATCATGTTAGCAGGGACAGGGAAGCTGGTCAGAGTTGATGGGAAGATGGATGGAGTAAAATACAGGGTAATCTTAGAAGAAGACCTGCAAGAGACTGGAATGGTTTAGATCAAAGCATATTCATGTGTTAGAATGGCCCAGTCAAAGTCCAGACCTACAGATTCATCCAACTGAGAATCTGTGGCAAGACTTGAAAATTGCTGTTCACAGACACTCTCCATCCAATCTGACAGAGCTCGAGCTATTCTGCAAAGAAAAATGGGCAAAAATCTCACTCTCTAGATGTGCAAAGCTGGTAGAGACATCCCCAGAAAGACTTGCAGCTGTAATTGCAGCGAAAGGTGATTCTACAAAGTATTGACTCAGTGGGGCTGAATACAAATGTACGCCACACTTTTCACATATTTATTTGCAAATCACTTTGAAAATCATTTATCATGTTCCTTCCACTTTGTGTTGGTCTATTACATAAAAATCCCAAAAAAATACATTTAGGTTTTTGATTGTAACATGAAAAATTTGGAAAAGGTCAAGGGGTATGAATACTTTTTCAAGGCACTGTAAATTAAATTTGCTACCTGTAGAAAGAGTTAGATTTTATTAAAAGGATACTGCCCAAACATACACTCCAGTACTAAAGTCTTTTTTTCCTTAATCAAATAAGGGTGCTTGTTCCAGTACGATATTTTGCCGATTTATTGGCTTGCTTCATGTGATGGCACTTAAAGTGGAAGTAAACCCTCCTATCGTTTTCAGCCAAGGAAGCTGCCATCTTAGCCTCTGTTTAATTTGCAGTTGCCATGTGCTGCACTTGTGATCTGTTATGACACCAGCCATTGGATGGTTTGACAGTTTGGTTGAGAGCACAACCAATGTGACTGCTAGCATTGCCGGCATGCCGGAAATGTTAACTGTTTTTTTAAACTATCAAATCGATGGGTTTACTTCCGCTTTAAGGAGAAAAGTCTCTTCTGGAAACAATATCTGTGCAGATAAAAATATTCAGACTCATTAACCTAACACAGTCAGGTCACAGGGCTGTAACATTGACTTTGGCTTGGAAAGATGATAGCAGGAAATCAGTTATCACTGTGTAAAAAATGACAAGTGGCTACTGAAGTGTGTCTGATATTGATGGAGATGGCAGTATGGAACATAATATAGACAGATGTCTAGTTTAAACTATTCGCAAGCTGTGCACAATGAACAATGACCTTAAGATTATACAGGTAAATCAAATGGAGCCAAATAATTACCAGGATTGTTTAAGATTCCAGCCTTGACACTGCACTAGTTGCTGACACAGCACTGAGTGATTGAATAACACAATTTGTTCAACTTTGCATACAAATTTATATCCACTTTAAGAAAGGGTTTGCGCACACCAATCAACTTCTAGTCTTAGCTTGTTCAATTAAGCATTGGCAATAAAACCTGGAAGCTGATTGGTTTCTATGCAGAATTGTGACTAATTTTGCCCTCTCTAGAAGGAAAACCGTGTGGTGAGATCTACTGATGAGAAGCTAATCTACAAGGGTGGAGGATTCACACTTTGCATTACATGTCACACTGGTGATTGGAGCAAATTTAAAATTGGATATCGTTTTCTTTCCCTTTTGATATTTTTAGATATACATTGGACTATTTTTTGTAGATAACTTTGCACTTTTATTGTTTCTTTCTTTATTTTCGGATATACAATGGATTATTTATATATATATATATATATATATATATATATATATATACTTGAGTATAATCCGAGTTTTTCAGCAATTTTTTTGTGCGGAAAAAGCCCCTTTTGGTTTGTACTCAAGTCACGCTTCCTTACTGTGTCCATCTGCAGCCTCACAAGCTGTGACATGCAGTCTTAACTGCAGTCAGCGGCCGTGCAGTGTTACAAAGCCCCGCCTCCTTCTCTTCCTTGTCTGCGATAGGCGGAAAACACACACATATAATCCCGTGATCAAGTCCCTATTGAGACGAAACGTCGGGAGGCGACGCTCTGACGTCACCGCATCACGTGTGAGGACCCGGAAGACGGGTACACGCTCCATACGCTGGCCGGCTTATTTTGTTTTATACGCTGTTTTACTTTGGATTGATGTAAGTGCGCACAACTTCTTTTTACCCAATAAATGTATGGTTTTACACTATGTGGATTTCTTTTGATTTCTATATGGGACCACTGGTTGACAAATGATCGCTTTTGAGCTGAATACATCAACTGGCTGTAATGAATGGATGTTCCCTTTGCTCCTTGCCGATTGTGGATACTACTTTTTGCTGTTATTGATCTCAGTGAGATCAGAGACTCTGGTAAGGGTCAGTGTTTTCTGTGCGGTAGAGGTCTTTGTTTGTCATTACTCACACCTGTCCGTGGATTCATCTACACTGGGAATTTTTTGTTTACTTAAGAATTTTCCTTGATGGACTGTATGATCACCATATGGACTTTAAATAATTTATGTTCACTGTTCACTATTATTGTGTTCACTAAATGTTTTTTTATGTGATATCTCTGCACAATTTGGCGCTAATGGCACCATTTTATTCATTTTAGTGATACACCGCATGTTATTTATAGCGCGACTCCAATTTTTTTCTGTATATTTCTTGGTGTTGTATAACACCTTTGAGACGATGCTCACAACTGTTTATTCACTCAGATTTGCGCAATTTTTCTCCTGTTCATTTGGAAAACACACACTCACTGCTGGGAACTGAATGAAGTGTTCCATCACGGACGAGGACAAGGAGGAGGCTACATGAGGCTGCAGAAGATGGCTACAGTGAGTGATGTCAGTGGCGTTGCTGGATGGGGTGTGCAGACCGCACCCGGGTGACACCTGTGGGCAGCGGCATCGCGCGGTCTGCACACCCCTGCACTGATCTATGACAGTGTTGCGGACTGAAGCCACCTCCTCAAGAAGGAACACACCGTTATGCCTATGCTGCGCTGTTCTGAGGTCTGAATAGTGTATTTTTTCTTAGATGGACATGTGCTGGGTGCCTTATGGGAGAGGGGACTACCAGCACAAGTGGAGAGGGGGGTCTGCACTGGGCGGTATCTATGCTGATGGATGGGTGTCTGCACTGGGGGGTGTCTATGCTGATGGAGGTCTAAGCTGAGGGGGGAACAGTGAGGCATGTTTGTGGGAGCAGTGAGACATATGGGCACAGCGTGGGAGCAGTGAGGCATGTATATGGGCACAGTGAGGCTGCAGATGTGCATTGTTGACCCTCTTTTCCACTTACAGTATGCCGCATTCTCACCCTAGGCTTATACTCGAGTCAATACGTTTTCCTATTTTTTTGTGGTAAAATTAGGTGCCTCGGCTTATATTCAGGTCCACTTATGAACGAGTATATATATATATATATTATATATTTTTTTGTACACATTTTTTGCACAATCGTATGCACTTTAATTATATTGTGGTTATTTTCTGTAAGTTGCGCTACATTACTCTGTTGTATATATTAGCTTTTCCCGACATTCGGCCCATGTGCACCAGGCTTTGCAGAAAAGGGAAAACCTATCATTTAGACCACAGGCTCAAACAATAACTTGTCTAATCCACCTAGCAATGGTGAAGCAAGAGGCAGTGAGCCCCTTGTGGAAACCCTTGGGAAGGGCAAAAAGGGAATCCAATTGTCAAAAGGAAGCTGTAGCTGAGACTAAAGCCCTGTACACACGATCGGATAATCTGACAACAATTGTCCGATGGAACGCGTTTTGCCGAATAATCCGTCCATCTGTATGCTCTATCGGACAATTGTTGTTGGAATTTCCGACAACAAATGTTCGATGATCTGACAACAAATGTGTTCCGTCGGATTATCTGATCGTGTGTACACAAGACTGTCGGACTAAAATCCAAAGTACAAACACGCATGCTGCAAACCAATGCTAACCATCAGACAACATTAGCAGAAGTTGCCGAAAGGGTGGCGCTAAAGAGCAGAAAAACCACGTCATTTTGTGTATGTTGGCTGAAAAAGTTCTGCCGTCTGTATGTAGAATAAGTTCACGCCAACGCCCTTTGGATAAAAATCAACGGATTTGTCCGATGGAAGTCCGATCGTGTGTATGAGGCTTAAGACTTCCAAAGAACATACCACACTCAAACAGAGGAGGGAAAGCTCCTCATGGTGTTACAAAGCAGGACATCAGGTGGAGGAAACACTTGTATATTTACTAAAACTGGAGCACTGAGAATCTGGCGCAGCTGTGCATTGTAGCCAATTGGCTTCTAACTTCAGCTTGTTCAATTAAGCTTTGACAAGAAAACCTGGAAGCTGATTGGTTGCTATGCAGAGACCTGATTTTGCACTCAGACAGTTTCAGAATTAAGTCGACGCATGCTTGGAAGCATTAAACTTCGGTTTTTTTTAGGACGTCGTTGTGTTAAAACACATAAACGTCACCACGTTCTAACACAATCGTTTTTTTAACCGATGGTGTGTAGGCACATCAGACCATCAGTCAGCTTCTTCGGTTAACCAATGAAAACGGACCTTCGGACCATTCTCATCGGATGGACCGATCGTGTGTACGCGGCCTAAGACTATCGAGGTCAGTGCTGGAAAGAAGGTGCGTATTGCATCAGAAATTGCATTTTTGAAAACATGTTTGAAATTTTTTTTATTTTTTTTACCTAGACTAGGGCTTTAAATTGTATAAAGTGTTCAACAAAAAGGTGATTATTGTGAAAGCTCCAAGAACATCCACTGACGTGACAATTCACAGCTTCTATCAAAGGCACAGCATGCACCTTGCAGAGACAAACTATGGGGCATTTTCACCTCCAATATATTTTTCTGTTACAATGGAGAAAAACAAGATATTTTCATCAGGTTGTGAATGTTTCCATGAACAATAACAGTCAATCATTTTCAATAATGGCAACTGGATGTACTCAATAGGTATAATTTCTTCACTAGAAATAGCATAGTTCTCATGAAAAACATATTTACTGTAGATATGTAGACAGCTTTCTGACCTTTCCTCCTGAACATGCCTTGAAGTGCATTTTTTATTTGATTTCAAAGTTTTCCTTTGGCAAGAGCATTAGATCAATACAACTTATATCTTTTTTTGGTACTCTTCTCCAGACTAAATGAATTTGATAAGAACATTTTCTTCCTGTTGCAAAGTGTTACCGGACCTTCCTCAAACACCAGCTTATACTTACAATTTAAAGGGTCAAGAATTCAGCGAAAAAAGGACACAAACAGAGTAAAGCAAACGGTACTTTCAACAAGGCACGCGGCTGCTCATACTTTTTTCTGTAGATCTGCCGTACAGAGCCTATGGGAGTGCTCTAAAACATCTCCCCAGTTCTGTGCGCCAGTAACGATATTCCCATCGCACACTTTCCTGGATAAGGTGTAGCATGGGTCGATATTCATATATAACTTTAGTTATTGATTTACAAGAAACTTAGTATTAGTTTTATAAGTAATCACTTCTATCTATATACAACATGCTTAACCTCTTGCCGACCGCCCACCGTAGTTTTACGGTGGCAGGTCGGCTTGGCTGCGCAAAATCGCGTAATATAAGGTGATTTCGCATTGAAGCCACTATGGGCGTATACGTGCCGCCGCGATTGCTCGTTACAGAGCGAGAACCGGGAGCTGTGTGTGTAAACACACAGCTCTCTGTCCTTTCAGGGGGAGAAATGACTGATCACATGTTCATTCAATGTATGAACAGCGATCTGTCATTTCCCCTAGTCAGTCCCACCCCCCCTTCAGTTAGAACACAATTAACCTCCCTGGCGGTATGATTCTGTCTGGAATTACGTACCAAAAGCGGTACAATTATTTTGCATGGAAATTCTGCGTTTTATACTGTAGGCCTGCAATTTTTAGGAATAACTCACTTAAATTTGTCCAAACCAGAGTCTAGTAAACATCTCTGGTATGATAAAGTTTGAAACACAAAAATATTAAAACTATAATATGATAAATAACTATAAATAATTATAACAAATAATAATGTAATTATAATAAAAATTATTCACTAATGTAATCAAATCAAAATCACTGAAATTTGCTCAGTTGCAGAATTGTCGCTGTCATTACTTTTATTTTTTTATGACAAATTTCCCCACAAATCGCTATCGCTCAATTCTGCAAGTGATTATAATTTATTATCGCTGTTTTCTAGCTGCTCTAAAATCACTTTTGACATAAAGGGACAATTTTGGTTGCTATGGACAATCTACAGTTTGCAGGCACAAAAAAAATGTTTTTATTATGTAAAAGAACATGCAGGACACTGGGCAGACCACTAGGGACAAGGGGAGTGTGTACTTTTTACATACAGTACTGTAATCTATAAGATTACAGTATACTGTATGTAATGTGTTTGTTTACTTTTTTGAATTTGCCACCGGTCTCCGCCCCCGTGCGCCGTTACGTCGCAGGGAACGGAGATCGGCGGCGCGTGGGCACTGTGTGAGTCGAATGGAGGACGCCACTCGCTCACACAGCGGGGATGCATCGCTGGATCCAGGGACAAGGTAAGTACAGTATACCCAGCCTGGATACAAGGTAAGCCAGCGCGCTGCAGGCTCTGCATATTCACCCCGAGCGTGACTCGGGGATACCGATTTTTACATAAAAAATCCACCCCGAGTCACGCTCGGGGATACCGGCAGGGGGGTTAAAGAACATAATTAACCCCTTCCTCGTCCCCTAGTGTTAACCTATTCCTTGCCAGTGAAATTTTTACAGTAATCAATGCATTTTTATAGAGGTCCATCTTTTCTGATAATGCTGAACCACTGAAGGGATTACCAAAAAATCCCCCTTCTCTTTCTGCCTTCACGTTGAGGTGTTTTACCCCCCCCCCCCCCCCTCTGAAGTTTAGCTTCTAAGCAGCCTGCACCTGGAGCCTTATTAAGCCAGGAGCAATTTCCAGGACACACTGGATGGGTTATTCCGCCATTTTCCTCTCATTACTGTTTACCAACAGATGGTGAAATTTTTCCACTTTTTGCTGCTTTATACAACAAACACCCACCATATTGCCCAGGAGGCTGGTTGGGTAAATACGTTGTATATTCCTTATTCTACCACTAGCGGTCGAACCAACGTTTTCTCGGAAACTTGATTGATCTAGCCTCCTATCATCTTGGCATCATTATATATTTGCAAATACTGGCTGTCATGGTCATCCTCATCCACTACATCACATGCTACATCTGAGTGGACATCTTCCCCTTGATTACCATCAGAGGAGTCTTGGAATTGAGACGCTGCCACCTATAAGCTTTATTGACCTATTGAGTTTAAGCTTAATTGTCTGGTAAGCCTCCCATTATCTATGGTGGTGGATCTACTATCAACATTCACTTACCTCCCTCTCTTTTGTCTCACCAATAAGTAAAATTTTCTGGACTCATTAAGTCTCATTTATTTGGACTTTGTTATGTGATTTCACAGATTTTTATTTGAGCACGCATTGGTGGCATTACCATATGATTTTTATTGTTATTTAGTTTGTTAGTTTTACACATAATTAGTGCTACACGTTTTTGTTTTTCAATGCATTTTTATAACACTGATCGCTATAAAAATGCTAATGGTCCCAAAAATGTGTTAAAAAGTGTCTGATGTGTCCGCCATAAGGTCGCAGTACAGATAAAAATCGCAGATCGCCCCCATTACTAGTAAAAATTCCATAAATCTATCCCCTATGTTGTAGATGCTATAACTTTTGCGCAAACCAATCAATAAACGCTTATTGCGATTTTTTTAATGAAAACTATGTAGAAGAATACATATCGGCCTAAACTGAGGAAAAAAATCGTTTTTTTAATATATTTTTGGGGGTTATTTATTATAGCAAAAAGTAAAAAAAATTGTATTTTTTACAAAATTGTCGCTCTATTTTTGTTTATAGCGCAAAAATAAAAACCGCAGAGGTGATCAAATACCACCAAAAGAAAGCTCTATTTGAGAAAAAAAAAAGCAAATTTTGTTTGGGAGCTACGTCGCACGACCGCGCAATTGTCAGTTAAAGCGACGCAGTGCCGAATTGCAAAAAGTGGCCCGGTCATTGACCAGCAAAATGGTCCAGGGCTGAAGTGGTTAATGCATGAGACATCTGCTACATTATGCTATGGGAAGTTGGGAAACTTTGACCTTTTCTTTTCATCAGTTGTAGCTATTGTATTCCCTGCCATATAAATATGACTGGGCGAGCAGTCCCAAGTTTGAGTTGGATTCAGAAGGTAAGTACGGATCAACGACCATCGTCTCCAGGAACTTCTTCAATTGAAGAAGTTATGAACTCCCCTGGTTTAAATATGCTGTATTTATCATCTGTAATACATCTTTAATCAAAGTTAAAGGGGTTGAAAAAGGTACTATTTTTATTTCCTAAACAGCTTAGCTTCCTTTACCTTAGTGCAGTCCTCCTTCACTTACCTCATCCTTCCATTTTGTTTTTAAATGTCCTTATTTCTTCTGAGAAATCCTCACTTCCTGTTCTTCTATCTGTAACTCACCACCGTAATGCAAGGCTTTCTCCCTGGTGTCGAGTGTCGTGCTCGTCCCCTCTCTGGGGGGGAAGGGGGCGAGCAGGAGAGTCAGGACGCCCACTAACACACAGCTCCTTTCTCTATCTGCAACGTAGAGAGCGTCCTGACTATATACTGTAGTCCAAGGGAGGGGGCGAGCACAACACACCAGGGAGAAAGCCTTGCATTACTGAGTTACAGACAGAAGAACAGGAAGTGAGGATTTCTCAGAAGAAATAAGGACATTTTAAAAGCAAAATCGAAGAATTAGGTATATGAAGGAGGACTGCACTAAGGTAAAGGAAGCTATTTATGAAAAAAAAAATTGTACCTTTACAACCCCTTTAAGAAAATCTCATTTATTACTTGTCTATTTTAATAATTGTACTTACTGACCACAAATCTGAAGGGTAAATATGAATGAACCTGTCAATAAATGAATAAACGTAACACGGAATTTAACCCCTTGTTACATAAGGCTGTAGGAGTAAAGGGTGCTGCAGCAACAACCAGCAGGGACTGGAGACATCACCGATCAAATGTACATATTCACACGGATCGCCAAATACGTCCAAATCTTGTCCAAATGATCACATCACAGAAAACAAAGTGCAACAATTCAGAGCCACGCAGGACCCCTTCCTCAGGCATGTGATGGTGTGATGATCACATGCCTGATAAAGGGGTCTTTTGTGGCTCTGAAACGTTGCACCATGTCTTCTGTGATGTGATCATTCTTTAATAAAGCTTAGGACATATTTGACAATCCGTGGTGTGCTAGCAAATATGTACATTAGGTCTACTAGGCAGAGACAGAATACAGCAGCTGAGTGTGTACACCCACATACTGTTAAGAAGTTGTTTTTTTTATGTTCGGCTTAATAAAATTTTTGTGTAACTAGATTTTGAGTTTACAAGGACCGTGTCATATGTAGGCATTGTTGGCTTGCATTACTTACTCTTTGTACTTTGTACTCTTAATTACTCTTGACCCAAAGCACAGTAGGCTCAGGTTTTAATTAAAGGGGTTGTAAAGGCAGAAGGTTGTTTATCTTAATGCATTCTAGTCCCCCTAACACTTACCTGAGGTCCCTCCTGATTGGAGACATTGGCTGCCGCTGTTGTCAATCAAAGTCAGCTAGCCAATCAGGGGGAGAGGGGGGGCAGGCTGGGTCAGGGCTCCATGTCTGAATGGACACAGGGAGCTGTGACTCAGCTCAGGTGCCCCCATAGCAAGCCGCTTGCTTTGGGGGCACTTAACAGGAGAGAGGGGTCAAAAGCACAGAAGAGGGACACGAGAAGAGGAGGGCTGGGGCTGCCCTGTGCAAATCCACTGCAACAGAGCAGGTAAGTATAACTTGTTTGTTATCTTTAATAGGTAAAAAAACAAGACTTTACAATCACTTTAACGATCCCTCTTTAAGCAAAATTTGGCTCTCACTTTGCCGCAGCAAAATTTGGCTGCCCATCGTTGCTCTCCTTAGTGTTTCCAAAGGTGCCCTAGATTTTTCTCAATCCTTATGTGCCTGATGGAGATGAAGGGGGGAATGTTGCAGATCACAGACAGGGCCGGCGCTAGGCATAGGCAAATCAGGCGGCTGCCTAGAGCGCCAGGGTAGGGGGAGCAGCAAAATCCGGATCCCCAGCCACTCACTGGGGATCAGATCATTAAAATACCTCGTGGACCGGCCTTTTTAAAAAAAACATTCCTAGTTTGCGCCAGCCGCTAGGCTAGGGGGCGGGTTGCGCCTGTGGAGACACTCACATCACCCTTACCACTCTATTTCCAGCCTGCAGTGCACTGTGCCGTAGCAGCGACAGTGAAGGGACAGCAGCTGGCCGGAAGTGCTGCATGATGGTGGTAATGGCGGGTGAGATGGTGACTAAAGGCTGAAGCCGGTCTGGCCCCTACATGTAAGTCCTGGCTTGCTGCCGCGATGTCCGATCCCCCCACCCCCCTTCGGGTCGCTTGGGGATTTGTTGTGAGAAGAGGAGAGACAGGCAGCAACAGCAGTGCAGTTCTTCAGAAAAGCCTTCACCACCGCTGGATCGATCAGGTACATTAGTGGATGCACAGGCAGGAAGACGCTCAGTGCTACAGCCTGCACCAAGTCACAAGAAATAAAAAAAACTCTGCTGTCACGTTTATAATGCACTGTGTACAGAGGGGAAACTGGTTAGTGTGTGTGTTTGTGGGGGGGGTACAGATGTGTGTGTTTGTGGGGGGGTACAGATGTGTGTGTTTGTGGGGGGGTACAGATGTGTGTGTGGGGGGGGGTACAGATGTGTGTGTGTGTGGGGGGGTACAGATGTGTGTGTGTGGGGGGGGGGTACAGATGTGTGTGTGGGGGGGGGGGGTACAGAGTGAGAACTGGTGTGGGGGGGACAGATGTGCATGGGGGTACAGAGTGGGAACAGGGGGGGGTACAGAGTGGGAACTGGTGTGGGGGGGACAGATGTGCATGGGGGTACAAAGTGGGAACTGGTGTGGGAGAGAGGTGTGGGGGGTACAGAGTGGGAACTGGTGTGGGAGAGAGGTGTGGGTGTGGGGTGTTACAGAGTGGGAACTGGTGTGGGAGAGAGGTGTGGGGGGTACAGAGTGGGAACTGGTGTGGGAGAGAGGTGTGGGGGGTACAGAGTGGGAACTGGTGTGGGGGGGAGAGAGGTGTGTGTGTGGGGTGTTACAGAGTGGGAACTGGTGTGGGAGAGAGGTATGGGTGTGGGGGTACAGAGTGGGAACCGGTGTGGGGGGGGGGGAGAGGTGTGGGGGGGTTGTCTTGCGGCTGGGTCCAGAGGCACAGGTGCAGGCCTGTGGACCACGGCAGAAGAAATAACTGAAGAGGCACTGCAAAAATATCAGTGAGGGGCAGAGTGAATGTCACACGTGGGGGGGGGGGGGGGCGGCAAAATGAGACTTCGCCTAGGGTGTCAAAAATCCTTGCACCAGCCCTGATCACAGAGACACACTGGAGACTGGTAGTGTAGGAGGTGGATGTCTAAAGCAGTGTTTTTCAACTCCAGTCCTCAAGGCACACCAACAGGTCATGTTTTCAGGCTTTCCATTATTTTGCACAGGTGATTTGATCAGTTTCACTGCCTTAGTAATCACTACAGCCATTTCATCTGAGGGAAATCCTGAAAACATGACCCGTTGGTGTGCCTTGAGGACTGGAGTTGAAAAACACTGGTCTAAAGGTTAAACTTTATTTGCAGCTGCTGCTGTTGTGTGTTGTGTACAGTGCTCATTCATTCGTTTCTGGTTTTTCCTCATTCTCTTTTGTAGGAAGTGCAGGCAATGCAGATGAATGTCACTTTCCGAAGACACCATTTCATACGTTTGTTGCTTTTGTAATGCATGCATTAGTATTATGTGCTTTTATACATTTTAAATAAAATTGTATGACGCTATGGAGGACTTCTTGGTTTTTACAGTATCTCCCCATACATGCATGCTTGATGGAGTATCACAGAGGAGCATCAATCCATTTCAAATGAGAGCAGCAGGGGCAGCATTAGAAAGGCTACTGGTTTTGCCTACAAAGCGCTTATGTCATCATCTTTTGTGAGTGTATTAATTTTAATACACTCACAATTTTGGCAGTAAATTTCGATTTACTGTAGTGTTAGTCTTAGGCCTCGTACACATGATCAAATCTGTCTGCTGGAAACGGTCTGCTAGACCGTTTCAGCAGACAGATTCGATCGTGTGTACGGGCTAACAGACGGATTTGGCCACCCGACAGATTTCAAAGCATGCTTTGAAATCTGTCGGCTGGGAACCCGTCCGCCCGACATGTCTGCTGGTTAGTATGCTAACCAGCAGACATGTCTTCTCGCACACGCGCCAAATGATTTCAACGCATGCGCGGAAGTGTTTTACTTCCTGGTGCGGTGACGTGGCGGTGTCAATGTCACCGCCACGTCACCGACACGTCAGCGCGCTGTCTACTGGCGGGGATTTTGGTTTGCTCGTGTGTACACGCGAGCAAACCAAAATCCCAGCAGACAGATTTGTTCAAATCTGTCGGACAGACAGATTTGAACAAATCTGTCTGCTCGTGTGTACGAGGCCTTGGGCCTCGTACACACTATCGGACATATCCGATGAAAACGGTCCGCGGACCATTTCCATCGGATATGTCCGATCGGGAGTTTGATCCGATGGCGTGTACACACCATCGGATCAAATTCCCCGCCGCCGGACGGCGCGGTGACGTGGCGGTGACGTTGACGCCGCCAAGTCACCACACCAGGAAGTTAAACACTTCCGCGCATGCGCCGAATCCATTCGGCGGCGGCGCGGCGGCGGTGGGGGACGACATGTCTGCTGGTAAGTGTACTAACCAGCAGACATGTCGGGCGGACAGATTCCCACCGGATAGATTTCAAAGCATGCTTTGAAATCTGTTGGAGAAATCTGTCCGCTAGCGAGCGGAGATGTCTTGAAACGGTCCCGGATGACATATCCCCTCGTGTGTACGAGGCCTTAGTCTTAGGACTAAAATGGCATTTTAGTTTTAGTCCCCAGTTAATCATCTGCAATTGTTTCAATTTTAGCCGTGTTTAGTCGACTAAATCTCTAGTACATTGTAGTCGACTAAAATCATTTTAGTCAACTTAAACTCATTTTAGTCATCTAAAATCGAATGGGTGTAGGTAAATTGAAATGCATAATTTAAACATTTTTCTACAATTTCCAAACTCATTATATACTGCTGGAGAGAAAAATCTAATATGTTATTATTTATGTTATTGAGGTATGATTAAAAGGGGAAAAAAATTGCGCTAACTGAATGTGAAAATAGAAATGAGCAGCTACAAAAACACGTCACAAGAATTGAATAGGAAATATTGAATAAATAAGTAGCGCTGCAACAACAATGATGATCAGTGGAAAATAATGGTAAACACTCTGGATAATTGTGATTGAACCACAGTGAAAATCAATGTTCACTAGTATATAAAAGAAACATCAAATAAAATAAAACACAAGTCCATCAATCATGGGTGTGTGGCCACATCATCAGCATGGAAGGAACATTCTTCATGAAAACACGGGAGTAGAATAAATACTCTTACCGGATGATGTTGATCTACTTGTCAGCGACAATAGATCGTAAGCGCATGAACACGGCTCCACTCTGCTCAGCTGAAGGAA
Source organism: Rana kukunoris (assembly GCA_029574335.1). Classification (NCBI taxonomy): domain Eukaryota; kingdom Metazoa; phylum Chordata; class Amphibia; order Anura; family Ranidae; genus Rana; species Rana kukunoris. The sequence goes on along the minus strand of CM056049.1, from coordinate 201,036,436 downwards.
CGCACAAAGGAAAACTCCCCACACGGTATCCAAATGATAGGCTCTAGTCCTGAACTGGAATCCCACCGTAAGAAGGTAGACACTGGTTGTGGCAAAAGGCAGAAAAACCGCCCTGTCTCTCCTCCGCTCTCCCCTATGGGGAGTCGGATGGAAACGGACCGTCTGTCCGCTTGCATCCGATCCGTTTGGCCGGACTGAAGAAAAATAGGACATTCTTCCGTCTGAAAAAACGGATGCGGATCTGGCGGACGTTAGCGGATGCATCATCGGCTAACGGATCCGCTCCCATAGGGGCCCATTACAAGTCCGTTAACGGACTTGTAATTAGCGGACCGTTCGTCCGCTAGTGTGAAAGGGCCCTTATAAGGAAACTAGTGCAACCACCATATAAAATAATTGGTAAGCTGTAAAACAATAAACTTTTGCTTTCGGGTTTAGATCTGCTTAAAGTATATCTAAAGCCAAAACCTGAATGGAGAATAGTAAAACCCTAGGATTTTCTTGGCCATATGTGTCCCATTGGGTTGACTTTCCATCACTTCCTTTTCCATAGATGCAGCAGGTGAGAGGAGATGTCTCCATAGACAAGGAAATTCCCTCTTAAAGAGTTGTCATCACAACAAACGTCCCCACGGAAGTATTTACCCTGTATTCCTGTTCCAGAGACAATTTATTTTTTGTAGGGGGGGGGTTTCTTACTTTCAACTGTAAACTCTGTTACACCACTTCTACCTACAGGTAAGTCTATAATAAGGCTTACGCGTAGTTACTGCAAAAATCTCCTAAACAGTAGGAGATATTTACTATATGCGCTGCTTCCGACGTCATTGGCGCATGCACACTGAAGAAACATGCAGCTGGTGCCGTTTCCTCAGTACCCATGACTGCCAGCACCCACACACATGTGCGGAAGTGACATCATTGCGGCTCCAGCCAATCACAGCACCAGAGAACACGAAAGTAACTCCAGGAAAGATGTTGGCCGTGGGAGTGGAGTGTGGGCAGCACTGCAGGGCATTGTTCTAAGGTAAGGATTTCATTATGAATGCGATGCTTACTAGCTCATTATGTCTTTGGCTTTTTTTTTTCAGGGCTTTACAACACTCTTTAAGCAAGACCTATGCGCCAACAGAGAGGCAGGATAATTATACAGAAATCTGTTCCTGCACCAACACAAAAGGGATGATAGAATATAAAATAAGGTTTCCTACATAGATAGGGTATCAGGTGTCATTTGTGGGTTTAGTATTGCTGCCAAGTTAATATCTACCTTACCTTGGGGGTTGAAAAAAGTAAACCTGTATGTTCATGTTTTATTATTGCACTGTTGCCTGGAATATCCCTTGCCAGTACTGGAATTTCAAGATCCATTGCCTGGGAAAAAAAGACAAGCCATTGAGAAATGTACTTTAATATTCACAAATTCGTAAACAGATTGTTTTCCTGTGTTTGTGAAATGCAGTTGTAGCAGCAACATTTGCATATGTCACTTACTATTTGCAAATGTTCCCTAAATGCAAGTATAGATAATTTCTCATCAAAATGACAAAACAAAATCATTGCCATGACATTAAAGGAGACGTAAACCCTAAATGAAAGTGGAACTAAACTTTTGGCCCCCGGAAGCTCCTGCAATAATGTGTAAGCATGCACAGCCTATTTGCACATTATGCCCTGTACACATGATCGGAATTTCCGATGGGATAAAATATGATGGAATTTTCCGTCGGAATTATGTTCAAGCTGTCTTGCATATGCACTGTCAGACTAAATTTCGACCGTCCAAAACGCAGTGACGTAAAAGACTATGACGAGCCGAGAAAAATTAAGTTCAATGCTTCCAAGCATGCGTCGACTTGATTCTGAGCATGCGTGATTTTTTTCTCCACACAGACAATCAGAATTTTCGATAGGATTTTTTTCTGATGGAAAAAAGTCTGATGGGGCCCACACACGGTTGGAGTATCCGATGAAAACAATCCGTCTGAATGGATTCGACGCATGCGTGGAAGTATTTTACTTCCTGGTTCGGTGAAGTGGTGGCGTCAACGTCACCGCCACGTCACCGCGCTGTCAGTCGGCGGGGATTTTGGTTTAATGTTGTGTACAACCATCAGACCAAAACAGCCCAGCAGACATATCCGATGAAAACGGTCTGTCGGACCGTTTTCATCGGATAAGTTTGAGCGTGTGTACGCGGCCTAAGAGGCAGCCTTTTTCTGTATAGATATTGGCATCTTGCCACAATATTCTAAGTCTTTTTGGAACAGTACAAAAAGAAAATTATTGGTGTAAAGTAGGTGATCCTAGTAGTGAGGTATTGCATTCGGTGCCTTGGGCTATGTGACTGCAAGCTTCAGTGAGGGAAATCCAGCAAACTATTTACTTGCCGAGATAGCTGCACTTTTGTGACTCGCATACCTTGGCGCCACTTTGCATGCTTAAAAACCTCACCGTACAGCTCAGTCGACTTCCAGCTGAATAGACAATGAAGGTTCATCACTCCCTTTTCCATTCTCTGCTGTAGCAAACTGAGAAAACGTGTTTTAGCCCAGATTCACACTGGGCTGTGGAAATGAAGCCGATTTCACTCCCGCTTGTGAGTCCTGATTTTGGGCGTGATTTCAGAGACATCTGTGCCCGAAACCAAAAACTACTTTTTGAAATCAGTGCAGCGCCGCAGATGCGGTGTCGCACCGATTAGGACCGTGCCATTTATGGCAAATGCCGCCGGGAAATCCCATTTCAAAATGCACCAGTGTGAACCAGGGCAGAGAGAAAGCACTGTGGAATATGGTGCAGCCTGATTAGCTCAAAGTCTTGGCCCCAAATCCACAGCCTGATAGCGTCTGTGCAAGGGAGAATAAGGAGTTTTCAGGAACTTTTTCTAGATGTGTGTAATCAACACATTCTCTGTTTCAATAATATGTACTGAAAGAGTTTTTACAAAAGTATGAAAAGCAGATTTTAACATTAAAGGATAAGGCCTATAGTCAGCCCTACTTAATTTATCAAAGAGCAAACATAAGTGCCAAACCGCTATGCAGGCGGCATGAAGTGTCAACATGGAAATAATGAGAACAATGAGCTTTGGGAATAACACATTGATAGTCATAGGATTACAAGTAGGAATTTGCATCAACGTTACAAACACTGACAAACAAAATAAGGAAACTCAATTTGTGGGTTAAATTATAGGCTATACAGTGGGGGAAAAACAAGTTCCAATCATTCAAAATATCCTCAGGGAATAGATGAAAAGTGCAAGCCGTAAAGAAAAGAGAGAAAGGGGGAAAAGGGAGAGGGTGAAGAAAAATAAAAGGAGAAGGAGAGAGCAGAAAGAAACAGAGAAAAGGAGTCAAGATCCACCCTCACCCACCACCAGAGTACAACCTATGAGTTTGAAGATATTGTATCCATGGATTCTAGACTCTCTCGAACCAGACAGAAGTATCACTAAAGTCTCATACACACGGTCGGACTTCAAACAAACTTTTCAGTGGATTTTTGTTTGAAGGGCGTTGGTCGGGAACACCTATAGCATACACATGGCAGGGCTTTTTCAACAAACTTTCCCAAAATCACATGTTTTTTTTCAGATCTTTACTGCCACCCTTTGGTCAACTTCTGCTATTGTTGGTTGATTTTAACATTGGTTCTGAGCATGTGTACTTGTACTTTGGACTAAAGTCCGATGGACTTCTGTACACACGATAGGACTTTGCACCGTAGGACTTTTGTTTCTGAAAAGTTTGTCTGTTTGCAGAGCAAACTTTTGTCCCATGAAAACCGAAAAAGTTTGACCGATGGAGCGTACACACAGTCGGATTTTTTTTAAAACCTGGTCATTTTGAAGTTTGTTGTCAAAAAGTCAGACCGTGTGTATGTGCCTTTAGTATGCTGACCAGCTATTCATTAGTCATTATGCAGGTGAGCTTATGCTTCATCACTGCCAACTCAACCACAGGTTTCTTTTAGGCAGAGGCAATAGCTATTTTGGACAGCAGAAACGCGGGTCAAAAATGCTGAATTCTGCCTTAAAAGTAGCTCATGTACTTTTTTTGAGAGACAGGCATTTTGCTACAAGGGACAAGATGCTCAGAAGTGAACAAGGGCTATTGAAAACAATAGGTATTTGCTTGTTAAGCATTTTTGCGCTTCAAGCTACGAAACCCTCAAGTGAGAACAGGGCCTTACCTATTACTAAATCTCATATAAGCTTTAACATCTTATGGTACAAACTAAAGCCGGGTATACACTATTATTATTATTTTTTTCGTGCAACCCCGCTGGTTGAAAGAAAAAAAAATGTCAGCTTCAGAGCCACTGTACTAACCATGCAAGGTTAGTTCAGTCACCTCCCCCGCTGAACTGTTGTTCCCCTCACCAGAACACTCCGATCAGCGCTCTCTGCCATTAGCTATCAGTGCTGATCAGGAATCAGTCGGCTGCTGTTTTTTCAGCATGCTCATCTGACAGTTTGGCCGGCTTCTGTTGAATGTCGGCTTTTTTTTTTATAAACAGCCGTTGTCTCCCAATATTTGGCCCATGTACATGGCTTAAGGATGTTTTCTAACCTTATGCATACTAGCACATTATGCCATTGTCTTGCAGGTTTTTTTTCCCCGAAAGGATGCGGTTTACTAGCGCTTTAAATATGCAACTTAAAAATACCTTAAGACCCACTGTAAAGGTCCTTGTTTAGGCACTTTTATTTATGGAGACGTCCACTGGCTTTCAATTGCACGCCTACGTTGTCACCTGCTCTCTCTACTGAGGGAGACTGAAAAACAACCGTGATGACACTGTGTGTGCATGATCCTCTGTTGTCCCTGTGACAGAACCCACTCTCACTCTGTGTTTTGGAAGGGACGGTGGGCAGGCCTGTTACCCACAGGCCCAGAAAATACTGGAGACCTGAAGACAAGCTGGCATTGAGATAATGTAATGTAATGCTACAGCCCTTCTCCCCCACCACCCCCCTTGTTGCTGTGCCTAATTGTGTTGGTTCATGACACATAGACAATGGTCTGGACTGGAGATGTCTCTCCGCAGGGGATGTGTATTGAGAGACTGCCTGCTTACCATAATCTCATTATATTTATCTTTAGACTGTTTCAATGTACAAATGTTCAGTTCCCATTGGTTGTTCCTTGTCCCCCTCCCCTCTTTGACAAGGCTAAGGGGAGTGTCCCTAACTGTATGTAAAAGTGTATGTCTTGGATTTAATAAACAGTTTATGCTCTGCATGTTAAACCCTCAACACCTGTGTGAATTGTCTCGTGATTGAGGGGTTAAGGGCTGGTTATGGCGAATCTGCAGGCTGCAGGTGCGTTTGGAGGACAGGAGACACAGGTCTGGCGGATGTGCCCACCTGGGGTATCTGAGATCTGTCACAGTCCCCATCAGAAAATCTGGTCTATAGCATTGATGTGCTCTGGATCATGTGCATATAGACAGGAAGTGGATGACATAGGCTACAGGAGATCAGCAGCACTAAAATATGAACCAAAAAGAAAAAAAAAATCATGTTTCAATTTATGTGATCTAAACGATGGCAAGTGTTTATGATACTTTGTGCTTTAGAAAAGGTAATGACATCCAGTAATGATAAATCTACTCTAAAGGCAGTCTATGCCTATAATGTGAAAAAATACCGGATAGAACCTGCGATGAAAGCTTTGCTCTGCGACTCTTCATATGTGATTAACAGCTTTCTAACAGATATTTGGTGTCCCCACTGTAACAGATGATATCTTTTAGTTCAGAGCCGTTAGACTGGAGATGACTAATGTCCCACTCAGATTTTAGCTTTAGAAATGTACCATACTTTGATGCCTTGCACACTGATTTAGGTTCCCTACTGGACTCTAAAATCACCAGCAGATGTTACAGCAGTAAACTTACATACTGCTAATTATACCAGGGCAAGGATCTTACAGGCTGGATACAGTAAAGTGGACTGAGCAGTTGAGAAAGCGGCTGGGCTTATTGATGTTTCAGTATCAGTGTAAAGCATCTGGCATTTAGAAGAGATTGAAGGTATTAACACCTAGTGTGGTATCATCTAGCATACTTCCACCTGGCAGCAGGAAGGCACTGCTCAATCAAATCTCGATTTCTGAACAGTCCCTTACTGCATTATGGAAGTATCTCTATGGCAACTAATATTTTATGACCTTTAGACAGATTTTTTTTTTATTATTAAAAAGAAGAACATTTAATGGATAACCTTCAAAGTAAATATAATACTGAAATGTAGTCAATAAAAAAAAAAAAAAACGATTGTAGAATAAAAATTGCATTTAGCATCAGGAGCCTTCAAGCTTAGAGTATGAAATAATTGCTGCTAATAGTAGTGAATGGCCCAATGCTACCAGGCTAATAAGCAAAGTACAGAAACCCATAGCAAACAAAGATCATTACTTTGGTCAGCCAAAGATGAATGCGTCTCGGCTCTTATGGGTTACTGTATGCTATCTGCAAAAATAACGTCTATGGGCTAAGCCAATAATAAACACAGGGCATTGTACAAGTAGAGCGAGGAAAAGTACTTAAATGTGGCAGCTAATGTCACAGCACTTAAACTCCCACCCATACTTTACTTATGTTCCCTATTCTACATTATAAACAAGTTTAAAAGCTGAACGCACCATATGCATACATTTTCACATCAACTCTGCCTACAATCCCGTCATAAAAGCAAACGGAACCCAAAGCTTGACAAACATTCATTTGTCTTTGCCAGTAAGCGAGACATCAACTACTGCGTTCTGGATGGAGGCGTAGCATGTGAAATGTGATGGCTTTGACACATTCCTAGGTAATTTGTTTCATGCTGGAAAAGAGACGCCATTTCAGCTATATTTGCACATTAAACTGCCTTATGCTTTAACTTCCAATCCAAATGTATTGGTGATTGTCAGTCCAAGTACTTCAGTGGTGTGTAATACGTAATGCGGTATTAAACCCAAAAGCAAACCTTTCATAAATTGCAGCTTACCAGGTATTTGCAAATAACTGCAACTAAACCCCTGTTTTAATTACACACATTTAGACAGATTATTTTGGTTTTAGTGCTTCTTGGGTTGGTATTTTTGAGCCTGGTCATTATGGAAACAATTTTTATAATTTCCATATATATACTTAATCACTTTCTGCTCAACCTTCCATTTTTAACACATCATAAATTGCAGCTTACCAATTCTCAGATGTAATGCATTTGTTTTCTTTTTTAGCTTTTCTTTCTTTTATTTCCACTGTGTGATCTGGCCAGTAAGTCTGTTTTCTTTTCACAGAAAAAGCCACCCTGCAGCTGTAGCAGTTTGGGGGACAGAGACAAACCATTTACCACTGACAGGGGTGCGCTCACAATGGTCAGCTTTTATTTATTAATTTTATATATTATTTAATTTTATAAATCGTGTATAATAATAATATTTATGTAAAACCTTTATCCCCAACAGAAAAAAAAAAACTGTTGTTGTAACTGCTTAACTGCTTGCCGACCAGCCACCGCAGTTTTACGGCAGCAGGTCGGCTCTGCTGGGCGAGAGCAAGTAGCTATACGTTACCTCGCCCAGCAGCCATATAGATGCGCCCGCGCCCCCCGCTCGTCCCTGACTCCCGTGCACGTGCCCGGTGGCCGCAATCGCTGCCGGGCATCCGCGATCGCTTGTTACAGAGCGAGAACCGGGAGCTGTGTGTGTAAACACACAGCTCCCAGTCCTGTCAGAGGAGAAATGCCTGACCGTCTGTTCATACAATGTATGTGTTTTTATTCTTTATGTTATACATAGTGTCGTGTTTTTGTTCCCCCCCTCTTTTTGTCACATTTGGTATCCACATACCCCTGGTGATGTTCATTGTATATATGTATAAATAGATGCATATGCTGTCTTTTTATATGCATTTAAGTTTTTTGTGCATATTTGTAAACAAATACCAACCAAATTTTCTTTGATCCCTTTAATAAACTTTTTTTATTGATTTTTGTGTTTGGCCTTTAAAGTCCCACTCGGGGGGTATCTATATGAAGAGCAGCGATCAGTCATTTACCCTAGTGAGTCCACCCCTCCTACAGTTAGAACACACCCAGGGAACATACTTAACCCCTTCTCCGCCCCCTAGTGTTAATCCCTTCCCTGCCAGTGGCATTTTTATAGTAATCAATGCATTTTTATAGCACTGATCGCTATAAAAATGCCAATGGTCCCAAAAATGTGTCAAAAGTGTCCGCAGTACTGAAAAAAATATATTAATCAAAATGCCATAAAACTACCCCCTATTTTGTAAATGCTATAACTTTTGCGTAAACCAATCGATAAACGATTTTAGCGATTTTTTTTTACCAAAAATAGGTAGAAGATCGGCCTAAACTGAGGAAAAAAACGTTTTTTTTTTAATGTATTTTTGGGGGATATTTATTATAGCAAAAAAGTTTAAAATATTGATTTTTTTTCAAAATTGTCGCACTATGTTTGTTTATAGCGCAAAAAATAAAAACCGCAGAGATGATCAAATACCACCAAAAGAAAGCTCTATTTGTGGGAAAAAAGGAGGCCAATTTTGTTTGGGAGCCACGTCGCACGACCGCGCAATTGTCAGTTAAATCGACGCAGTGCCGAATCGCAAAAAGGGGCCTGGTCCTTTACCTGTATATTGGTCCGGGTCTTAAGTGGTTAAAGGGATTGTAAAGGTAAAACATTTTTTCCCTAAACAGCTTCCTTTACCTTAGTGCAGTCCTCCTTCACTTACCTCATCCTTCCATTTTGCTTTTAAATGTCCTTATTTCTTCTGAGAAATGCTCACTTCCTGTTCTTCTGTCTGTAACTCCACACAGTAATGCAAGACTTTCTCCCTGGTGTGGAGAAAGCCTCTTGAGGGGGGAGGGGGCAAGAAGGCAAGTCAGGACACTCTCTACTTTGCAGATAGAGAAAGGAGCTGTGTGTTAATGGGTGTCCTGACACTCCTGCTCGACCCCTCCCCCCTCAGGAGGCTTTCTCCACACCGGATACCACCAAAAGACAATACGTGTGTTAGATCACAGATCACAGGGTGAAAACAACGGTAAAAGAAGATAAAAAGGTCAAATGAATGAAGCCACACTTGATAATTGTTAAGCTGCAACACGTTATATTTTTTGTTTTGGGCTTGATACCGCTTTAAAATCAAACATATTGTTGGTCCTAATAACCTGTAAAATGCCAGACGCTCACACATAGGCAAACAAACATTAAAAACAGGATTTAAAGCAGTTGTAAACCACTTTTTAAAAGAAAAACGAGAAACTTACCTCAGAACAAAGCCCTCCCAAGCTGCAATGTCAATGCTGAGGCGGCTGACATCTTCCCCCGGTTTACCTTCCTGGGTTTGCAGCCGCTGCTTCCGGCACTGTAAACCTGACCTTCAGAGCGCATGCCCCGATGATGTCATCGACTGCGTACACTTTCAATATCTCCTAAACGATGCAAGTCTAAGAGATATTCACAGTATCTACAGGTAAGCCTTATTATAGGTAACTGTAGGCAAGAGTGGTAGTACAGAGTTTACTACCACTTTAAGGCCTCATGCACACTGGACGTTAAAATAATGTTATAAAAACACCAGTAGCTTTGCAGTGAGTTTTTCAACTTTTTTTATCGTTTTTTTTCAATAGCGTTTATTAGCGTTTTTCTGCGTTAGTGTTTTTTAGCATTTTTTTTGTCGAGGAAAATATATATTTTTTCTTCTTTTTCAATGGATCAAAAACGCTTATCAGCGTTAGAGTGTTTTTACAGCTGAAAAATGTCTCTCAGAACTCACTCGTTTTAGGGTTTATTTACTGCTCAAAAACACCACTGCCCAAAACTGCTGATAACAGCCTATGTGTGCATGGACGCTGTACGCTACGCCGACGCAGCGCGGAGAAGCATGCACTGCATTCAGCAAGCTACTGCTCCCAACGCTGCGCGGGCGTGGCGCAAGTTTCGAAGGCGCAGGCCGGCGTAGGTGGAAGTGGGAGTGAGCATGCAAATGATGGTCCAAGCATGGTGCAGTGTTTTACGCCCGGCGAATCACGAACTGCGCATGCGCCGTGACGTGAACGCATGAAACAGCACCCTTATGCGCATGTTTACAACCACGCCGGGACAAATGCCTAAGCTACGCTGGATCACCACGTACCCTGTGAACGTAACGTACGCCCAATACGCCGGCCTGTGTTCTCTGGTGCAGACCTTTGCATGTCTATTGCTGGGTTGCGCCTCATCTATGAATAACTTTACGCTGGACGTAAAACTTACACGCACCTCGCGTAGACTGCGCCGGGCGCACGTCCGTTCAGAATCGCCGTATTTCCCTCATTTGCATATTTGAATGGCTAATCAATGGGAGCAGCAACATGCGTCCAGACAAAAAGTGCGCCCACGCTACGCCGTTGTATGTAAGCTACGTCGGCGTAGGGTGGCCAGTTTTTAGGCATATGTTGGTTTGTCAGTCCGACGCACAGATACGCCGGTGCACATTTGCACTTACCGGCGCAAATTTCCACTTATGTCGGCGTAAGTGCTTTGTGAATCTGGGCCATAGGATAACATGATGGAGAGTTTATTGACTGTAAAAAAAAACACCTACTGTCAAAAACAGCTGCTGTAAAAAAGTCCAAAAACAACCAGGGTGCATGAGGCCTAAACGATAAGTTTACCTTTGGGAACATGATACATATTCTAGCTCCTGCAGCCCTCCCCTCGAAGCCCCCCTCCCTGTGACAGCCAGGGCTGGTGCAAGAATTTTTGACACCCTAGGCAAAACGTCATTTTGCTGCCCCTGTTGGTCCTGGCCCTGACTCCACCCCAATGGTTGACCAATACATCCATCTGGGGGGTGAGAGCCTACTGAGCACATTGATATTAGAGAAGTCTCAGTTCAAAGATCCACGCCTTGATTATTGCAACTCACTCCTCATAGGCCTATCTTTTCACAGGCTTTCCCCTCTTCAGTCTATCATGAATGCTGATAATGAGTGTGTTGAAAATGGCGCCTAGTGTATCGTTTTAAAACATAGCTGCCCCTTTAAGAAAGTGTAAACACTGAACTGTATAGAAAATCAAAAGTACTACCTATACCTGTCTATCTTATTTATTTTCAAAATCCGCATTAATAATATGTACTGTGTAATTATCAATAAAATATTTTAAAAATAAAAAATCAAATGTAAAGGTGTTGGCGCTAAAAAAAAAAAACTTTTTGGCGCCAATGCCTCTATCACGAACGCTGCTGCAGACTCATCCACCTTACCAACCGCTCAGTGTCCGCCACCCCTCTCTGCCAATCACTCCATTGCCCAATGAATAAAATTCAAAATATTAACAACAATATACAAAGCCATCCACAACTCTGTCTCAAGCTACCTCACCAATCTTGTCTCCAAATATCACCCAAACTGTCCTCTTAGCTCTGCCAAAGATCTCCTGCTCTCTAGTTCTCTTGTCTGCTCCTCCCATGCTCATCTCCAGGACGCCTCCAGAGCTTCTCCCATCCTCTGGAACTCCCTACCACAATCTGGCCAGCTATCTCCTACTCTTTTAGGCGATCCCTGAAAACGCATCTCTTAAGGAAAAAATATGCTGCCTTCACCTAACAGCTGAAGCTTTTATTTCTCCCGCACAGTTATTACCTCTTGTTCCACTAGCCCCTCCCTATTGTAAGTTGCCAGATACCAAGCCCTCCTAACCCTCTTGTATTGAGTTGTATTGTTGCTGCATTATCTACCTTTATCTTGTACTGCACAAACTGTTAGTGTTATATAAATCCGAAATAATAATAATAACCTCATGTGATTCCCATCAGGAGGGAAGAGACACACGCTTTGTAAGTCTGGTCTATAGCAGGACAGGCAAACATCACTGGTAAGTAAGTAATCCTACCAAGGAGTGGTGGAGGGATCATCACAGGAAGTCATCATTGATTTATGTTTCACTGACTGTGACTTTGGATTTCAGATTCACTGCTTTGAGCTTTATTGAAGTTGTTTTGAAACTCTAAGGCCCCATACACACGATCGGACATATCCGATGAAAACGGTCCGCGGACCATTTCCATCGGATATGTCCGATCGGGAGTTTGATCCGATGGCGTGTACACACCATCGGATCAAATTCCCCGCCGCCGGACGGCGCGGTGACGTGGCGGTGACGCGGCGGTGACGTTGACGCCGCCGCGTCACCGCCACGTCACCGCACCAGGAAGTAAAACACTTCCGCGCATGCGCCGAATCCATTCGGCAGCGGCGCGGCGGCGGTGGGGGCCGACATGTCTGCTGGTAAGTGTACTAACCAGCAGACATGTCGGGCGGACAGATTCCCACCGGATAGATTTCAAAGCTTGCTTTGAAATCTGTCGGGTGGAGAAATCTGTCCGCTAGCCCATACACACGAGCGGAGATGTCTGCTGAAACGATCCATCGGACCGTTTTCAGCGGACATATCCCCTCGTGTGTACGTGGCCTAAGGCCGCGTACACACGATCAAATCTATCTGCTGAAAACGGTCTGACAGACCATCTCAGCAGACAGATTCGATCGTGTGTACGGGCGAGCCGACGGATTTGTCCAGCAGACAGATTTTAAAGCCTGCTTTAAAATCTGTCTGCTGGGAACCCGTCGGACCGATATGTCTGCTGGTTAGTACGCTAACCAGCAGACATATCTGCTCGCACATGAGTCGAATGGATTCGACGCATGCGCGGAAGTGTTTTACTTCCTGGTGCGGTGACGTGGCGGCGTCAACGTCACTGCCACGTCACCGCGCTGTCTGCTGGCGGGGATTTTGGTTTGATCGTGTGTACAGCGATCAAACCAAAACAGCCAGCAGACAAATCTGTTCAAATCGGTCTGTCAGACCGATTTGATCAGATTCATTTGCTCATGTGTACGGGGCCTAAGAACTTTTGTTTGAGGGCTGGCATTAATCATTAATTCACTAATTAACACAATTTTTATGTTTGGCAAGATTGTATTGAAGTGTGATTATTTGTTTACAGCACACATGTCATTTTACAGATTTTATATAAGTGTTGTACGAGTGAGGGATTGCGTGTCTCTACTTGCTCTTATAACATAGTCATTGATGTGTTAGGACAAGAGTTGTGATATTATTGACAAGTCTGAATTCATCGAATGAGGTGGTTTAAGCATGGTATTTATACTTTTAACTTAGAGATACAGCAGTGCAACACTTCTGTATGATTTCATTACCTAGAAGAATCAATGTTGTTTTGAAGGCAAAGGGTGGTCACACAAAATGTTGATTTGTCTAGATTTCTCCTTTGTTCATTTACTTTCCATTTTGTTAATTGATAAAAATTAACTATTACAATTTTATTTCTGAAAGCATTCTTCATATTTAGCATTTTTTCACACATAGTTACAGTATCTAACAAAAGTGAGTACACTCCTCACATTTTTGTAAATATTTTATTATACCTTTTCATGTGACAACCCTGAAGAAATGATACTTTGCTACAATGTATAGTAGTGAGTGTACAGCTTGTATAACAGTGTAAATTTGCTGTCCCCTCAAAATAACAATATGCAGCTGTTAATGTCTAAAGTGAAAATGTCCAAATTGGGCCCAATTAGCTTTTTTCCCTCCCCGTATGTCATGTGACTCGTTAGTGTTACAAGGTCTCAGGTTTGAATGGGGAGCAGGTGTGTTAAATTTCCTAAGCCAGACTCGCTCCGCGCCTCCACACTGCACATGCGCGATTGATGACGTCACACGCATGCGCGGTGGAGTGAGTGATCCTCTGACATAGAAGTGTTTCCAGGGGGCAGCAGAAGCGGTCCCCATGGAAATGAAAGGGGAGAATGGCAAATGATACAGGTCAGGAGACCAGCCACATCCCAAGATCACCATGGAAGCCGGACGTCAAGAGCTGTGCCTGCTATCTAGTAGACAGAAACCAAAAAAGTTTGGAAAATAAAAGTACAATTACAGCCATAGCAAGTCATGGACACGTGCATCGGGTCCCCCGTCGTGCAGCGGGTGCATGCTATTCCCCTTAAGGTGCTGACGTACGCCTATGCGATTTTTGGGGATGAGTCGACTTGCCACAGTATAATGACAGCCGCTGGTCGGCAAGTGGTTAAAGTCTATGAGAAACCTGAGGGCTAGGACTTCCAGGATAGGGGTAATATGATCACTTATACCAGACCTAGTCAGGATTGTGGCTGCAGAACGTTAAACATATTGTAGCTGATTAATAGTGGATTTAGATACTACCCCAGCAAGTAGAGCATTGCAATAGTCAAGTCAGGAGAACACAAAGCTTTTCAGCTAGAGTGTATAATAGCATAGGACGCAGCTGAGCAATGTTTCTCAAGTGGAAAAAGGATGTTCTGACAACATTTTGTACATGTGGATCAAAGGTTAAGCTAGCATCAAATATCACCACTATGTTTTTCAATTTATACTGAAGCTCAAGTACAGTGCCATCTATTAGGACTGAACTTATAAGGGGTGCCAATAAGCTTGATTTCAGTCTTGTCACATTTTAATTGCTCAAAATTTTGGGCATTTAAGTTTTTATATCACAAATACAGTTAGATATGATAGAAGCAGCCAAAGTAGAATATGGTTTAGTGTGGATGTATATCTGAGTGTCACCAGCATAGAAGCAATAATTGAGCCCATGAGATCTAAGCAGTTGGTCAAGTGGAAACGTGAATGCTAAAAAGTAAGGGACCCAAGATTGAGCCCTGAGGAACTTGACTGGACAAACTTCAGACTAGAATCCACCAAGTGCCAGTGATCAGTAAGATATGACTAAATCCATTACAGACCCAATTCTGAGACTCCAAATATGGTTTCAAGGCAAGAGACTAAAAAATTGTGGTCTACAGTATCAAAGCCAAAACTAAGATCCAGTAGAATAAGAACACTTAGTGAGCCAAAATCAGTAGCCAACATAAAGCCATTAGTGACTTTAACCAAGGCGGTTTCTGTACTATGCACACCAGATTGGAGTTTATTTTTGGGTTTAGGGTCAGGTGGTTATGTAGCTGAGTTACCACAACCCGTTTAAGGATCTTTGCAAGGAAGGGAAAGTTTGATATTGGTCGAAAGTTGTTTACATTGTCCAGAGTCATGTTGGGTTATTTTGGTACCGGGAGATAGCGGCAGTTTTGAGGATTGTTGGTACAAAACCGGCGATAAGAGAGTCATTTATGACATTGACAATGATGGGGCATAGAAAACTAAAGCAGGATATAAATATATTCTAGCTATGTTTTTGCCTAAAAGAACTTTAAACCTTGGTGCCAGCTCAAATTACTTACTTCTGTTTTTAATGGTGATAACCAGCATATTACATCACAGAATGTGTGTAGAATTATACAAAGACAGCATTTAGTGAGGAAATGGCACACATGACCTGAACAGCCACAATGACTACTCTTCTTTAGTCACAAGATCTTTGTTCCTAAAAGTGGTTAAAATGGGTCTAAAGTTTTTTAAACCTAATGCATTCTCTGCATTAAGGTAGGAAAAAAAAAAAAAAACATCCACTGTGCTCCCCTGCCCAACAATTACCTGACTCCTGTATAGATAAAGTGCAGCTGCAGGTCTTCTATTCCTCTCTTCTTGATCTCACAGGCTATTCCTCAGAACAGCGGCTCCTGCTGCTGTCAGTGAAATCCAGGGAGCAGAGAGCGAGGGGCAAGGTCAACCTGCACTGTGTGCACTGGAGCAAGTCTGCACATCTGCACCATAGCACATGACTATGGGGGCAGACACAGAAGAGGAGGAGCCAATTTAGCTGGCAGGAGACCACAGAAGAGGCGGGGCAGCTCTGTGCAATTTACTATACAGTGTAGCACTTTCAATAAAAGCACCCACTTACGTACTCTAGCCTGCTGGTAACTCATTTGTCTATTTAAACCACTAAAGCCGCATACACACGATCGGTCAAACCGATGAGAACGGTCTGAAGGACAGTTGTCTTAGGTTAACCGATAAA
This sequence comes from Rana kukunoris, assembly GCA_029574335.1. NCBI lineage: Eukaryota > Metazoa > Chordata > Amphibia > Anura > Ranidae > Rana > Rana kukunoris. The sequence goes on along the minus strand of CM056049.1, from coordinate 201,020,440 downwards.
TCTGACTGATGGTCTGATGTGCCTACACACCATCAGTTAAAAAAACTATCGTGTCAAAACGCGGTGACGTAAAACAAAACGACGTGCTAAAAAAAAATGAAGTTCAATGCTTCCAAGCTTGCGTCGACTTGATTCTGAGCATGCGCAGGTTTTTAATCCATGGTTTTGCATACTAACGATCGGTTTTGACCTATCAGTTATCAATCCATCGGTTAAATTTCAAAGCAAGTTTGCTTTTTTTTAACCAATGGTTAAATAACCTATGGGCCCCCACACACGATCGGTTTTGACTGATGAAAGCGGTCTTTCAGACCGTTGTCCTCTGGTTAACCTATCGTGTGTACGCGGCTTAAGATGCCAATGACTTAACTGGTGGATTAACAAGTTAAAGTAGAACTATAGGCAAAATCTTTTTTTTTTTTTCATTTTGGATAGAGCAAGGGAGGGTTATAACCCTTTTTTTGCCATTTGTGTCCCACTGTGTAGATTTCCATTCACTTCCTTTCAAAAGGGAAACAGTTACTCAAAAAGCAGTAATTGATGGTCAGATTTTAGAGGCAAGACAAGAATATCAAAAATATAAATGTTTTATTGCAAAAATAGAGACTAGACAAGAACAAATATATAAAAAAACATATAGGATGTTAATGTTGCATTTCTGTTTGCCTACTAGAGTTACGGATACCTCTCTGCTTCACCTACGATGCACAGAGAATATTGCCTATACTATATATCCTTTATTGTTTTTTATATATTTGTTCTTGTCTAGTCTCTATTTTTGTAATAAAAAAAATTATATTTTTGATATTCCCGTCTTGCCTCTAAAATCCGACCATCAATTTTTACTGCTTTTTGAGTAACTGTTTTCCTCTGCCTTAAAATTTACGGATGTGGCAAATGTGTGTGCTCCCCCTTTCCCCTTCCCTGTTGATTCACTTCCTGTCACATAACCAAACAAGAAGTGATTGGAAATCCTTGCAAATTAGGGGAATTCCTTGGGGACCCCCAGATCACCAGAACTAGTGCCCCCATTGGAAGAATGGCGCTCTACTACTTTTCAGGAGACTCAAAATCTGAGATTTTCTTTTACTTTCACGTTCAATGATGTTGGTAAACAGGATAAATAGAGCCGGTGAATCCCCTTAACGGGAGCACAGACAGTAATAAAAACTGACAAGTGTCTCTCCATTGTATCCAAAAAAAAAAAAAAAAAGTTTTGCCTTTAGTTATGCTTTAGGTCTTTGCTAAATTAACAAGTGCTGATCTTAATTTTTAGCAAGCCCAGCATGACATATTAACAGTATCTCTGAGCCATTAATTACAGTTTGGTGCTATTAATTATGTATTAAGAAACAATATGAGACAATGCTTACTGTACACTTCCATCTGAACGCTTAATGACACCTCAGCAATATTGCAAAATACTTTGTACACATTATTTAATGTGTTCTTTATTCATTTTCTACTTCGGATATAACATATGATACCTCTTACCTCAAGTATTGCTGCCGACATCCCTTCAGACACTGAACTATTTACCACCGCAAAACTTTTCTTTATTACAGCCTGCAGATCTGCTTGTGGAATTTCTTCAATAAGATGAACTCCATCAAGGCTAAAAAAAAATAGGAATAGAGTTCTGATCAGAGGCTGATCTTTTAAAATAACCTACTATAATATGTTTCTTCCTACCACATATTTTAAGCAAGTGAAAAATGTGTTTAAATCCCATTATTAGGCATCCATTTATACAAAACCACTCTTTACAAAATGTTGAAAACCTTGAGGACAGCGGAGGACTCTCGGCAAAGGCCTCATTGAGTGGGTTAGATCAATGAAGAACATTTCAGAATATCCCAACATTCTAATAAGCATGCCATTTTTTGTTCCTTAGTATCAATATGATGATATAATCATTACAATAAACCCCAGCAAGTAGCGTTTTTTCCAAATACTATTGAGTGTAGCTTTTGAGATGTGGATTTTATGCTATAAAATCATATCTAAAAAAAATTATACTGTAATATTTGCAAAGGGAAAACTATTTGGGGGGGGGGGGGTAGAACAAATATACATTAAAGGAGTTGTAAAGGCAGAAGTTTTTTTTTATCTTAAAGTGGATGTAAACCCTCCATACACCCAGTGAAGCGATCAGCCTCAGATGATAAATAAGTGTAGCGCCTGTGTACTTCCAAGTACCGGTGCTATCGAAGTTTAAGGGATAATCAGAGTGTAAGTGACTCTGATTTCAATTGTAATCATTCAGTTAGGGTCTCTGTTTGAGCTCGGCTGTGCTGTGGGCTCATTCTGTTGTGCCTGGGGTGTTGTTCCACCCCAGGACGATAGGTGGCAGCAGTGGAGTCGGGACTTGGGTGCTTTTCCCAGCAGCCAATCAGGAGGCTTGGGCCTCGCTGGGCATGCTGGGAGAGGGTACTTATGGAACAGATGCCATTTGGTCTGGGTTCTTCTTCGAGTGTGGCACCCACATTTAGGGTGGTCACATAACCGCTCCCCTAGCGTTATGACCTACCTAGCCGGGGCGTGTGCTACACAGTGTTCCTGGTTTCTGGGCCATGTGGGCCTGGAGCATCCAAGCAGGACGGGGACTCAGTGATCGATTGGGTTCCCACTTTTGAAGATCCCAAGCAAGTGTGGCTGTTCGATGGGGAGTCCATCTGAGGAGCGCCATTGAGAGGCTGTCCAACAGGATTCAGACAAACCACCATCAGCAGCCCCTTCGGGGGTATCGCAACATAAAGATGAACCAAATCTCCCTACATAGGTTTTACATGTATATCTGCTGTCTTCACATTTATATACTGTTTAGAAAGTTCAGATCGTGTTAAGAGATTTTCTCTTCCTGTTTAACACAGAGTGTGATGTTTGGGCATACAGCCAAGATAGCTAACATTGCTGATTGGAGGAAAGGCACACACCCCCTCTCATCATAGACAGAGACTCTCAGATGTGTTTTGTAACAGGGCCAGCTGCCTGCTAATATATGTATAGCAACCTTCCCAGACAGAGATGTCAGGCTGCTTTTATCTGATGCGTCAGGAGTTATCAGGCTGATAACAGAGGAACTAGTCAGGAGAGAACTATGGTACTTGGCTCTTTGAAGAGAGATAACAAATACTGCAGATATACGTGACCAGCTCAAATTTCATGAATTGGGTTTACATCCACTTTATTGCATTCTATGCATTAAGATAAAAAGCTTTCTGTGTGCAGCACCGTCACCATTCAGAGAACATCTTGTATTATTTTTTATGAATATAAGGCTTTCTCTGATTGGACGAGGCAGAGATGGTGACATTATTTGCCAGTTCTCTCTGCATCATCCAATGAGAGAACACCTTATATTTATTGAAATAAATACAATAAGTTCTCTGAAAGGTGGAGGTGCTGAGTGGGCAACCAAGTCAGTATACAGATGGCAAGCCACTAGAGCAGCACCTGGAATAGACTACTAGAGCTGGCTGTATGTAGTACAGGCTACTACAGGGAATTTCTGCAGTCCCCAGCGGCCCGTGATGAAACTGGAGCAATATACTGTAAGTTTTAAAAAATATATCATTCCCCAAGTTCAGCTTTAAAGATTCACAAATAACAGAACCTGTATTTCAATTTCCTTCATGATCATATGATCAGTGTTCTATAGACCATTCAGTATTTTTTATTGGTAAATCTAACCTTTCTTTACATTATATCTTAAATACTTTCAGATAAAGTACAACGAAAGGCATAACTTGTTTTATTTAGTTTTGGAACGAGTAGAGAGATTAGAACGCCTGTCAGTTTTTATTGTTGTCTGTGCCCCTAATAAAGAGATTCACCGTCTTTATTTTTCCTGTTTACCATCATCATTGAAAGTGAAAGTAAAAGAAACGCCCAAGTTATCCCCAAAAAAGTAATAGAGAATACTTCCAATAGGGACATAGTTTTGGTCACCTGGGGGTCCCCAAGGAATTACCTTAATTTGCACGGATTTCCTCTAACTTCCTGTTTGGCTCTGGGACAGATAGTGCAGGTAAATCTCCAAAATGGGGACACAGATGATAAAGGGGATATAACCCTCCCTTGCTCTATTCAAAAGGAAAACAAAAATGTTTTCCTTCAGTTATACTTTAAAGTTGAAACACTTAAAAAGCAGGTACAAGCTATTCATTATTTGCTAAAGTGTTCCCAAATGTTGCAATTTTTAGTTGAAGCTGCTTCACTAGATATCTAACTGGTTAAATTCACAGTATATTCTGTAAGAAAGGATGACTAATATGGATTATGACCCAGTTCTATAAATAATATAATGCCAAAATGCCCAGCATATTGGACACTTCAAGCAGCTAATTAATAGGTTCAATTTTTATAATGACTTGACGCTTGTGTAAAAATGTATATATATATGTTGTACCTGAAATATTAACGCTTATTCAATATTGATTTAAAAATGCTGTTAACCTTACATTTTTAAAGATATTCTCCATATTTATATGACATTTTTTGTGCTATCTTTAAGGCCCTGACGAAGCAGGAGTTCCCGCGAAACGCGTAGGCCACATCTCTGATATTTCATATCAAGACCTGCACACCCTGGACCCAGGAAATATTAAATTGTATATTTTTTCTTGGACTGTAATAGATTTTAATTTCCATGGATGGCAAATGTTTCCATATTCTTTTTAAAGGCAAATATGTATTTATTGTTTTTCATCAGATTGGCAAAACCATATTCTTTTTAAATTGTGTTATATATCATTATTTATACTCCACTAGGGCACATTTAAAGTCCCACCTTATCGTACCTTGAATTTATACTAAGTAATAGGTTCAACTTAACCTCCCTGGCGGTATCCCCAAGCGTGACTCGGGGTGTGTTTTTTCTGCTAAGAACGGTATCCCCGAGTCACGCTCGGGGTAGCCATGCAGAGCCTGCAGCACGCGCTGGCTTACCTTCTTCCTGGATCCAGCGATGCATCCCCGCTGTGTGAGCGAGCGGGTGCTCGCTCGATTCACACAGCGTCCCCGTGTGCCGCCAATCTCCGTTTCCTGCGACGTTACGTCGCACGGAAGCGGAGAACGGCGCCAAATTCAAAACAAACACTTTACATACAGTATACTGTAATCTTATAGATTACAGTACTGTATGTAAAAAATACACACCCCCCTTGTCCCTAGTGGTCTGTCCAGTGCCCTACATGTTATTTTATAAAATAAAAAGTGTTCTTTCTGCCTGGAAACTGTAGATTGCCCATAGCAACCAAAAGTGTCCCTTTATGTCAAAAATGGTTTTAGATCAGCTACAAAACAGCGATAATAAATTTTAATCACTTGCAGAATTGAGCGATAGCGATTTGTGGGGAAATTCGTCATTAAAAAAAAAAATAATGACAGCGACAATTCTGCAACTGAGCAAATTTCAGTGTTTTTGAGTTGATTACATTATTGAATATTTTTTATTATAATTACATTATAATTTGTTATAATTATTTATAGTTTTTTATTATATAAAAAATTATGATTTTGTTTTTCAAACTTTATCATACCCGGGATGTCTTGTTTGGACAGATTTAAGCAAGTTATTCCTAAGAATTGCAGGCCTACAGTATAAAATGCCAAATTTCCATGCAAATAATTGTACCGCTTTTGGTACGTAATTCCAGACAGAATCATACCGCCAGGGAGGTTAAAAGGCTAACACACCAGTAGAAGGATCCTTATTTTAAAAAAAAAGCTTACCTGTAAAATCCTTTTCTTGAAGTACATCACGGGACACAGAGCGCATAGCCATTACATATGGGTTATATGGGTACCTTCAGGTGTGGACACTGGTGTAATCAACTTCACAGGAAGTTCCTCCCTATATAACCCCCTCCCACTGAGAGTGCTTCAGTTTTGTAGCAAGCAATTTCTCCGAGGTTACACAATGTTCCCCAAAAGAGGGGTGGGAGCTCTGTGTCCCGTGATGTACTTCAAGAAAAGGATTTTACAGGTAAGCTGTTATTAAAAATCCTTTTTTCTTTATCGTACATCACGGGACACAGAGCGCATAGCCATTACATATGGGATGTCCCAAAGCAATGCTCCAAGAAGGGAGGGAGACCGTAAGGCCAAAAATAGCCAAACAAAAAACATTATCAGGAGGTAAAATAGCTCCACCAACAGAAAAAAAGGGGGCGTGAACCGGGCCAGAGGATTCTATACTGCTGCCCGTAGGACCGCCTGCCCAAATGCTGCGTCCGTACCCTTTGTGACGTCCAACTTATAAAATTTAGTAAACGTATGTACGGAAGACCAGGTTGCCGCTTTGCAAACCTGTGCCATAGAGATCTGATGGTGTGCCGCCCAAGAGGCACTCATGGCCCTCGTAGAATGGGCTTTAACTGATAAGGGAGGTGGAACGCGCTTCAGACCATAGGCCTGAAAAATCAGCTGCTTAATCCACCTAGCCAAGGAAGACTTGGCAGCCGGCTGACCCTTCTTGGGGCCATCCGGAAGAACGAAAAGCACATCTGTTTTCCGAATCTTCTCTGTAGCCTTGAGATAAACCCTCATGGCTCGGACCACGTCCAAAGTATGAAGCAGTCTTTCCTCTCTGGACTGGGGAGTAGGAAAGAAGGATGGTAGGACTAGGTCCTGATTCAAGTGAAAACTGGATATGACCTTAGGAAGGAAAGAAGGTTTGAGGCCGCAGAACCACTCTGTCCTTATGCAGAATCAGGTACGGTTCCCTGCAAGACAAGGCTGCCAGCTCGGAGACCCTTCTGGCCGAAGCCATAGCCACCAAGAAAACCAACTTTCGGGTTAGCAGCACAAGAGGGATGCCTTTGTAAAGCTGACAAGACCAGATTTAAATTCCAGGGGCAGAGGGGAGCTCTAATAGGGGGATTCACATGCAAGACCCCCTGCAAGAAGGTTTTCACAAGCGAATGCGTGGCCAAAGGCCTTTGAAACCATATCGATAAGGCAGACACCTGCCCCTTTAGAGTACTAAGAGCCAACCCCTTGTCAACGCCAACCTGGAGGAATCGCAAGATCCTGTCAATAAAAAACTTGCGAGGATGCCCTCCTTGAGACTCGCACCACTCCACATAGGTCCTCCAGACTCTGTAATAGATATTTCTAGAGACTGGCTTTCTAGCCTGAATTAACGTAGATATGACTTGGGCTGAGAGGCCTCTGCCCTTAAGAATTAGGGATTCAGCCGCCAAGCCATCAAATTTAGCTGCTGTGAAGCAGGGTGGTAGATCAGGCCCTGAGACAGCAGATCTGGGCGCAGGGGGAGTGGCCACGGTGCCCCTACTGACATCCTCACGATGAGTGCGTACCAAGCCCTTCTGGGCCAGGCTGGGGCCACCAGGATCACCGGCCTGCGCTCCACCCTGATCCTTCGTAGAAGGCGGGGAATCATCTGTAGTGGAGGGAACGCATACAGGAGAGAAAACTGGTGCCAGGGGCAAACCAACGCATCGGTCCCGTAGGCCGAGGGGTCCCTGGCTCGGGATACGAATTTGTCCAATTTCTTGTTGAATCTTGTTGCCATGATGTCCACATCGGGAACTCCGAATCTTTGGCAAATCTCTTGGAATACCTGGGGGTGAAGAGACCACTCTCCCGGGAGTAACTGTTGACGACTCAAAAAATCTGCTTGAGAATTGTCTATCCCTGGGATGAACACTGCTGAGATGCAGGGTACATGGGCTTCGGCCCATGAGAAAATCAGGTTTACTTCCCTTTGAGCCGCTAGGCTCCTTGTGCCCCCCTGGTGGTTTATGTATGCCACCGCCGTGGCATTGTCGGACTGTATCCTTACTGGCAGACCCTGCAGGGGGAGAGTCCAGGCGACCAGGGCCAACCGAGCAGCTCTGATCTCTAGGACATTGATGGGAAGCAGACTTTCTGCCTCTGACCACTGTCCCTGCTGGGTCCGTTTTCCTAAGATTGCCCCCCAACCTGTTAGGCTGGCATCTGTGGTTACTATTTTCCACGTGATGGGGCAAAAGGTTTTCCCTTTTGACAATTTTTGAGGGACCAGCCACCAGTACAGGCTGCGCCTGACTCCTGGGGAAAGACCTAATGGACGGTCTAATGCCTGTATGGACCTGTTCCAAGCAGAGAGAATAGCTGCCTGGAGAACTCTGGTATGGATCTGGGCATAGGGCACTGCTTCGAAGGCGGCTACCATCTTTCCCAGCAGTCGCATGCATAGGCGAATAGTCGGCCTCTTTTTGCCTAGGACTATTTGAATTGTTTGAGTCAATGACCTGATCTTTTCTTGAGGTAAAAATATCCTCTGGCATTCTGTATCTAACCGAAGGCCTAGATATTCCAACTGTCTTGTGGGTTGCAACCTCGATTTTCCTTGGTTCACAACCCACCCGAATTCTTGTAGATGCCGAACTGTGCGGACTACTGCATGATTGAGGTTGGAAGCTGATCTGTCGATAACCAGGAGATCGTCCAGGTATGCCAGGACCAAAATGCCTTCTGTCCTTAGGACGGCTAGCACCGGGGCTAACACCTTTGTGAATACCCGCGGAGCTGTTGCCAACCCGAAAGGGAGGGCTACGAACTGGAAATTACTTTGATCTATCATAAAACGAAGAAACTTGTGATGTGCTGGGTAGATCGGCACATGCAGATATGCATCATTTATGTCTATAGATGCTAGAAAGTCGCCTTGATGCAGGCTGGCTGTCACTGAACGTATGGAATCCATACGAAAGGTCTGAATCTTTAGAAAGCGATTTAGGCGTTTGAGGTCTAGGATAGGCCTGACGTCGCCATTGGGTTTTGATATAATAAAAAGGTTGGAGTAGAATCCCAGACCCCTTTCTTGGGTTGGTACTTCTACAATTACTCCTTGGAGCAAGAGGCGATCCAACGCCTTTACGAGAGAGGCCCTCTTTAACGGGTCGCTTGGAAGACTTGACCCCTGAAAATGAGGAGGGGGGATTTCTCGAAACTCTAGTTTGTAGCCTGTGGCTACCACGGACCGAACCCAAGAGTCGGGAATTCTGGCCTTCCAGACTTCGGAGAAAAACTGAAGTCTTCCCCCCACCCAAGAGAGTGGGGGCGCCCCTTCATGAATCTGACTTGATGACTGGTTTAGCCGGCTTGCGAGACCAGGGCCTCTTGTTTGCCGCGGCTTGTCCCTGTGGGCGGCTATTAACTGCTGAACGCCCGGGAGGCCGTCGATACTGACGGTAAGTCGAAGGGGCCGAGCCTGCAAAGGCCTGTCGTTTAAACGCGGGCCCACGCGGTCTTTTCTTGACCGGTAAGGAAGAACTTTTACCACTTGATATGGTTTGGATATATTTATCTAGGTCTTCACCGAATAGTCTTCCCCCATGAAAGGGAAACCCTGCTAAAAGCTTTTTGCAGGGTGCCTCTGCTGACCAGTTCTTTAGCCACAAAAGACGACGCATGTGAACCACCAGCAGAGATAACCGGGATGCCTGTTGGATGGAGTCCTTAATAGGATCTACTGCAAAGCAGAGAGCCCTAGGGAAATCTGCTAATTCACGAGCTTGCTGAGCCGGCATGTCCTTTAATATCTGTTTTGCCTGATCCTTTAAGGCCTGACAAACGCCAATGGCTGCCACCGCTGGCTGAACCATGGCACCTACTGTGGTGAAAGAAGCCTTCAGTAGGGTCTCTAATTTTTTGTCGACCGGATCCTTGAACATCTGGACATTTTCAACCGGACAGGTCAGGGATTTATTCACGCAGGAAATGGCCGCGTCCACTGTGGGGAGTGCCCATTTCTTTAAAAATTCCTCTTCCATAGGATAGAGAATAGAGAACCTCTTAGGAGGGATAAAGATCCTATCAGGTCGAGCCCAATCCTGGTAAATCACGCTCCGCAGAAGGGGGTGAATCGGAAAAGACACACAAGTTAATGGAGCCTTTAAAGAACCCAATGAGGATACCACAGGGGCTACTAGTTCTGGCACTGGAAGTTTAAAAGCAGTGCGAACCATATCGGTCAAAGACTGGATCCACAGGCTCTCCGCTTGAGAGGCCGAAAAATATTCATCTACAGTGGAACCCTCCATGTCTGAACCGTCGGGACTTGGGTCTGCTTGATCCCCTTGTGGGTCCCGTTCCTCCGAAGAGGAGACCTCCGCATTTGAAAACACCAAACTAGGTGAGGGGGATCTAGCCCGTTTGCTACTTGGCAAAGGGCGGGCAAACAAAGCAGTTAACCTTTTCTCTAGCCCACCCAGGGTGGTCGCTAGCATTTCTTCCGTTACGTAAACGGGAATGGGTGGATCGGGGGCCGCCTCTGCCCCCAGCACCCCTAATGGCTCTTGTACTATGCTACTCGGTGGTCTAACTGGTGAGGGTGGGGCCGTTGAAGCCTGGCCCAAATCCTCTGACCCCGATGGAGACCCCTTTTGTTTCTTGGCACCTTTTGCAGCCTTGGCTGGTCCTGATCCCTTTGGAGCCATTGCACAACCTTGAGTCACCCCTATAGCCAACACCTGACTGTTGTAGCTAGGAGTAATTAATATGAGAACAGGCTGAGGAAAATGAAAAATTTTGTATATATATATATATATATATATATATTTTTTTTTTTTTTTCCAAAAAAATTTTTTTTTTTTTTTTTTTTTTTTTACCCGCCTGGGAGGTGGCAATACTGAGGAAAACCTGTGAGTATTGCAACACCAATGCCCGTTAGCCGGAGTCCAAGGTTGACTCAGATACTGCTGGATCTAAGGCTGAGTCCCTTTAAGCAAAAAAAACTCTTTTTTTTTCTTTTTCTTTTTTTCTGGTCAATAGTGGAACTAAGTCCTAGACCTGAAGATCCACAAACCGCCACTGGGTGTCACTGTGGCCAAAAGACCCAGCTGCGCGCTCTGTGTCCTTCTTCCTCTGCTTCCAGGAGGGAAAAGACCAGCCAGAGAGAAACGTTTTACTTTTAACTGACCCTGACGCTGCTGGCCCGCCCCCCCAACGCACGCCGACGCTATAAAAGGCGGCGTGCGCGCGCACCCCCCCCCCACGCTGAAACAACATGGAGGAAGCAGAGAGCAGAGGAAAAGCATGGACCAGCGCCAGCAGCACCAACAGACACCAGGTAAGCACTAATCCTTACTGTAGTGCACACAGAGAGGAAGCTGTCCCCATAGGCTTCCTAAGAAACAGGAGTTTTCACCAGCAATTCCCTCTTTATAGTACGTGGGGCTGCAGTATCAATGCTAACAGGCAGACCTGGGGTGAGTAGCAAATATATATCTTAAACAAGTATACATATATCTACATGTTATCTGGGTAAACATTAGTACATCCCATCCTGCCTAAAAAGACATAGTGGAGATAGTGGCTGATGCACAAGCATACCATTAGCCAACCCAGAACCCCCAGGGGGATACCTACTGTCGAACCAAGTCCCGCAGGTTCCCTCTTACCTGCTCCACGCCGCAGGGTATTGCAAACTGCAAGAGGCCCAATCTTCTCCCATCTCCGTGGGTATTGTCTCGGACCTTCAGGGACCCGGGTCCTGTGTTTAAGGAACCCACACCCCTGGACCTATATAGCATCCTGGCATCAGTAGCGTTTAGTCCTGGGAGAGACCAAGGCACTGGAGCCCAGAATCCAGCCCTCCAAGGAGAGGCATTATAGGCAACACCCCACGCAGGCAGGGCCCGGGTACCGTACTCCTTGGCTTTGAAGCACTTCGGACAGATCCGGCTAGCTATCCTGGGTCCCGAGACCTCCGAGGGACAGCTAGACGTGACCAACACCTAAGACACTGGCGAAAAAACTGAAGCACTCTCAGTGGGAGGGGGTTATATAGGGAGGAACTTCCTGTGAAGTTGATTACACCAGTGTCCACACCTGAAGGTACCCATATAACCCATATGTAATGGCTATGCGCTCTGTGTCCCGTGATGTACGATAAAGAAAAGAGGCATTTTTTTCCCCGCGGAATCCAGTGAGATTTAAAAATGACAGTGACATGGCCTAAACAAACCTCTGTACACGTGTGTTAATACTTTGTGAATTGAGTCTATGCCACAACTGTTTAACTAACTGGTGGAAGTAGGTTTATAATTCCTGCATCACCCAGCTGAGTTCTCATGTTCAAATATGCAGGTATATGACCTAATCCAGATCCAGGTGCAGGCAAATGATTACAGAGCTAAGCAGATCTTGCCTCTATACATGACTAATTAAATAAAGAAGGAAAGTTTAAAGGTCTGCACACATGATCAGAAAATTGTATGAAAACTACTGCGTTCGAATTGATCATACAGTAATCTGATCATTAGTACACAGCTGACACAGAGTCCATCACCACAGTTCATGTAAAATTATCCTACCTATGTGACAAGCACAAAAATTTCTCTCGTACGATACCAGGTCGTACAATTTTAGTTTAATCAGTACAGTTGTCTTCCGAAAATACAATACAAATACATTACATCACTTCTGAGTTTTTATTCTGTCATACAAGAATTTCTGTAACTTAAGTAACCTCTATTTTTTTGATATGAGATTAGCATGCAAAACAATTTTAAAATCTTATCGTGTGTGCCAGGCATAACATACTTACTTGCTGAGCTTGGCTTTGACTTCATTTGTAAACAGCGGGTCGACCTATGAAAATAAAAGTGGGAAATCTAACCAAGATGGCCAAACAATTCTAAAGTGGTTGAAACCTCTGACAAAGCATAACTCACTATAGTGTACTTCACTCAAACCTGCGCACTAAATTTAATTTCTGTCTCCTGCCTTGTTCTTAAGCTATCTGTATGAGTCACTTCTGGGAGGTTTTCTTGACACCAAGAGAAAAAAGGTGACAAGGGAGGGAGCTTTGGCACACAGCCTAGGTGAGAATGGATCTGTATAAACAATACTTGAAAAAGTCACAAAGGTTGACTGTGAAGGGTGGGGGAGGAAAGGGCCATGGGTGGGACAGTAAGTAAGGCTGGCTGTAGATGGTTTGATTCTTGGCTAGTTCAGTAGGAATGTAAATTGGATCAATCAACTAGGGTAAAACCAGCCTCCAGATTCTCCGATCAACACAGCATTGATGGGTGAATTGAGCAAATTTATTTCGTGCAACCCATGTATGGGCTGCTTAAGACAAGCATAGATGATGTTTCTTTCCTGAAAGCACGGGTTTCAGGGAAGAAAATTGCTCAATTCCCCCATCAACACAATCAGTGTTGAAGGGGGAATCCCTCCCAGAGGCGCTTTTGTATTGCGTGCTAAAGTTGTATTAAGCATAAACATACAATTATACAGTAGATAAATATATAAATAGTATGCCATATCCCAACAAGCATAATGCCGCATTGGTATTTACTCCACTGTCAAATCCAACCAACAAAAAATACATGTATGTATACAATAAGAACCACTTAAGCCATATAGGAGCTGATGCTTACTGTAAAAATACATACAGGAATTCACAACCCAGAATTGAATAATGAAAAGGATAGTTGAATCAGAGGCTGGTAAAAAGAGAGAGGTAGGAGGTTTCTTGCATCCCAAAATCATTGGGCTTTTTATCCTCATAGAACATCTACCGCTCTCTTCTCTATAACATACAACAGAGGATTCTGTAGTTATCAGAGATAATAATGTAAGGAGGACAGCAATAAAGGGCAAATTCATCAGCTCACGAGACTTCTTCCAGGATCAGCAGAAGCATGTTTTACACTTATTGAACAGATTTATCAAAACATTTTCAATGGTTTATTTAACAGTTTAAAGAGGAGAGGTTTATTTGTGGAGTTTACATACCCTTTAGTGGAAACTGGAGCATGTCAGATACGGCAAAATGTATAAAACCCTTGCAGTGTATATAGAGTGCCTTGAAAAAGTATACATACCCCTTGACATTTTTCACATTTTGTCATGTTACAACCAAAAATGTGAGATTTTATGTGATAGACCAACATAAAGTGGCACACAATTGTGAAGTGGAAGGAAAATGATAAATGGCTTTCCAAATTTTTTACAAATAAATATATGAAAAGTGTGGCGTGCATTTGTATTCAGCCCCCTTTACTTTGATACCCCTAACTAAAATCTAGTGGATCCAATTGCCTTCATAAGTCACCAAATAAGTAAATAGAGTCCAGTTGTGTGTAATTTAATCTCAGTATAAATATAGCTGTTCTGTGAAGCCATCAGATGTTTGTTAAGCCCTGTACACACGCCCGAGAATCCCGTCGTAAAAAAAACATTGTTTTTTTCTCGACGGGATTCTTGTCAAGCTTTCCTTGCATACACACTGTCAAGCCAATATCTCGTTCTAAAATGCGGTGACGTACAACACGTACGATGGCAGTATAAAAGGGAAGTTTGATTCCACTGCTTTTGCCAATTCTGTGTTACCGCGTGTTAGTAGAAGTTTTACCAGAAGGTGCACTCCCGTCTCATACTTGATTCTGACCATGCGCAGGTTTTTAAGACTCGGAAAAGCATACACATGAACGTCGTAAACCAGCCCGACGAGAATCACGACGAGAAAATTGAGACTCCCGACGAGAAAATAGAGAGCAGGCTCTCTTTTTTTCTCATCGAGATTCACAACAGTTTTTTCAACGAGAAACCATACACACAAACGGTTTTCTCTGCAAAAAGTTCTGCCAGCAGTTTTCTTGCTGGTTTCTTGCCGATAAAACCAGTCGTATATACGAGGCTTTAGAGAACCTTAGTGAACTAACAGCATCATGAAGACCAAAGAACACACCAGACAGGTCAGGGATAAAATTGTGGCAAAGTTTAAAGCTGGGTTAAGTTAAAAAGAAATATCCCAAGCTTTGAACATCTCACAGAACATCCGAAAATGGAGAGTATGGCACAAGTGCAAACCTACCAAGACATCTATACTGACAGGTCGGCCAAAGAGAGCATTAAACAGGGAAGCAGCCAAGAAACCCAAGGTAACTGTGGAAGAGCTGCAGAGATCCACAGCTCAGGTGGGAGAATCTGTCCACAGGACAACTATTAGTCATACACTCCACAAATCTGGCCTTTATGGAAGAGTGGCAAGAAGAAAACCATTGTTGAAAGAAAGTCATAAGAAGCCCTGTTTGTAGTTTGTGAGAAGCCATGTGGGGGACACATCAAACATGTGGAAGAAGGTGCTCTGATCAGACACTGCACATCACCCTAAACACTGTGAAACGTGGTGGCAGCATCATGTTGTAGGAGTCTGCAAAAGACTGGAGACTCGGGCGGAGGGTCAACAACCCTAAACATACAGCCAGAGCTACAATGGAATGGTTTAGATCAGTGGTTCTCAACCTCCTAGTGCCGTGACCCCTTGATAAAATTTCCAAAGTTGTAGGAACCCCTAACATTAAAATTATTTTCGTAGCATAGGTTGTCAGCACCCAAGGCAAGACAAGTCATTTGCGTCCCTAACCCACGGACATTTAGCGCTCCCTAAGTCCCTTCCCCTCGTACAGCATTAAAACCCCTTATGGTACATTTTAGGATGTATCATTCCTTTTCTTTGTTTACCTTTCTTTCCCTCTGTCTAGCTGTCTTACTTGTTCTTTCTCTTATTCTTTCTCTCCCTTTTTCTTTGTTCCTCCATCTATTTTCCCCTCCATTCCATGTATTTTCTATTTTTATTCCTTCTCCTACTCCTTGGTGGGGGGTGATGGGGTCAATGGCAGTGCTGGTGGGGAGCTGAAATGAGTGGCAGCGCTGGTGGGGGGGTAGGATCAGCGGCAGAGCTGGTGGGGGGTGGGATCAGTGGCAATGCTGGGGGGAGTTCTGATGAACCAACGTAGGTGCTCTTGATTAAGGTCATCTGCTGATTTGAGAACTGCAGTGATGACTTTTAATGGCAACTATAAACACAGGTAGTGTGACTCACTGTGTCACTGGCTTCACTGTGTCTCAAAATTTGTGGTGTTTTGTAGCAGTGACACCTATGACGAAATCAGGAGATAGGGTCTCCTCCAGCCCTTCCCACTTCATTTTCCTCACCAGTCAGCTGACTTCTAGTCTCTGCCCCCCCCCCCCCCCAGCCATACTGTGAACTGAATGGGCAGCTGCGAAAAGGCTGAGTGGGCTCCAGGGACAGCCCTGCTGGTCAGCTGCGAAAAGGCTGGGAAAGCAGCACAGGCTTCAGGAACAGCCCAGGATTCGGTGACCCCTGGAAAATCATCTTTGGACCCCCAGAACCACTAGTTTAGATCAAAGCATATTCATGTGTTAGAATGACCCAGTTAAAGTCCAGACCTAAATTCAATTGAGAATCTGTGGCAAGACTTAAAAATTGCTGTTCACAAATGCTCTCCATCCAATCTGACAGAGCTTGCACTAGTTTACAAAGAAGAATAGCAAAAATGTCACTCTCTAGATGTGCAAAGCTGGTAGAGACATACCAAAAAAGACTTGCAGCTGTAATTGCAGTGAAAGGTGGTTCTACAAAGAAAAAATCCAGGTGGGCTGAAAACAAATACACATCACACTTTTCAGATATTTATTTGTAAAAGATTTTGAAGACTATTTATCATTTTCCTTCCACTTCACAATTATGTGCCACTTTGTGTTGGCCTATCACAAAAAATCCCAATAAAATACATTTACGTTTTTGGTTGTAACGTGGCGAAATTTTTTAAAATTTCAAGGGTGTGAATACTTTTTCAAGGCACTGTAACTAGTGTAAATTTTGTCAACGAAGAAGATTTCGTCAAAGATTTTGCCAGTGCTATTTTTACAGTGACGGAAACAAAACTAAAATTACAGCACGTTTTTATCCACTGACTGAAAAATCAAATCCGTTTTCATATCAAGGAACGAAAACGGGACAAAAATGGCAAGAAGGGACGTTTACCTTCATGAACTACCGTATTTATCGTATATATATGTGTTTAGCAACAGGGGGGCGGGGATCAGGCGGTCCGTCCCAGGGGCCACACATTGGAGAAAGTGTCAGGCCGGCTGCCCTGCCTCTCCTGGCCTTGGACAGCACTGCCAGCATAGTCTAAAGTTAGGAAAAAATCACTGCAATGCCTTTCTTCTACAGAGCTCCTCCTGTGTCACTCTCATTGTAAAACATAGCTTCTAAATATCTCCATAGCTCTGTTCTTGACGGCCGCTCTATTCCTCCCGCTCCTCCTCGTGTTGCTTTAGATTGGAGGAGGAGAGCAGTCATGTGACCGGAGCAATGAAAGAACGGAACTATTGAGGTATTTAGAGACTTGAATTTACAATGACACTGACAAAGGAGGAGCAGTGTATAAGAAAGGCATGGCAGTGATTTATTCTTAACTTTAGAGTACGCTGGCAGTGCTGTTCCAGGAGACTGGGGGTCTCCTGGGAGTCCAGGGGGCCTGTGTATTGTGCAGAGGGAGGGGGGCTGTGTATTGTGCAGAGGGAGGGGCTGTGTACTGTGCAGAGGGAGGGGGGCTGTGTACTGTGCAGAGGGAGGGGGGCTGTGTACTGTGCAGAGGGTGGGGGGCTGTGTACTGTGCAGAGGGTGGGGGCTGTGTACTGTGCAGAGGGAGGGGGGCTGTGTACTGTGCAGAGGGTGGGGGCTGTGTACTGTGCAGAGGGTGGGGGGGCTGTGTATTGTGGGGGGGCTGTGTACTGTGCAGAGGGTGGGGGGGTGTACTGTGCAGAGGGTGAGAGGCTGTGTATTGTGCAGAGGGTGAGGGGGTTGTGTATTGTGCAGAGGGCGGGGGGCTGTGTATTGTGGGGGGCTGTGTACTGTGCAGAGGGTGGGGGGGCTGTGTACTGTGCAGAGGGTGAGAGGCTATGTATTGTGCAGAGGGTGAGGGGGCTATGTATTGTGCAGAGGGTGAGGGGGCTATGTATTGTGCAGAGGGCGGGGGGCTGTGTATTGTGGGGGGCTGTGTACTGTGCAGAGGGTGGGGGGCTGTGCCATTTAAGTAGACTAGAATGGGACTAAAACTAAAATGCCATTTTAGTCCAAAGACTTCTAAGGGCTCTTTCACACGTCCGTTCAGTTTTTAAGATCATTTGATCCGTTTTTCATCCGTTTTTCGTCCGTTCCGGTTTTTTTGATGGAAGAAAAATAGGGTTTTCTTCCGTCCAAAAAAACGGAGCTTACCGCAGACGGATGTTAACGGACGTTTAGCGGATGCTCATCCGCTAACTGACGCTAACCCATAGGGAAGCATTGAGGTCCGTTAACGGACGTCCAAAAAAAACGGACGAACTGAACGGATGTGTGAAAGGGCCCTTAGATTAAAACGAAACTGAAATTTGCTGCCAAAATTAACACTGACTGTAACATACCTTCACAGGAGATTCCTTTTCCACCATGCAAATTTTTTAGTACACACTATTGCTATCATAGAATGCTTTTATATCAGATGACATCCCATGGTAAAGGTCATGTTTTCTGTAGTCGAAGACCAGCATATTAAATATACACGTTCTGCATGAATTTTGTTTATTCCGCTACAATGACCAGCATAATATTTGATTTCAATAATATGCTCCCATAGATAAAATGAAAAATGCACTCTGCGTATTTTTATTTGTGATATTCAATATTCAACATACAATATATCTACAATGGTTATTTGTGAAGGAAAGCAAATTATTCAAATCAAAAGTTGTGTCAGTGTGGTTTGCACATTTGTCTTCCACTCTGTTTGACATACAAATGTTTTGTGCAGCAGAGCAGTATAAATTTCACATGGAACATTGGATATCCTTTATCTTATAATAAAAAACATGTGGGTAAATTAAGGTTATACATAATGTATCAAGCTAGCTCATCAGGAAATGTTACTCTAACTTTGTGTTCTAGAGGTAAGAAGAATGCAATAAAACTTGAGTAGAACTGCTTCTCACTGCTTGATTTAGCGCTACAACTGCCGTAATTGCGTGGTATATACTGCAAGCTGCCCAATATGTCTTTATTTTTTTAAGCTGCTTTTTGGACTGTTTTCTTATTTTGTAAAAAATCTCAAATAATAAAATACAAAAAATTGACAAATAAGTTATTTTAGATTTCTGTATTTCGGATTTCTTTCATTTAGATTCATGAATGAATTTGTGCTTGGAATTTTCATAGGACCGATCTCTGAGTACAGTAATAAGACACAATTATCCTCACTTCACTTTCTTATATTAACATGAATGGCTTTTTATTTACCTTAAAACACATTCACACATCATGAATGGATCAAAAAATAAACCAAGCCATTGATAATAGTGATCCTGGAGGCTGTAGCTGTGTTAAGTGGGGTAGACACTATGAGAAAATTGGACGAACGGTGTGTATCATAATATAACTGACAATGGTATTAACCTGTACATCAATTCTCGAACAACAAAGGCAAACAATATTTCTTGTGTATGATTCCTATGTTTCTATTTTTCTCTATTCAATTATTTTTGTACGATTACTGCACACACTGAGCAAATATTGGACGTTGTGTTCACGTACGATAACATTTTTAGAGCTTGCACTTTTTTTGGATACAAACAGTCAGAATCTCATGTGGAAAGCACAATACTAATGATCAGATGACCGAACGAACATTCCTCGTACTAAATTTTCCTTCTAATTTTCTTATAGGGTGTATACAGCTTTAGTTGGAGAGAAGTGGTCCAACAGCAGGGTAGATGGCCTACAGTCTGACAAGGTAGATACTGACAAGCGGACTCACTGGGCCAAGACTGAAGGAGTTTCAGTTAAGGATGGATAACCAAGACACAATCAACTTGTTAAAGTGATTCTAAAGGTTTTTTTTTTTTTATGAATATGACAAACATGTCATACTGTACTTACCTGCTCTGTGCAATGGTTTTGCACAAAGCATCCCAGATCCTCCTCTTCTTAAGTCCCCCGAAAGCACTCCTGGCCCCTCCCCCGCCAAGTGCCCACCATAGCAAACTGCTTGCTATTGGGGCTAGCTAGGTTTCCACTGCAGTCTTCACACCGATAAGATGCGAGAGAGACTCGGCTCCCTTGAACATCGCTGGATGGAGATCGGCTTAGGTGAGTATAAGGAGGGGGGAGCTGCACTCAGAAGGGTTTTACCTTCATGCACAGAATGTATGAAGGTAAAAAAAAAATTCAGTCTTAACAACCACTTTAAAACAGGGGCGCTGTCAGATGCAGACTTTACAGGGTATGCTTACCCCACACCATACCTGCATCTTTCTGCTGCTGGAACAGAAGCAGTCTGAGGAGGAGGGGGACAAGAATGTAAATGGACAGCAGAAAGATGTGGGCAGGGGGCAAACGATTTGACAGCGCTCCTGTATTAGCAAGCTGGTGACTTATACAAATATGCAGGATTGCTGTCAATGAACACTATCAGTAAACAGCTGTCTGAATTCTGGCAACCTCAACATTATCCAAGACTAGAAAAAAAAATGTAGCTCCCGCCAGGCTTTAATAATGAGAAAGGGAAGAAAAAACATTTCCTACAAGTTTCAAGCAAACTGCTGAAATAATCATTTTTATGGAGTTACAAAAAAAGCTTTTCTAGAATAAGACCTCACTCTATGACCTGCAACCAAAGGTTCAGTGGACTCTCCTGCCAAGTCATTCTCGTAAACTGACTGGGCCATTATTTTTAGGTAGAAGGTGCCTACGAATATAATTGTCCTGGATGATCTCCACTATCCCTTTCAGCTTTACCAACAGATATTCATGGCTTAGCATTTTATGCAGAATAAATCACTTTAGCTAAACGTTTTTTGATTCGCATTTGTCTGAGGAGGCATTTTGTCTCTGAAATTACACTCATATGCTGCGTACACACGATTGGACATTCCGACAACAAAACTGTGGATTTTCTCCCGGCTCAAACTTACACACGGTCACACAAATGTTGTCGGAAATTCCAAACGTCAAAAACGCTGTGAGGTACAACATTACGATGAGCCGAGAAAAATTAAGTTTGATGATTCCGAGCATGCGTAGGATTCTTGTGCGTGGGAATTGCATACAGACGATCAGAATTTAAGACAAGAACTTTTGTTGTCGGAAAAATTGAGAACCAGCTCTCAAACATTTGTTGTCAGAAATTCCGACAGCAAATGTCTGATGGATCATACACACGGTCGGAGCTCACATCGAACATTTGTTGTCGGAAATTCCAAACGTGTGTAAGCGGCAATACACTACAAACAAACTAGCAAGCTACAGCTTTTTTTCAAAACTAAACTTATTGCTGCAGCTGTGATTCCATAACTTGCTAGAATAACTTATGCTTTAGGGCCTTGGTCTGTCTCCCACAGACCAGAAGCTCAGCACCTCCGTGCGTACAGCAAGAAGCCTTGTGCTATACTGGCTCCCACCTCTCTCTCCTAGGTGAAGTGCTCCTGACTCCCATGCCCAAACCTCCTGTCTGCAGGGTGGAGTGGTCTCCAACTGGGAGCCTGGAGCCTTGGTCTGGTGATTACTTAAAGCCCAGAACACAGCTGACTCATTAGTGAACTGGCTGTTTATTAGACCTGGACCCTGGCAGGGTTCCCTATATATATATATATATATATATATATATATATATATATATATATATATATATATATTGGGGCTGTGCAAATTAACTATTAATCGATCAAAATCTTTTTTTTTTTCCTTTGTGTACTTTTTTATTGATGATATTATTCAGTGTTTACATTTATCATACATTTCATGCCATTATACAAATATAGAATACAAATCGTTTTGACATTTAATAAATATATAAAAGTGCTCTTTCCACCCTTGCTTCTTTTCTATGCTATATTCTTTTTCCTTTTTCTTTGTGCATAGTTTGTGTGTTTTTCCTATTGACCCCCCTCCCTCCCTCCCTTCCCTCCCCTCCCTGCCCACACTACCTTGTCATCTTGTCACATATTTTACATCATTTTATTTTTCTTATTTTTCTTATTTTTTTTTTCTCTACTCTATTCCTTGTATTTAATTCCGTAATCTGTCCCTTATCAGTTGTGGCGGAGATAGTCTATCATCACATAGCCATGTGTGCCATATCTGGTCAAATTTCCCCAAATCCCCCCTACGGCTATATGTTAATCTCTCTCTAGTAAGTAGTGAGTTTACTAGTGTAACCCATTGTCTTACTGTAGGGACCTCTGGTGCCATCCAGTATCGTGCTATTAGTTTTCTTGCTAGGTACATTACTCTGGTTAGCATTATATAAATCCCTTTGGGGAATGTTTCCACCTCTATGACTCCCAATATATAGACCAGGGGATCCAATGGGATAGGGGTCTGTATTAGTCTATTTATGCATTGGGATATCTCCTCCCAGTATCGGTGTAACTTTGGACATCTCCAGATCAGATGTATAAAGTCACCCTGGTGTATTTTGCATTTCGGGCATAGCGGTGAGTCTCTACCTCCCCATCTATACATCTGCTCTGGTGTTCTATATGCCCGATGCAAAATAAATAGTTGTGATAATCTATGTGATGCTGATATCGATACATCAGGTATACAATCTACGGCTCTTTTCCAAGTACTTTCATTTATATTCCCTAGATCTTCAACCCATTTACTGCGACATTTTAAAGAGGTATAGTCCTGGGCTCTAGATAACAGATCGCTGTATATTTTAGATATTAAACCTTTCCGTTCTTCTGTTCCGAGAACTGCCTGAACTAAGGGGGGTACGGTTATAGTTAAAGATTGAGTTTTTTGTTGTACCTGCAGCGCATGCCGAAGTTGGAGGTACTGAAAGAATCCCTTTGAATTCAGCTTATATTCCTGGCACAGCCGTTCATACGTCTTCAGTACCTCCCCTTCGTATAGCTGCTCAATGAAATATATCCCTTTCTCCCTCCATCCAGCAAATCCCTCTAGCTTCTGCAGTTCCGGGTATCTTGGATTATACCATATCGGGGTATAGGGCAACGGTCCCCCTATTTCCAAGATTTTCCTGACCTCCCTCCAAACCCTTCTAAGCAAAACACCTGTTGGGGCGGAGCGTGGTATACTTGGCAAATCCATTTCCAAATGAGAGGCGGCCTTTAGTATGGGGTCACCTCTCGTTACCAGCGCGCAAATAGAGTCCTCATTCTTTTTCTGTCCCCATCCTGCTAGTTGTTGGATCTGGGCAGCTAAAAAATAAGTTTTAGGATGTGGGACTGCAAGGCCTCCTCTATCCTTTCTGAGCTGAAGGGTGGCTAGGCTGATCCTAGCCACCTTCTTCTTCCATATCAAGCTTCTCATTAATGTTTCTATTTGTTTAAACCATTTATTTGTAATCCACATTGGGGAATTATGGAAGAGGTACAAGAGCTGTGGTGCCCAGATCATTTTGATTAAATTTGCCCGTCCTACCACCGATAATGGGAGTTTGCACCAACTGTTGCATTTCTCCTTCTGCCTGACCAGTAGTGGGCCCAAATTTAGCTGAAGGTACTCCGCCGGGTCTGGGGATACCACTACTCCTAAATATTTAAAACTATTACTTATGACTATCTGCTCCGCTCCAGGTGGCAGTGGTCCCTCCATTTTGTCTATAGGCATCAGAATTGACTTTGACCAGTTGATGGCAAACCCCGAGAAGCGACCAAACTTCCCAATGATCTGCATCACTGCCTGTAATGATGCTGATGAGTCACCCAGGTAGATTAGTGTATCATCCGCATACAATGATATCTTGTCCTCCCTCTGACCCCTACGGAATCCCGTTATCTCTGTAGAATTACGAACAGATATAGCCAGGGGTTCGGCTGCTAGTGCAAACAACAAAGGGGACAGTGGGCACCCTTGCCGGGTACCTCTATAAAGCCTAAACACAGAGGAGAGATCGTTATTAATACGGATTCTTGCTCTGGGTTCCGAATACAATACCCTCACCCATTCTATGAACCTATCTCCTATTCCAAATCTTGCCAAGGTCTCCAGGAGGTAGGGCCACTCCACGCTATCGAACGCTTTGGCAGCATCCAGTGACAGAATGGCCCTGCCCCCTGGATTGTCCACCGGTATCTGTAAGTTCAAATAGAGTCGTCGAATATTATCTGCCGTGGAGCGAGATGGTATGAAGCCACATTGGTCTCCATGTATCAGCTTCCCTATCACCTGTGATAATCTTGAAGCCAAAATCTTGGCCAATAGCTTCACATCGACATTTAGCAGGGATATTGGGCGATAGGAATCCAGCGATTTTTTATCCTTTCCTGGCTTTAGTATAACTATAATTGTAGCTTCCTGCATGCTCTCTGGAAGAGTACCTGTTACAGTTACCTCCTGCAAAGTCTGTAACAAAGGCAGCAGAAGCATCTCTTTGTACTGAGAGTATACCTCGGCCGGTAAGCCATCTGGCCCTGGGGACTTATGTGATGGGGCCTCATCTAACGCATTCTTCAGCTCTAGCATGGTAATAGGCGAGTTTAGCATTTCTCTATCAGCTATCGACAACTGTGGGAAAGTACATGATTGCAAGAAATCAGTCATTTCTGATGGAGTATATCTAGCTTTAGAGGAATATAAATCCTCATAAAAATCTTGGAAATCCTTCAAGATGTCGGGCCCTTCAGTATGCGTCTCTCCCGTATTCGACTTAATTGCTATGATATTTGAAGTTTCCCGCTGACCCCTTGCTATTAGAGCAAGGAGACGTCCTGTACTTTCCCCTTCTTCAAAAAAACTTTGTTGTTGAAAATATCTGCTCTTCTCTGCTGCCGTTAATAAAACTGAATTATATAGGGATTGTGCCTCCCTCCATAAATCATACTTAGTTTGAGAGGGGTCTGCCACCAGGGCTTGTTCCCTGGCTTTCAGTTCGTCACGTGCCCTTTTTTCCCATTCCCTGGAACGAGTTTTAATACCCGATATTTCCTTTATTAGGCAGCCCCTCAGAAATGCTTTGAGTGCGTCCCATACTGTTGCTGCGCTGGCAGTGCCTTTATTATAATAATAGAACTCCCGTATAGCCTCTCCCGTGCCATCCATCGGTGTCAGCAGAGTCAGCCAATATGGGTTCACTTTCCAGGGCATGGGGTTCACTGTTATATTAATATTAATCTTTACCCAGAGTGGTGAATGATCGGATAATAGGCGGGGCTCATACGCCGAATCCATTACCCGATTGGATAACAACTCATTCCCCAGTCCTAAATCAATGCGAGAGAGTCCATCATGTGTGGCAGAGTAACATGAATAGCATCTCTCGTCTCCATGTCTCTCTCGCCACACATCATGGATCAAAATCTTTTTGATCGATTAAAATTCTTTTGATTAGTACTCACCTCTCCGCCGATTTCTGGGACTTCAGGGAGTTCCGTCGGAGATCCGGTAACGTCACGGACAACAGCGGGGCTTGCTGTGTCCATCTGAAGGGCTCCTTTGCTGTGCCTTTATATCTGCATGCCGGCGGGACCTTACTATTTGCCACACGCAAGGGCTGTTACACTTCCCTCTATCAACCTGGGATTCTACAACCATCCACTGGGAGTTGTGATAGTTCCCTTCATGGGACATCTACATGCCGACAGACTGATGTTAACCTCTCCTCGTCTGGATTTAGCAGTGGTATCGTTGTACACATTTTTATACCAGTATCATACTTAGCTACATGTTTTTATGACTGCTGTTGCTACTGTTTGATATTACTCGCACCATTTGTACAGTTTATGTAGCTACATCGATTTTATCTCCAGTGCAATATTTATTCGGTTACCTACTTGAAGACTATAAAAGTTTTAATGCTATTCCCATCGAGCGCTGCCTTTGTGTGTTTTTTGTATCCTGCTATTTATTTTTCCAGTTGTTGGTCGCTGCACTGGGAATCGGCCTACAAGGAGATCAGCTAAAAGTAGTTGGATCTGTATGTGCGTTATAATTAATTGAAATTAGTCGATAAATCGATAAAAAAAAAAAAACGATTAATCGAACACAAAAATTTTGATCAGTAACAGCCCTAATATATATATATATATATATATATATATATATATATATATATATATAGATAGATAGATAGATAGAACACCTGTAAATATAAATTAATTATGCTGGTTACAGGAAACATGTTTCATATGACAAGTGTTTTGAGGAGCTCATTGCCAGCATAATTATCGGGGCTGTGTTTGAGTATAAGGCCTCATGCACACTGGACATTAAAATAACTTTATAAAAACGGCAGTAGCGTTGCAGTGAGTTTTTCAACTTCTTTTAGCGTTTATTAGCGTTTTCCGCGTTAGCGTTTTTTAGTGTTTTTTTGTTGAAGGAATATTTTTTTTTTCAATGGATCAAAAAACGTTAAAAAAAACACTGGTGAGTGACGTTTTTGACATTTTTTATCAACATTTATCAGCGTTAGAGCGTTTTTACAGCTGAAAAACGTCTCTCTCAGAACCCACTAGTTTGAGTGTTTTTTTACTGCTTAAAAACGTCACTGCCCAAAACTGCTGATAACAGTCTTTGTGTGCATGGACACATAGGATAACATGATGGAAAGTTTAATGACTTCAGAAAAAAACATCTACTGCCAAAAACAGCTGCTGTAAAAACGTCCAGTGTGCATGAGGCCTTAGCCTGTCCCTGACCCAACCCTACTAATCATCCCCAGCAAAAAAGGTAAGATAAACAGCCAAACAGATAAAAACCACTAAAGAATCAATAGAAGTAAAAACAATACAATTATATTAAAATATATGCACTTAAATCCCAGATTAATAATTATCTAGAAAAATGTAAAGCTGTACTTACCATTGGTCCAATAATAGCCAAGTGAACAGTTGGTTCCCTTTTATGCCACTCTAGGATAAAGGATTTGCATTAGATTGGTACTAAATGATTTAATGTGATTTTAATATAATGTGCATGGAGCGGAAGCATCTAGAATTAGTAAAGCTTACAGCGAGTTGCTATGATTGCAATTTAATTAAACAGCAGAATATTATCAAGAGAACTGTTATTCAGATTAGGCAAATATTTGTGCAGCCAAGCATGTTACTGCTGCTTAGGGGCAGCGAGTACAGCATGCACTTTTAATATTTTATGCTCTTGTAACACAGAGGTAACGGATGATGAAATTTCTCAATCTTACTAGCAGTGTGTACAGGAGGGAAAAAAAACGGATGTGAACCCTAAGGCATTTTCCCTGAATGAATGGCTCCTAAAATGGGACCTGATCTGTGGGGGGCGTGCGCGCGGGCCGCCGGCGGCGTGCGCGCGCCCCCTAGTGGCCGAAAAAGATAGGACGTAGAGCTACGTGCTCTCGCCCAGCAGTGCCACCGTCCCGCAGTAATATGACGGCGGGCGGTCGGCAACCAGTTAACTTTGTCCTCAACTTCCTTAACCCAATAACACACTCATTGCCCAGGAAATTGACAAGCATTTAAAAAATAAAATGAATACAATTCATGATGAGCTATCCATTGTACAGATATCTTTCCCACCTAACACTCCATGTCCACCTGCACATTCAATATGTGCCTCCTTAACCCTCCTCTTGTGTTAGGGTCAGAACCGACCCGTTTTCAGGTTTTGAATGTCTATAAGTATCACATAAATTTGTTTATTGCAACAGGATTTTTTTACTTTGTCAGGAACCTCTATTTAAACAATGTAATAGAAAAAGAATCCTTTTCGCTAAATTATAAAATACTGTGGTGAAAATTAAGATATTTATGGTGTTAGGATCAATTCTGACCCAGTTATAATATAGGATTATAGGACACTAATAAATGCCAAAACTGAAATCATAAACACTCTCTCTGCTTAGTAACACTGACAGCCAATCACCTCTCAACCCTGTGAGCTGTAGTTAGGGAGGGGCCTATCTCTTTGCCTGCTTGTCTGCTTCTCTAAATAAAGTAAAGAAACATAGGACCAATACATTTCAGAGTTGCTGATTTTATTTTACCATTTTTTCAATTTGAAAATGAGAGGTATGCTATGAAAAGAAAGGTCTAAGGGGTCACACCAAAAATATTAAAACCAATCTTTTCAAGGATAAAGAAGCCTAACAAGGTAACCAAGAGGTTAGAAACAAATTGTATGATAAATAATTGTTCAGAGGGTATTTTATGGCTGATTTAAGACACGGTCAAAACCGACCCGTTAACATCATGGATAGGAACAGAAAGCTAACATAAGAGGAGGGTTAAACCCATAGAGGAGGTTGCTTAGCTTCTTTTTTTTTTTAATGTCCACCTAATCACCCGGCCCTGCTTCCTGTTCCCACTAAACATCCGTTGGTCATCCCATACTTTAAAAAAACATCTTTAGATCCCATAAATCTTCACAACCTAAGACCATATCCTTGTTTACAAAACTAGAACACCTACTCTACAATCGGCTGAGCTACCACCTCACCAGTAACCCTCGCCAGTCTGAATACTCCACAATGCTCTCCTAAAACTCATTGACTCACTAACTAAAACCATTAGTAACTACTCAGTACTTTTATTGTTAGACCTCTCTGATACCTTTAATGTAGTTGATCACCCCTCCTCCTCAAATAACTCCATACTCTGGGCCTCTGTGACTTTTTGCTGGTTCTCCACTTACATTTCTCACAGGTATTATCTGCAAGTGATCGGCCTCGGGTGCAGACTGACTGCATCCAGGGACCATCACTCAAAGGTAATCGTTCCACACAGACGATTGGAATTTACTATCGTTTTTTTATCCATCGGAAACATTTAAAACATGTCCTATTATTTTAAACCGATGGAAAAAAGACAGATGGAGCTCACACACGATCGGTTTGTCCGATGAAAAAAGTCCATCTGACTTTTTTCATAGGAAAAAATGATCGTGTGTACATGGCTATAGGCTCTAGGTTAGGCAAAGCATCAGAAAGGAGGAAACCCAGTCTTTATTCATGTCCATGGGTTCCAGACTTCAGGCACCCACTGCCAGTAAAAGATTCTCAACAAAATATTAAAAATTACCATTTTATTTATGATAATAATCATTTGTCCAATTACATTTGAGCCCCTGAAAAGGGGGGGACAGTGTATAAAAATGGTTGCAGTTCCTAAAATTTGTACTTGATATTTATGTTCAACCCCTCAAATTAAAGCTGAAAGTCTGCATTTCAAATTCATTTGGATTTTTGTTTTTAATTTTATTCTGGTGGCATAGAGAGCCATAAATATAAAAATGGTGCCTGTGTCCAATTATATATGAAATCTTGAATGAACAAAAAAAAAAAATCTTGAAAGCAGGAAAAATTACTAGCAAACATGATTACATTTTCTCAATAGAGAAAAGGCGTGCATTCTTCTAGGACACAAGTAAATAATAGAGGCATGGTGGGAGTGGGAATATAAACCAGGCTGGTCTGTGCTTTTTTTGGTTAACCAGTATCAATATCATCCACTCGGTGGCAGTATAAAACAGTCTCTGAATTCTGTGTCCTTCAATAAATGAGAAAGAAATTGTGTTACATACCTTCTGAAGCAACTGCGTTGGCCCACTTTGAAAGGGATATACCATGACTGGTTACCCATCAGATTATAGACTTGTGAAGTGGGCCAACATATTTTTTCAGAAAAAATACAACACATTTTCTTTCTTCAAAGAGAGATCAACACCCGCCTTAGGTCTCCTGGTGTTTCTTTGTATCACCTGTTCGAGTCTACTGCTTACAGTGCAAGAAATGTAGTATGCCATCGCTATTATGTATTTTAAAGCAAACTGTTCTTTTTTAAGCCTGTTTCTGTTCTCTTTATGAAAAAAAGTTTAGTAGAAAAAAAGCCAAAAAAATTTAAGATGAAAAAAAATGATTTTCCACACTATACATACATATTACAGCTTTTTACCGGCTTGTCACCAAAGCAGTCACAGAAAAAAAAAAACTCATTACTTCTCAACAGGTGCAAAAGATAATTAAATTATCATTACAATCAAAACTTTAGATAATGTGAATTTTGTTGTGCTCAATTTTACATAAACTAGATTTTATTTTCCAGGTTTACAGATGGCAACAGTACACAAATCAATACTGGAAGCACCAGTTGTATTTTTTATGAATTATGCAACATGTGCATTATAAGATAAGTTGTTGTTATTCAGTGCAGAAACGTTAGATCATTCACTGAATTGCTAACACTGGTTCAAAACTCTGCAACTTTGTTGACGTCAGGATATTTATTGTACTCACATTATACATAAAACCATTTATACAAGCCACAGCTCCCCCGCCCACCACATTTACAGCACTTTTGCTGTGTTGTGGCTACACGACTCCCATGCGCATGCGCAGGAGTGATGCTGCTGTGGCCCAACTATTTAGGCAGCCAAAAGGACAGATCCCTTAGGAAGACTGGGCAAAGTTGCAAGCACCGGCGAGGGTTCAGTTACAGCACAGCGCTGGAGGGCTGCATTTGACAGGCAAGTCTGGAATAATGAGCAAGTATGCGGTGCGTACTAGCACATTATGGCATAATGGGGGGGATTTTTTTAAACTTTCGTTGGCAGAGTTGACTACCACTTTAAAAGAAAAACATAGATAGAATATCATATTGGACCTAAATAGCGTTGCCAACATCCATAGGGTAAATCGAAAAAAGATGAACCCCCAAAAATGTTTGACTTTAAAGGCAAAAACACAAAATAAATAAAGATTTTATTCTCAAATTATACAAATATACATAAAAGTAACATCAAAGGGGTTGTAAAAGAAATATTTTTTTCCCTTAAATAGCTTCCTTTACCTTAGTGCAGTCCTCCTTCATCCTTCGATTTTGCTTTTAAATGTCCTTATTTCTTCTGAGAAATCCTCACGTCCTGTTCTTCTGTCTGTAACTCCACACAGTAATGCCAGGCTTTCTCCCTTGTGTGGAGAAAGCCTCTTGAGGGGGGAGGGGTGAGCAGGCAAGTCAGGACACTCTCTACTTTGCAGATAGAGAAAGGAGCTGTGTGTTAGTGGGCGTCCTGACACTCCTGCTTGCCCCCTCCCCCTCAAGAGGCTTTCTCCACACCAGGGAGAAAGCCTTGCATTACTGTGTGTAGTTACAGACAGAAGAACAGGAAGTGAGCATTTCTCAGAAGAAATAAGGACATTTAAAAGCAAAATCGAAGGATGAGGTAAGTGAAGGAGGACTGCACTAAGGTAAAGGAAGCTATTTAGGGAAAAACATTTTTTCCTTTACAACCCCTTTAAAAGCATGAATGATATGATAATATGTGGGTTCCCAATCAATGGTCCAGAGGGTTCGACGCGTTTCGGGGTGCTGTTCGTCTCTTCGTCAGGGCTTATTTCCAGACGGGATAACACTGTACAATATAAATTAAATAATTTAGAAAGACATAAATACATTTAACATTTGGTTATCTATACAAAATAATAACAGTGGCATAGTAAACACACATAACAGGGAACATACCCAAACATATCATTGTGAGAATTCACGGTCGGGCAGACAAACCCCCAAGAGAAGCACAGATGTACCTCCCACATCCAAAGGACACAGGTGAGAAGGATCCCCAACAATCTCAACAGGTCCAAAGGTACACCGACAGAGTACGGACACAGCAGCCACGCAAATTGCCGTCCTTAAAGCTTTAATTAAAAATATATATGTGTATGTATAGAACAAAGTAACTGTCCCTTTAAAAAGATTATTGCACACCATCATACCTAGTTGCCAAGCCACCCAGATGACCCTACCCTAGGGACTGTGTGAACTAGTCAGGACACTTGCGTAGATGGCTCTCCCAGATCTTCCAAATCTTCCGACCGTGAATTCTCACAATGATAGTGTATGTTTGGGTATGTTCCCT
Organism: Rana kukunoris; assembly: GCA_029574335.1. NCBI lineage: Eukaryota > Metazoa > Chordata > Amphibia > Anura > Ranidae > Rana > Rana kukunoris. The sequence goes on along the minus strand of CM056049.1, from coordinate 200,988,774 downwards.
GTTATGTGTGTTTACTGTTACTCTTTTTGTATAGATAACCAAATGTTCAATGCATATATGTCTTTCTAAATGATTTATTTATATTGTAGTGTGATCCCGTATGGAAATAAGTCCCTGGCGAAGGGACAGACAGCGTCCCGAAACGCGTCGGGCCCTTTGGATCTCTGTTTGGGAACCCACGTATTATCATATCATTCATGCTTTTAATGTTACTTTTATGTATATTTGTATAATTTGAGAATAAAATCTTTATTTATTTATTTTGTGGTTGCCTTTAGAGGAGAAGTATGGGAATTGAGTTTTTCCCATATTTATACCTCCGTGGATGGAGCATCAAATCGATGCTCCATCTGTCCCCCACCGTCTGTGCACTCAGTTCTCACAGATCTCTGAGAGTAAAGAGGCTGACTGTCAGTCAGCCTCTTTCCTCTCTGCTTCTCCACGCTCATTGGAGTGCTGAGCCAGGGAGGGGCGGGGAGAGGCTGTCTCAGAATTGCACTCCTGTGACCCAGAGGAGAAGCCCAGCCAAAAAAGCCAGGCTGGACTTTTCCTTTAAAGTCCCAATTTTTGGGGGTTCATCTTCTTTCGACCACTTTAAAAGATTATGGGTTTATAGCAGACTATAAATAAGTTTCTTCTGGGCCAGGCAGCCAGTGAAGGGCACCAGAAGGGCTGTTGGGTTGTGAGGACAGTTGGTTTAGAATATAGTGACGCATGCTCCACCACTGCATGAGGAAAGAAAACTGCAGCAGGAGGACCACCAGCCTATTGACAAAATAGAGAAGACTGGCCGCACACCATTGCTGTAGATACTAAATCCTTTATTCCATAATCAGATGAAGACAGGACAAAGAACACAGAGTATGCTGTGGCTTGTTGTTCAAACAATTGTATAAAAACAACAAGCCCACAGCATACTCCGTCTTCTTTGTGCTGTCTTCATCTGATTATGGAATAAAGAACTTGGCATCTACAGCTTTTTTTCGCTGCCAATCGTCAGTGGTGAGCACCCACTATAGAGATCGCGTGATGTGGGTGGTGGTCTCACCTGGAGCGGTGTATTCTCTTTTCTAGACTAGGATCATTTTTGGAAATTAGGGGGGCTGATGAATAACAATGGCAGGTAAAAAAACTAACTTTTTTTTTTATTATTGCAACTTAAATGTACCTTTAAATATTAGCCACCGGGAATTTTAAAGCAATGTGTGTGTTCAAAGTGTGTATGCGTAGTTCAAAGTCTTCATTCAGATTTAAATATTTATAACATGACATGGATTAACCTAGGACATGGATTAAAGAATAATAACATAACTGAAGTCTGCATTTAATGATAAAAATCAAATTGCTATAAATACTGCAGGAGATTTGCTGATAACTTGCCCCCAAAAAAAAGCTGCCATTAACTTTTAGGCTTCTAAAGTGACTAAACTCAATTTATTTATCAAATGAAATAAATGTGATGTTTAACCACTTTAGCCCTGGACCATATTGCTGTCCAAAGACCAGAGCACTTTTTGTGATTCGGCACTGCGTCGCTTTAACTGACAATTGCGCGGTCGTGCGACGTGGCTCCCAAACAAAATTGGCGTCCTTTTTTTCCCCACAAATAGAGCTTTCTTTTGGTGGTATATGATCATCTCTGCGGTTTTTATTTTTTGCGCTATAAACAATAGAGCGACTATTTTGAAAAAAATTCAATATTTTTTACATTTTGCTATAATAAATATCCCCAAAAAAGATATAAAAAAACATTTTTTTTCCTCAGTTTAGGCCGATACGTATATTTTTCGTAAAAAAAAAATCGCAATTAGCTTTTCTTGATTGGTTAGCGCAAAATTTATAGCAAAAAAGGGGGTAGTTTTATGGCATTTTTATTAATATTTTTTTTTTTACTAGTAATGGCGGCGATCAGCGTTTTTTTCGGTACTGCGATATTATGGCGGACACATCGGACACTTTTGACACATTTTTGGGACCATTGGCATTTTTATAGCGATCAATGCTATAAAAATGCATTGGATTACTATAAAAATGCCATTGGCAGTGAAGGGGTTAACACTAGGGGGCAGGGAAGGGGTTAAGTGTGTTCCTATTTGTGTTCTAACTGTATGGGGGGGTGGCCTCACTAAGGGAAGTCACTGATCTTCTGTTCATACATTGTATGAACAGAAAATCAGCGTTTCCCCCGCTGACAGGAACGAGAAATATGTGTTTACACACATACCTCCCGTTCCCCGCTCTGTAACGAGCAATCGCGGGTGCCCGGGGGCGTGCTCGCCGGCCGGCGGCGGCGCGCGCGCGCCCCCTAGTGGCCAAAAAAGAGAGGACGTAGAGCTACGTGCTCCCGCGAGACAGTGCCACCGTCCCGCAGTAATATGGCTGCGGGTGGTCGGCAAGCAGTTAAATATAACTAGAGTAAACCCCTGTACACACCATCAGTTTGTCTGATGAAAACATGGACTGTTTTCATTGGACAAACCGATCGTGTGTGGGCCCCATCGGTTTGTTTTCCACCGGTGAAAAAAAATAGAACATGTTTTAACTTTTCCCTATGGATAAAAAAAAGATAGAAAAAAACGATGGTCTGTATGGAAGTCCATCGGTCAAATATCCACGCATGCTCAGAATCAAGTCGACGCATGCTCGGAAGCATTGAACTTAATTTTTCTCAGCACGTCGTAGTGTTTTACGTCACCGCGTTTTGGCACGGTCGGATTTTTACTGATGTGTAGGTAAGACTGATGAAAGTCAGCTTCATCGGATATCTGATGAAAAAATCCATCGGATTAGATTCCAGCAGATATCCAATCCAATCCAAACAGTTTTATCTTTGAAACGCAAGCATTTTTTTATTCTTATACTTCCGATTCTAGGGTGGCTACATTCCTTCTCCATGCCCCATTTGTGTATGTGAACGCAGCCACCCATGTGACCAGAAATAATGGCGCTTCTTGCTCTACACTAGTAGTTGTAAGGTGTTTCAGTGGGAGATAGGGAACATGCAGAGGCCGTAGTATACGTAATATTTTAGAACAATTAATGTAAAAAAAATGAGTTTAGTGAAATCTGTTACCTGTAGGCCACTTTCATACGGGTGGTTAGATTTCAGCTTTTAGCTGTGGTTAGATGAACTTATTCACTACAGGTCAGTGGCGGCTGGTGATCAAAATTTTTTGGGGGGCAAAACGAAAAAAAAAACAATTGCAGCCTCACTGTGCCTAACAATTGCAGCCACTTTGCCCTGCCATTGTCACTACTGTGCCCTGCCATTGTCACCACTGTGCCCTGCCATTGTAGCCACTGTGTCCCGCCATAGTAGCCACTTTGCCCTGTCATTGTCACTACTGTGCCCTGCCATTGTCACCACTGTGCCCTGCCATTGTAGCCACTGTGCCCCGCCATAGTAGCCACTGTGCCCTGCCATTGTCACCACTGTGCCCTGCCATTGTCACCACTGTGCCCTGCCATTGTAGCCACTGTGCCCTGCCATTGTCGCCACTGTGCCCTGCCATTGTAGCCATTGTGCCCTGCCATTGTCGCCACTGTGCCCTGCCATTGTAGCCATTGTGCCCCGTAATATCCCCCCCCCGTCACTTATCAGGGGTCAGCCGTGCTTCTTCTTCTGTCCCTCGATGTGTTCTTCTGCCCTCGTTGACGCTTCAGCCAATCAGGTTACCGGTAACCTGATTGGCTGAGACGCCTGTCACTCTTATACAAGGAACGCACATACCGTGCGTCCCAAGGATAAGCATCCGGAAGCCGACTACAGCCTGAGGGCTGTAATCGGAAAGCCTATCAAAGCCGCCGGCTCTGATAGGCACTTCCGCAGCCGCCGTTATTCAGATGGCCGGCGCTCACCAGGGGGCCGGCCATCTTAATATTCGGCGGCAATACATAGATTCATGCAATGTAATGCATGAATCTATGTATATTGTCAGTGGTGTGTGCGGTAGCCAGAGGGGATGGCGCTCCAGCACCCTCTATGGATGCACCGCCACTGCTACAGGTAAATGCAGACAATGCATTCTTAGGCCCCATGCACACGAGACGCTGGTAAACTCGAGTTCAGAGGCATTTGGGCATTTTTTTCAACTGCCCCATAACACGTTTAATGTTATCCTATGTGTCCAATGCCCACATTCACGTTTTTTTGCGTTTTAAAGCAGTTGTGTTTAGGCTCGTTTTTTCAGAAGCAAAAAAATGAGTTCAGACGCAAACCTTTTTTGCGTTTCAGACGCAAATCGCGGCAAAACGCTGCTAATCGCGGCAAAAGTTTAACTTTGCTGCAGCCCTGTAATCTCAAAAATAGTGTGTCCTGTAGACAAGGTCTCTAAAGGCTACAGTATAGTATTGTACACCACAAAGTGAAGCAGGAAAGGCCAGTTCTGTGCATGTTTAGAATTTGCTGCCCTGGCAATCTGAATGTGGGTGCCAGTGTATTGTTAGCAGCACTGCAAGCACCAGATCACATGGTTTGGTGCAGTGTGTTTTTAAAAGTAGTACTTTTTGCACAGTCCAGTGCATTTCACAGCGCATTCAAATTAATGGGCTGTCAAAACACACTGCATGAGAAAGTGCAGGAACCCTGATGTGAACTGGCCCTCACACAAGACTGTCCGATCCAGTGTCTGGATTGTAAAGAACGTCACACTCCCAGGGCTAGCCTGTGCACTTTGTATTTATCCTTGTATGGGTTTTTACAAACAAATTTACACAGAAAAATCAGTTTTGTCCTTGTTGCAAAGTATCAACATTGGACCCCTTTAATATATCGTGATTTGGTATTGCGGGTAGAATCATGGTGATTCTGCCCACGATCCCAAATCGCATGGTAATAGCAGCACAACATGCTGCACACGTTTGGATGCCCTTATGCTTCAATGGCACCCCAAATGCGATGCGATTCTGCGTGACTGTTGCCTTCGCAAATCATGTGAAGCTTTTATCTTGAAAACGGAGCAGGAGTTTTGTTTGAGGTAACAAACATGTATTAGGTGCCCTATGAGAACTGTGGAATTGCGTTAAAATCGAATGGGGCCTATGGCTACTTGCACACGTGAATAAAAAAAATGCTAATTTTTTAAGGTGCATTGTTACCTACTGAACAATGCATACAGCTTTGCAAAGATTAGTTAAACAGCGACGAATACAGAACCATTGAAAAATAAGAATTTTTTGCATGTATAGGCACATTTACACGCCTATATATGTGCATAGACCAGGTCTTTACGGATCCTTTTACTCAAGATCTTCCTGTTAACAAGATTCTCAGTATAAACATCAGTACATTATTACATTTGTCTGCAAGAGGTCTGAAGGTGGTCATTGCTGGTTAGGGTTCCACAAATGGTACGTTGTTAATTGGTCTCCTTTATTTGTCATAAACTACCCAGCTATATAGTTAAATCAAAAACAAAAGTCATTATTGTCCCTATTATACCCAGAATAAGTCTGCATTCAAAATCAGGTATCCTTAACTACCTACTGTACTTTGTTCAAGTCAATGACCAAGTAGTCAAACAATAATAAGGATCACAGCCCCTGCTCCAAGTCAACAATAGCAGCTCCCATATTTCTATTCCACTAAGAAGTTGTTTAGGGCCATGTTCAAGCTTCGCTCACACTACCTCGACTTGGGATCTGACTTGTCAGACCCCAAGTCACATTACATGTGAAATCCTGTGTTAGTCTATGAGATCTGTCTTAATTAGCACTACTGAAGTTGCACTGACTTTGGAAAAAGTTCCTGTACTACTTTAAGGCACTTATACCCGATTTGTGCCCAAAGACTTTAGGATTTGGATCCAACATTGCAGGAAGAATACGCAAGCATTCCCTGCACTGTAGCCCCTCCCTCGCTTCAAAGTCGCATTAAAGTAATACTTAAGTCACCAGCAAATCGGCAGGCAGTTGCCTGGCAAAGCCACACCATAACTCATGCGACTTTCAGGTCGAAGTAGTGTGAACAAAGCCTAAAAGTTACTCAAAGATTTCCATACTTGGCTCTATAAATGGCCTGGAGAGGCACCAACCTATCTGAAAATGATTGGTTACTAGAATGGCCCTAGCAAGGTTTTGTGCCCTATATACCCAATTAATAAGTGATAATAACACGTGTTGCACTTTGCAAAGCTGTCAATTCTCAATGCAAGTTATAGCCATAAGCAAGTTAAAGAAATTGTGGCTCTTTTTTTTTTTTTTTAACTAATATAAAAAATATGTTTTACATGATCCATGCCAAATTAGATGCGGTCCTTCTGGATATAGTAGATTGCTATGTCAAACTGTAGCTACCGTGGGTAGAACACTTTCTCCCTACTCATTTTGATGAAACCCTCTTGCTTCCATGAACAAATCAGGCCCTCTCCCACTATTGTGATTTGCGATTTGCCCAGTCCGCAGAGCCGGATGTGGGTCAGGACTCTGGGCTCGCCCCTCACTCTGCTTTCCCACTCTCCTCAACCCCTGTATTTTTTCTGGTCTTCACTTCTCTGCTTTATCCACTCCTATAAAACTTTAGTACGGTTACTAAATGACATGACACCACCGGGAGTCTACGTTACTCCTTATGCTCATTTATATTACTAATATGTTTACCGATGTCCTCTCTAAATCCAGGATATATGTTCCCCATATACAGTGCAGAAAATAAGTATTTGAACACCCTGCTATTTTGCAAGTTCTCCCACTTGGAAATCATGGAGGGGTCTGAAATTGTCATCATAGGTGCATGTCCACTGTGAGAGACATAATCAAAAAAAAAATAATCCAGAAATCACAATGTATGATTTTTTTAACTATTTATTTGTATGATACAGCTGCAAAGAAGTATTTGAACACCTGAGAAAATCAATGTTAATATTTGGTACAGTAGCCTTTGTTTGCAATTACAGAGGTCAAACGTTTCTTGTAGTTTTTCACCAGGTTTGCACACACTGGAGGAGGGATTTTGGCCCACTCCTCCACACAGATCTTCTCTAGATCAGTCAGGTTTCTGGGCTGTCGCTGAGAAACACTGAGTTTGAGCTCCCTCCAAAGATTCTCTATTGGGTTTAGGTCTGGAGACTGGCTAGGCCACGCCAGAACCTTGATATGCTTCTTACAGAGCCACTCCTTGGTTATCCTGGCTGTGTGCTTCGGGTCATTGTCATGTTGGAAGACCCAGCCTCGACCCATCTTCAAAGCTCTAACTGAGGGAAGGAGGTTGTTGCCCAAAATCTCGCAATACATGGCCCCGGTCATCCTCTCCTTAACCACTTAAGGACCCCCGCACGCACATATACGGCCACAGAATGGCACGTACAGGCACAAGGGCGTAAATTTACGTCCCCGCCTAAGTGCGGTTCGGGGGTCCCATCGGGACCCCCTCCGCGGCGTGCGGGGGTCCCCCTGGCTCCGGGAGCGATCCGGGATCTGGGGGCGGATGTCGGCGAATACCCGCCCCCCCCGCGATCGCTCCCAGCCAATGGGAGCGCGCTCCCAACCTGTCACTTCCTCCTCCTGTGTTTACACAGGAAGGAGGAAATGATGTATTCTCTCATCGCAGCGCTGTTTCCCAGCGCTGCTGATGAGAGAAGACATCACAAGTAAGTGTGCACCAACACAACACTGACACACACTCACATAGGCATATTAACCCCCTTGTGATCGCCCCCCCCACCCCCCTGTCACAGTGTCACTGAATGCAGTGATCTAATCACTGCATTTAGTGTCAGTGTGACAGGCAGTGTAAAAAACAGTTAGTGTTAGGTTCAGGATAGCCCCCCCACCCCCCCTAATAAAGTTTTAACCCCCTGATCACCGCCCTAGTTAACCCTTTCACTCCCTATTGCCAGCGTCACTAAGCGATCATTTTTCTGATCGCTGTATTAGTGTCGCTGTTCCCGCTAGGTAGCTATTTTTTTTTTATTGCAATTTTTTTTTTTACTAAAGACATGTGGCTAAATAAATTTTGGCCTAAATGTTTGACTAAAATTTAGTTTATTTGATTTTTTTTTTAACAAAAAGTAAAAAATAGTGTTTTTTTTTCAAAAATGTCGCTCTATTTTTGTATATAGCGCAAAAAATAAAAATCGCAGAGGTGATCAAATACCACCAAAAGAAAGCTCTATTTGTGGGAAGAAAAGGACGCAAATTTTGTTTGGGAGCCACGTCGCACGACCGCGCAATTGTCTGTTAAAGCGACGCAGTGCCGAATCGCAAAAACACCTTGGATCATTTACCAGCGTATCGGTCCGGGTCTTAAGTGGTTAATACAGTGCAGTCGCCCTGTCCCATGTGCAGAAAAACACCCCCAAAGCATGATGCTACCACCCCCATGCTTCACAGTAGGGATGGTGTTCTTGGGATGGTGCTCATCATTCTTCTTCCTCCAAACACCGTTAGTGGAATTATGACCAAAAAATTCTATTTTTGGTCTCATCTGACCACATGACTTTCTCCCATGACTCCTCTGGATCATCCAAATGGTCATTGGCAAACTTAAGACGGGCCTTGACCTGTGTTGGTTTAAGCAGAGGAACCTTCCGTGCCATGCATGATTTCAAACCATGACGTCTTAGTGTATTACCAATAGTAACCTTGGAAACGGTGGTCCCAGCTCTTTTCAGGTCATTGACCAGCTCCTCCCGTGTAGTCCTGGGCTGATTTCTCACCTTTCTTAGGATCATTGAGACCCCACGAGGTGAGATTTTGCATGGTGCCCCAGTCCGAGGGAGATTGACAGTCATGTTTAGCTTCTTCCATTTTCTAATGATTGCTCCAACAGTGGACCTTTTTTCACCAAGCTGCTTGGAAATTTCCCCGTAGCCCTTTCCAGCCTTGTGGAGGTGTACAATTTTGTCTCTAGTGTCTTTGGACAGCTCTTTGGTCTTGGCCATGTTAGTAGTTGGATTCTTACTGATTGTATGGGGTGGACAGGTGTCTTTATGCAGCTAATGACCTCAAACAGGTGCATCTAATTTAGGATAATAAATGGAGTGGAGGTGGACATTTTAAAGGCAGACTAACAGGTGTTTGAGGGTCAGAATTCTAGCTGATAGACAGGTGTTCAAATACTTCTTTGCAGCTGCATCATACAAATAAATAGTTACAAATTCATAAATTGTGATTTCTGGATTTTTTTTTTTGATTATGTCTCTCACAGTGGACATGCACCTACGATGACAATTTCAGACCCCTCCATGATTTCCAAGTGGGAGAACTTGCAAAAGAGCAGGGTGTTCAAATACTTATTTTCCGCACTGTATACTCTATATAGGTATTTGATACCCTCAGGCCTTGTACACACGACGGGAAATATCCGCTGTAAACGGTCCCCGGACCGTTTACAGCGTATATTTGCGCCGGGATGTTTTGATCCGATGGCTGTACACACCATCGGATCAAATTCCCCGCCGGCGGACAGCGCGGTGACGCGGCGGTGACGTTGACGCCGCCACGTGACCGCCACGTCACCGCACCAGGAAGTAAACACTTCCGCGCGCATGCGTCGGATCCATTCACAGGATACGACGCATGTGCGGCAAGATATGTCCGCTGGTTTGCCGTACTAACCAGCGGACATATCTGCCAGCCAGCTATCCGGCGGAAATATTTCAAAGCATGCTTTGGAATTTTTCCGCCGGATGAATCCGGCAAAAAGCGTCCGTTTGTCCCTACACACGAGGGGATTTTTCCGCTGAAATGGTCCGTCGGACCATCTTCAGCGGATTTATTCCCTCGTGTGTACAAGGCCTTAGTGTTTGTTTAGTTCCTGATCCATATTGGTTATATTCAATTTTTCTGGCGCTGATGGTACATTCATATTTTGTACCTGTTGCTATGGTTGTTATTTGTCAATTTATTCTGTAAACTATTTCTGCACACAACCTAGCGCATTTTCTGGTGTAGACTCGTGTCATACATATTATGTTTCTGGTTTTTTTTTTGTTTCTTTTTAAAGTGTATTTTTTGTGCGTGTACTCGAGAGAGGAGCCGGACTACAGAAGTTGGGAGTAGGCAGACCTCCCCCAGCGGCAATCTGCCATCTTTCTCCATGCCCCTGGTGGGAATGGCGGGTGTAAGGGGGTCCTCCCACACAGCCCGCCCTACCTGCTCCGCTTTGAAGCCCAACAGGGCAGAGGGAGTCCCCTATGAGGGAGTGAGAGGATCTAGCCCGCTCAGCCAGCCCCGTTAGTCCTTCGCCTCTCTTTTTTAGAGACCGCGCGGCCAAAGTGCGTGCATGTTAACCCAATTTCGAGTGCGTGTAAGTGTGGTGGTTTTTGTGGGAGGGGGGGCGGGCGTACTAAGCGCAGGCTTACCTTGCATAGCACACCCACCGGGAGCCGGGCTGAGACCACCAAACTCAATTTACATGCTGCCGAGATCGGGATCCGAACCCTTAGCTGCAGAGGTGAACGGCTTGTCAGCGCAGTGCCAATCGCGTTGAGCCACCGCAGCTCCTTTTCTTTTTTGTTTCTTAAAAAAAACTTTGAACATGAAAAAAAGATACATACCTACTCCGGGCAATATTACACAGAGCATCCCGGAACCTCCTCTTCTGGGGTCCCCCACCAGTTTTCTCCACTCCACCATAGGAAGCCGCTTACTATGGGGGCACACATGCTGGCATGCTTCAGATCTGTGCTGTGTGCATCCATAGACAAATAGCGTGGCTCGGCCACCTCACAGGCTTTGACTGACAGCCATAGGGGACATTTTCCAATAGCAAAATAAACAAATATATACATACACATAAAAGAATGGAAAGGGTCTTTATATGTGACTTTGGGAACAGTAATCATACTAGATTATGATTAGGTTGATTTTAGTCATTGAATTTGCAGTTGGCAATTCAGCCAAATTTTTAGGATTCATCAGATCTCACCTGGACAGAGCTGGACCCAACACCAACTGAAATATAAACATGCAGACATAGTAAAACTAAATACGAATTTCAAAACTCTCTATGGACATTAACCCGATGCTGCAAGGTTTTCGCTAAGGATAGATGATGGATATCCTTTCAGGCAAAATTGTGAAATTGCATACCAGCCTTAGCAACTGAACATCTGTCAGTTATTCTAACCAATTACATGCATATTATTATGGCTGTGGTGGTGATAAAACAAGGAAAGGTATACTTTTGGAACTCTACAAGTAATAAGTACGAATTAAGCATCTGTAAAACAGAAATACCAGAAGTCGGATATGCATAGGGAATAGATTACGGGTTAGTAGTTTGTTGTTGAGCCAAGTAGAGGGGAGATCAAGAGAGTAAAGTACATCTAGAGGTATCTAAGTGAACAAAAAAATGTATGCATTATATCATATGCAACTGTACTTTTATTGACAAATGTACTTGACTGGCATGTAATATGAGCTTTGTATTAATAAAGTTTTGTTTTTCCAAGTAAAAAAAAAAGTACATAGTAAAAGAAGCAGAAAAATAGAACATGATGGCTGACAATGCGTATGTAAACTTAAAGTGGTTGTAAACCTCAGACAAGAAATATGAACAAAACGTATCCCTCTATTGTGTGTACTTGTCTCAATTAAGTGTAATTTCTGTATGCTGCTTTCTTCCTCTGCTATCAGCATGAATCACTTATGACACGTTTTCAAGACACCAAGAGTAAAATTGTGATTGTAGGGACCTTCAGTTGATTAACAGTCTCAGCTCTGTTCTTGTGTGCTGTGTGGAGGGGTGTGTGTCTTCCCTCCAATCAGCTCTCAGAGCTCTCCTTACTGAGCTTTGCAGAGTGTAACTTCAGCTCTCTGCCCCCTTTTTTTCTAAACCCTCAGACAAGCTTTATAAATTCAGCATTTTTTAGACTGCAAATAGACAGATACCATTTATGTACAAGGTTTTGTTTCATCCCTGTGTATCACCTGAGGATAGTGTCAGGGATCCAGGCCTGTCTTCCGATCCCCGCACATGCGCAATAGAGCTGCGCTCCGACGTGTACCCGTGCGGGAAAGGCGCGCACACGCGGTCTGGCGACGCAACGTGCACACGGGGCGCGCACGGGCGCGCACCTTCCGGGAACCAATCAGAGGCTTGACCAGGCTATTTAAACCAGCCCCTGTCTTATGGCAGGTTGCTGGTTTGTCTTCAGCTTGTGCTTGGACTCTCTGCCGATTACCTGAACCTTTGACCCGGACTTCCCTACGACTCTCCTCTCACCCTGAAGTTGACCTTGGGTCTTTTCCTGGATACGCTGTCTTCTATAATCCCTGACCTCTGGCTTGGCTTTGGACTTGTTGATCTCTCCAACCCCTGAACCTCGGCTTGCTCTCCGGACCTGTCCTCAGTCTGATCCGCTTGCACCTGCCCGGTACCCCTCCAGTTACCTGCTCCACAGTTCCTCAGTACAGCTTCTGTTACCTGCCCTGCACCTGTCTTGTGGCTCCTCGGCTGCCTGCTCTGCTCACCACCACCAGGAGGAGCTTCAGTTCCAGTCTTCACCAGAATCCTGGCTACCAACCCGGACCTCACTGGCGCTGGTGCCTCCCGGGGCTCGCCTCCCCTGTCCCAACTCCAGGGTACGGTCGGCGCCGGGTCGCAACGGTGGGCCACCCTCGGCATCTCGGCTTCGGTGAGTACACAGCCTGACAGATAGTCACCTCACTGGGTATATGTAAGGGCTTACAACCACTTTAACATAGGCCTTTGTAATGGGAAAATTCCAGTCTATCGATTACGGTCAATTACGATCAACCTTGTCCAGTTTTTTTTTAGTACAAGTGATCTTATGTGAGCACTTATACATTAGGATTTCTGTAGAATTCTATCTAAGCTGAACAGATTGTGCATTCACAAAGTAACATGTGTGGCCAGCCTAAGAACTCTTTAACCTCTAAACTGCAGCAGAGGAATTCTTATTTTTACTGACAGTCATCTTCAGCTATCTCATAAAAAATGACACTCATGCGCTTAATATGACAAATGAACACCTCTTCTCTCCTCTCCAACTGTTCCTAATTTCCCAGGTTTTGTCTGTGGGAATTACAGTCCCTGGCAATATGTGCTGTCTAATGTTTGAAGGCTTTATAATGAGAATAGCACCAGTCATTCATAGCAAAATCTATGTTTTAAGCCTGTGACAGGTGAGTACTCCTAAATTGGAGAAATGTAGGCTTTATTAATAAGCCATGTGGAGCAATTCATTTCACTGTACAGTAAAACCTTGGATTGCAAGCATAATTCATTCCGGAAACATGTTGTAATCCAAAGCACTTGTATATCTTAAGAAATAGTGGAAACTCAAATGATTCGTTCCACAACCATTTATTCATAAGTCCTTCAGTTTATAGTCCATATAAAAATATTATAGCAATGTGATGTAACCATAAAATGTCCATCCACAAATGGCAGCCTCTAGAAGGGAATTAGAAGGAAAATCCATCAGGAGCTACAGACTATAAAAGATAAGAGAGGCGCTTCTAAGTGTAGCAATATGGTTACATTAAGTGCCTGTTCACACTACCGTGACTTGGGATGCGACTTGTGTCGCCCCAATCGCACGATATGAGAAATTACATTAAAGTGAATGAGAGGCATCTTAATACACATTACTGAAGTTGCTCCGACTTCAGGAAAGTTTCTTGTACTACTTCAAGGCGACTTGTACCCATTGATTTCAATGGGAGTCGCCAAAGTCGGAACAGTGTCTTAACTGAAGCAACTTTACAGGAAGAGAAAATTGTTTTCTCAGGCAAACCCCTTCCTCCCACAGAGCCGATTATTGTTTGATTGGCCACTGGCGAAGTTGCCTGTCCTGGAGGCGACTTGAAGTTGCCTCGGAAAGTTGTGCCGACTTTCATGTCACTGTAGTGTGAACCGGCACTTAATGAAGGTAAAACATTTATATTTCAATATGTTTATTGAAGTAACAATGTTGTATAAGGCATAAGTGACAACAACAGAAGTGAAAATTGAGCACCCTCAGGGTAAAACATTTAGCAACTCACATGGTTGATGATTAAAAGAAGCACATCTAATGCCACGTACACACGGTCGTTTTTTGCGATGAAAAAAAACGTCGTTTTTTAAAACGTCATTTAAATTGATCGTGTGTGGGCAAAACGTTGTTTTTTGTCTTCAAAAAAACGACCAAAAAAAAATTCCAACATGCTTGAATTTTTTGTGTCGTTTTTCAAAACGTTGTTTTTTGTTTCACAAAAAGTCACCGTGTGTAGCAAAAACGTTGTTTAAAACGACGTTTTTCAACCCGCGCATGCTCAGAAGCTAGTTATGAAGCGAGCTTCAATGGAAAAGAGTGGTGAACGTAACTTCACAGAAAACGTCGTTTTTTTTCATCACAAAAAATGATCGTGTGTACGCGGCATAAGTATGCAGGGATCTAGGGTAAAGCTGTCCACATAGACCGTTCTCCGCACCGCTGGCTCTCACTGCTGTAAGTCTGCAGTAGAGTGATCTGAAAGCACTTGTGGAGCGCAGCGTGGAAGGGATGACTTTGATGGCGGTGGAGGACGGTCTATGTCGACAGCTTTATCACGGATGCCTGCATACTTAGATGTGCCTCTTTTAATCATCAACCATGTGAGTTGCTAAATGTTGTACCTTCAATAAATGTAACCATATTACTACACTTATGCCACGTATACACGACCATTTTTCGGGTTCTAAAAAATTACGTTTTTTTTTTAAATGTCATTAAAACGATCGTGTGTGGGCTCTAGAGCATTTTTCACGATCAAAAGAATGGGCAAATTTTTTTTCCAACGTGCTCTATTTTTTCCCCCGACATTTTTAACGTTGTTGTTTTTAAGGTTGTAAAAAATGGTCGTGTGTGGGCTTTAACGACGTGAAAAAAAACGTGCATGCTCAGAAGCAAGTTATGAGACGGGAGCGCTTGTTCTGGTAAAACCTCTGTAAGTATCATTCATCACGCTGTAACAGACAGAAAAGCGCAAATCGTCTTTTACTAACTCAAAATCAGCAAAAGCAGCCCAAAGGGTGGCGCCATCCGAATGGAACTTCCCCTTTATAGTGCCATCTTATGTGTTCTACATCACCGCGCATTGCTGGAGCATTTATTTTTTTACGATCGTGTGTAGGCAAGGCCGTTTTAACCACTTTAGCCCCGGACCATATTGCTGTCCAAAGACCAGAGCACTTTTTGTGATTCGGCACTGCGTCGCTTTAACTGACAATTGCGCGGTCGTGCAACGTGGCTCCCAAACAAAATTGGCGTCCTTTTTTTCCCACAAATAGAGCTTTCTTTTGGTGGTATTTGATCATCTCTGCGGTTTTTATTTTTTGCGCTATAAACAAAAATAGAGCGACTATTTTGAAAAAAATGCAATATTTTTTACATTTTGCTATTATAAATATCACCAAAAAAGATATAAAAAAACATTTTTTTCCCTCAGTTTAGGCCGATACGTATTCTTCTACATATTTTTCGTAAAAAAAAAATCGCAATTAGCGTTTATTGATTGGTTTGCGCAAAATGTATAGCGTTTACAAAAAAGGGGGTAGTTTTATGGCATTTTTATTAATATTTTTTTACACTCACAGCTCTCGTTCCCCGCTCTGTAACGAACGAGCGCGTGCCCGGCGGCGATCGCGCCCGCCGGGCACGCGCGCGGGACTAGGGGGCGAGCGGGGGGGGCGCGCACGCGCCCCCTAGCGGCCGCGAAAGTCCTGACGTAGAGCTACGGGCTCTCGCCCAGGAGAGCCGACCTGCCGCCGTAGAACCACGGCGGCTGGTCGGCTAGTGGTTAATGATCGGGTTGAAAAAAACTTTGTTTTTTCTAGACCCTTAAAAACGTAATTTTTTGGAACCCGAAAACGATCATGTGTACGCGGCATTAGAGGCACCTCTCTCTACTTGTATATCAAGATGTCGCTTATTTATCAAGTCAAAGTTTATTAAAAAAAAAATGCTTGTCTTGCAAAACGCTCTTAAACCAAGTTACTCTGTAGATTGTTAGATGAGTAATGCATTTGGAAATTATAAAATAAAATACAAATAAAAATATGATATACAAAATAAGTATAGCTATATAAATCAATAACAAATAAAACCTTAAATGAAATTCAAAACTTATACAGAAATTTGAGGATATTTTTATTTCCATTAATAATAGTGTGATTCCTAATATGTTATGTGCATTAACTACTTACGTGTCTTCTACTTAAAAAAAATTGTGTACAGAATGGAGCTTACCTGCAAACGTATCCACCAGATAGAGGGGGTCTTTAACTCTGCGGAGGCCACATATCAGGAGGAAAATATGTAAATGTTCTGAAATCTGTTGAATTCCTGCAGAACAAAAGGATTTATTTTAGCGCCAAGGCAGAGAATTGAATAAACAGATTTCAATTTTGGTTATAAGCTTCTGTAATGAGTTCTGGCTTGCAGCTGAAAAACAGATTAAAAGAATGAGTTCAGGTGGCTTAAAAAAAGTTCAAGGCAATCTTGTCCAACTTAGCCCAGTACATATGGCAAATGCCAAATAAATAATACTGAAGGGTTAATTATGCATTTTATAAATTATTTTTTTTCTATTTTTTTTTTGTTTTGTTTTTAAGAGGACTTCCCTGCAATTCATATTCATGTTTATGAAAACAGGGTGACAGAAAGAACCACCCTGGTGCTGGCTTTAAACTGTAGAAAACAATAGCAGCCCATGAACTGTTGGCTAGGGGGTTCGGCTGCAGTCCAGTGTCTATAGACACAGAAGCAGTCACCATTTGGCCACTGCATTCTACTGGCCCCATACATGAGGAGTAACTCCTAATCTTAATGAGTTCAGCCAGACTGGGCAATGATCATCTCATGCGTATAGGTACCTTTAAATGAGATTGTATCCAAAGGAATAGAAAAAAAACGTGGTTTTCATGCATACAACAGATACGTGCAAAGGAATAGTTACATATATATATAAAAAAAAAAAAGCTACATTAAATACATAATCAAATTAAAAAGTAATCATAAATGCTGACAGTGACAATTGTGGACCATACCCGCTCAATGTATGCTGGCACAGTTGCTAAAGAACTGTGCATGTGACTGGGTGACAAGGTAGGAGCACAATTTGAAACCAGAAGTTAAACAAGAAGTGTTCTCAACAATGACTTTCATTCCAGTACATTTCAGTTTTTCATTTTATTAGATTTTTTTTCTCCACATTACATGTCCTAATATTCGTTCTGGTGCATTCATATGCATTCTGGTTCTTTTTTTTTTTACAGCGTTGGAACCAAACGCAGCGATGTGAACAAGGGTGATAGGAAAACGACTGCACGTGTATTCAGATTCAGCACTCGGATCATTTTTCCAGGGCATTTGACAGGCAGTGAGAATGTGATGCAGTAGCTCACCTCTTCACTAATTGTTTTAACCCACTAAAGACTGCACTACTGCCTGGCAATCACCTGAATGACTCAGGTCTGGCAGGTGGCAGTGCCCGCTAAATGAGACAGTGTGTATAATTCCTGGCAAGGCCATAAAGCAACGCATCGCAGCTGCGGCATTTGTACACCCCCAGCCTTTGCCGCTAAAGCTTGACTGCATGGTTGTACTGCCCCCCCAACTGCTAATGTAAAGTGTTGAGATAAACCATTTACCACTAACTAATTTCTGGTATCATGGTTTGATGTTTACAAATTTCAGAGATCTTCTTGATACACTGATGTGATCTAGCCATCCCTGGCCAACTTTTTAAAGCCTGAATGACCCCCAGACTGAAAAGCTAAGGGTCTATTCCATTCAGTAAGTGGGGACACAGGAGGGAGTGTGGCGCACCTTGAGTTTTGAAGCACGACTGCACTTTAATATTGGAGCACATCGAATATTAACATTTTTGGACTCTCATGAATTGTTTATAAATTATTGCATTTATTGTCTGTAATTTATTTGATTATACTTATTTTCGAGCACTGTAATCCTGTCCAATCATTTAAATATAATTTACTGTTTCTATCTTCTTGTCCCATGGGTTTTGAGAATTATCATTACAGACCCAAGCAAGTGTAAACATTGCTCTGTTTACATTCAGGTTGTTTGAGTCTCTACTGTACAAGCAGACACATTCAAACAAGTAAAACATCCGCTTTGTACACATTTGATTAAAGAGGATGTAAACCCTCTCTTAAGAAAAAAAAAAAACAGCAAGATAAAGGCAAAGCATACTAGCTCATTATGAATTACTTACCTGAAAACGAAGCCCCCGCTCCTCCGTCGCAGCCATGATACTCGGAGGGACTACCGGGTATCGCTGCTTCGGCGCTGTGACTGGCCGGAGCAGCCATGATGTCACTCGAATGCGCGCGGGAGCTGACCCAAAAGCAGCATGATGCCGTTAGTAGCGGCACGCTCAGTGCGCCTGCGCGCTGTCTACAACACATGTGCTGTAGACATCAGTGACGTCTTTCTTGGAAATATCTCCTTAACCAAGTAGGTTAAGGAGATATTTCTTGCACCTACCGGTACGCCTTAATCTATTTTTCTTGCACCTACAGGTACGCCTTTACACTATCGGAGCATCCTTGTCTCTTTCCTGTATATGTTATAACCGGCATTGGAGCCACCAACAAGGAGATGATATACACCTTAATCTAGGCTTACCTGTAGGTCAAGGTGGTCTGTAAGGGTTTACAACCACTTTAAATGGCTACAATGGAAAAAAAGTCATACATATCAAAGTTACAATGAGCTTGTTTGGATTCTGGAGACCAAAGTTTGACACATACAGGCAGACACTTTATAAGCTTAGCTCAGCCATGTCCATCTTCCCAATAAATATGCTTTCCGAATGCCAATTGTGCAAAGTAGATTCCTGGAGGGGGATTCCTGATGCCTTCCTTGTCCTCAGTGTTGGTTTGTAGATGTGCTCTGTAGTTAGACTCATGCAGCAGCTTGCTTCTAGTAGTTTGTCATCTCCAGGAGTGCAGAGCAGCACAGAAATCATTTATGGCTCTCGGCAGTTAAAGCGGAGTTTCACCCTAAATATAAGATCTCCCATGCGCTTCAGCATACTGGCGTCAGCGCCAGTATGCTGGGTTTTTTTTTTTTTTATAGCACACTTACTGTTTTATCGTAGAAATCCTTTTCTGTCCCCCGCGTTGGACGGCGCCAGTACAGCGCGTCACATCTTCCTAAGATACCCGATATGGACTCGGGTATTTCCGGCGCTATGCGGCGCCTGCGCACAGACCTAGGAGCTGACTGCGCAGGCGCCGTATTTCTCCGAGTCCTATTTCGGAGAAATACGGCGCCTGCGCAGTCAGCCCCTAGGTCTGTGCGCAGGCGCCGCATAGCGCCGGAAATACCCGAGTCCATATCGGGTATCTTAGGAAGATGTGACGCGCTGTACTGGCGCCGTCCACCACGGGGGACAGAAAAGGATTTCTACGATAAAACAGTAAGTGTGCTATAAAAAAAAAAAAAACCCAGCATACTGGCGCTGACGCCAGTATGCTGAAGCGCATGGGAGATCTTATATTTAGGGTGAAATACCGCTTTAAGATATGGAATCGAGACGGTATGCGGAACAGATGCCTTACTTGTTTTCACTCCCTGTCTGCAGTCGCAGTGCAAATGCAGACAAGCTTTATGTAAACATAGCAATACATTGTTCAGGTCTGGATATAATTTAATGGTTCTCAATGTACAGGGAAGACAACGATTATGGCCCGGTTTCACAAAGCACTTACGCCGACGTATTTCCAGATACGCCGCGTAAGTACAAATATGCGCCGTCGTATCTGTGCGCCGAACCCACAAACTTAGATAAAAACAGACTTCATCACTCCGGCGTAGAGTGGGCTCATATTTACGCTGGACGCATGTGGCTTTCCCAATTGATTTTCTATTAAAATATGCAAATGAGGGAGATACATCGATTCACGTACTTGAGCCCGGCGCATGATTTAAGCAGTTTGCGTAAGTTTTACGTTCGGTGTTAAGTTATTCCCCATAGATTAGGTGCAACCCATGCAAAGGTATGGACCAGGGAACACAAGCCTACGTCATTTACGTTGGACGTCTGTGAATATGGGCCGACGTGGGTCTGGCTAGGTGTAGCTTATGTTCACGGCGTACACAGAGATCTGGCGTATCTTAGGCAGTTGTTCCGACGTGGTTGTACGCATGCGCACGGAGATACGTCGATGTCCCGCCGCATTCGCAGTTCATTTTAAGTACTTGTCTGGCGCCCGGCCCATCATTTGCATGGGGTCACGCTTCATTAACATGGATGACGCCCACCTACTTCCACTTACGCCGGCTTACGCCTATGAAATATACGCTACGCCAGCGCAGAGTTGGGAGCATTTGCTTTGTGAATTCCATGCTTGCCTCTCCGAGCTGCGCCGGCGTAGCGTAAAAGAGATACGCTATGGCGGCATAAAGATGCGCCGATGTATGTGAATACGGGCCTATATATTTTAATTTGGATACTCCTTTACAAAAAGCTAATGGGGTTTTAAAGTACAGCTGAACTTTTAGTAAAACTCAAACAGGTGAAAAGCGTAAAAAAAAAAGGTAACAAAACAAAGTAACAAAGCAAAGCACAGCTGAAGGAGAGAGAAGAAAACAGAGGTGATGAAGGGGGAACGAATAGGGGAGAGCGGCTAACTGAATGAATAAGAGTGAAGCAAGTGGTAAAGTGTGAAAGAGCAGCAAAGCTGATAAAAGAGCAAATGAGGAGAGTTACTGTATAGAACAGAAGATAAAGCAAGATGCTACAATACAGTAAGTGCATGAGTGAATGCAAAGGGGAAAATAGAATGACATGAACCATTATAGGAATATAAGAGAGCAAGCAGGGTTTTATTCTTTGAGAGATCCTTAATGTATATGTTTAGAGTCACAGTGTACAGTTCTGCTTCAAGCCTATAGAGATTCCCCACACACCACGTTTTATCACACTTCAGTTACAGTGAGAGTAATAATAAAAAAATAAAAAAACAGCACGCTGAAAAAACAAAACAACATATTTATATAGCAGTGAATATGACAATTACCCAATCACTGCAGGCGGATCTTTTGATCGTTTGTAATTTATTTTACTGCAAAAATTAACAACATGTACATGTTCCATTTACTGCCACACATTATGGATGCTAAGGAGGCTATTCGTAAAGATGTGAACTGCTAGACTACACTATTTTTAGGATTGTTTTTTTATAAACTTCCTATCTGAACATCCACACTTTCTTAAGCCCCATACACACTATTAGATTCTCTGCAGATTTTTATCTTCAGATTTACCAAAACCATGTAGTACAAGGGCCTGCCTGATTACATCCAAATTGACAGTCTTATGCCGCGTACACACGGTCGTTTTTTGTCTTGTAAAATAACGTTGTTTTTTCTCATGGAAAAAACAACGTTTTTCAAACTTCATTTAAAAAACCGACGTTGCCTACACACCATCGTTTTCTGAAAATGCTCTTGCAAAGCGCGGTTACATACAACACATACGACGGCACTCTGTTCCATTCAAGCTTGCGTCATAACTTGCTTCTGAGCATGCGCGGGTTTAAAAACATTGTTTTAAATGTTGTTTTAGCGTACACACGATCATTTTTTATGACACAAAAAAACGACATTCTGAAAAACGACATAAAAAATTAAAGCATGTTCGAATTTTTGTCGTTTTTTAAAACGTCGTTTTATTTCATCACAAAAAACAACCGTGTGTACGTGGCATTAAGCCTCGTACACACAATGGGATTTTCTGACAGGAATTCTGTGATTGATGGCAGGCTTTAAAATTTTCTGCAAACATTTGTCTGTTGTCGGATTTTCTGATCGTGTGTACACAAGTCCGTCGACATTAGCAGAAGGCGTCCAAAGGGTGGCGCTAAAGAGCTGAAAAACCACGTAGTTTGTGTGCCGTTTGTATACAAGACAAGTTCATGGCCAACACCCTTCGGACAAAAGTCCTACGCTTTGTCCACGGAAAATCTGATTGTGTGAACCAGGTTTTAGAGTTTGACCTCATGTTATATTATTGAAGACAAACATTTGCAGAAAATCGAATAGCGTGTATTGGGCATTAGTAAGTTCATTCATTTATTTTAAATGTCAACATCAGGCACTAATTTATTACTACTACGTTTATTGATTGGTTTTGCGCAAAATTTATAGCGTTTACCAAAAAGTTTTATTGCATTTTTATTAATATTTTTGTTTTCTAGTAATGGCGGCGATAAGCGATTTTTTATGGTGACAGCGAAATTATGGTGGACACTTTTTTGGGACCATTGTCATTTTTACAGCGAACAGGGCTATACAAATGCACTGGTAACTGTAAAAATAACACTAGCAGAGAAGGGGGCGCTGTAGGTGTTAAGTGTACCCTAATGTGTTATTCTTACTGTGGGGGGGCATGGCTTGGCGTGTGACAGGGAACAGACGATCAGTGACAGTCTGACTAGGAAGCACAGGGAAGGTTTCTTTACACTTACCTCTCCCCGTTCTTCCTCTCTGTGACCCGATCACGGGACACCGACGGTGATTGGGTCTGCTGTTCCCGTAGGGATGGTCAAGGAGAAGAGGACCGCTCGCGACCCACGGCTGGGATCTTTAAGGGGACGTACATGTACGCCCTTGTGCCCAGTCGTGCCATTTTGTCGACGTATATCGTCGTGCGGCGGTCCTCAAGCGGTTAATGAAACATAAGTCAATGCTGTATCACAACGCAATAAAAGTCATAAATGTACCCTCAAGGGTTATATGATTTTCCCAAAAGGCTAACGGTACAATTCTCCATTCACACAAAGTTAGGAGGCAAAACGTTAGAGTAATTCATCTCTAAATTACAGTGAACATATCTTCTTCCAGCGTAGGGCAAAACCACAGGTTTACTCTCCTCTCTCGTAGATAATACTCACCCAACCTTCACTTCTTTGCCGCTTCATCCATTCACTGGGAGCAAAAATAGTACTATGCATCTCTAGGTACTGTGGAGCATGTGACTCATTCCCCTTTCTCCAATGTGTCAGCTTTGCTTGGTGATTCGCCCAATCCTATCACAACTTGACGCTTCCTCTTCCTGTTTCCAGTTGCTGAAAAGCATAGCGGAGGAGCAATGGGCAGGTATGTGCTTGCTTCTTTTTGCACAGTCACAATGTCACTTTCAAATGAATATAAGATATATTTTATGCTGTAACTAATTGGTGTTAGCCCCCTTCCCCCTAGAAATGTCAGTGGTTTTGATGTCACAAGAGTCAATTAGTCTCTTTTAGGTTTCTGCATGTTTTATAGGGCACACTTACCTTGTTAATAAGCTGCCAGAAAGTTCATGTTTTGCAGCCAATGACTCGGCTGCCAACCAAGAACTCCTTGAGGGCTCTTTGGGCTCGTTCACTTGTAGTAAATAGGCCCCTACAGTGTGTGTGTTTATGTGCCCAGCACTGATAGATGTGCCATGCAGTCACTGGCAGCAGCCTGTTAATAATCACTGAAAGAAGCGGCTGTACGGATTTCCCTGCACATCAAAGTGTTTGCATTCATACAGACGCTGCTATTGTTCTTTTTTTCAACTTTTTATTTATTATTTTGGATAGAATGGGGAAAGGTCAGTATGCCCTGTCAGATATTACTGCTATCTTGGGCTCCATTAGAGAGATGTTCCCTAGTTTTCTGTTCTGGGGGAAAGTCTGCACAAGGTAAGTAGACCACAACAAAAAGCTAACAGAGATTCTAGCATTTCCCTTAAGAAAATTACTTAGAACCCCCAAACATTATATATATATATTTCTAACACCCTAAAGAATAAAATGGCAGTAGTTGCAATACTTTTTGTCACACCGTATTTGCACAGCGGTCTTACAAGCGCACTTTTTTTGGGGGGAAAAAAACTATTTTTTGAATAAAAAAATAAGACAGCAGTAAAGTTAGCCAATTTTTTTTTAATATTGTAAAAAATAATGTTACGCCAAGTAAATTGATACCCAACATGTCACGCTTCAAAGTTGTGCCCGCTCGTGGAATGGTGACAAACTTTTAGCCTTAAAAATCTCCATAGGCAAAGTTTTAAAAAATTCTACAGGTTGCATATTTTAAGTTACAGAGGAGGTCTAGAATTATTGCTCTCACTCTAAGGCCTCGTACACACCATCGGACATATCCGATGAAAACGGTCCGCGGACCATTTCCATCGGATATGTCCGATCGGGAGTTTGATCCGATGGCGTGTACACACCATCGGATCAAATTCCCCGCCGCCGGACAGCGCGGTGACGCGGCGGTGACGTTGACGCCGCCACGTCACCGCCTCGTCACCGCACCAGGAAGTTAAACACTTCCGCGCATGCGCCGAATCCATTCGGCGGCGGCGCGGCGGGGGACGACATGTCTGCTGGTAAGTGTACTAACCAGCAGACATGTCGGGCGGACAGATTCCCACCGGATAGATTTCAAAGCTTGCTTTGAAATCTGTCGGGTTGACAAATCTGTCCGCTAGCCCATACACACGAGCGGAGATGTCTGCTGAAACGGTCCATCGGACCGTTTTCAGCGGACATATCCCCTTGTGTGTACGAGGCCTAACGATCACAGCGATACCACACATGTGTGGTTTGAACACCATTTTTCATATGCGGGCGCTATTCACGTATGTGTTCACTTTTGCAGGCGAGGTCAGCAGGATTTTTTTTTCTTATTTTACCTTTTATTTTACATTTTTACACTGTTCTTTAAAAAAAAAAAAAAAGTCACTTTTCTTCCTATTACAACAAATGTAAACATTCCTTGAAATAGAAAAAAGCATGACAGGACCTCTTAAATTTGAGATCTCATATTTACACTAAAATGCAAAAAAAAAAAAGGTAATGTCGTTTAAAAAAAAAATTTTTTTTCCCTTTAGCAGCATTGGGCGGAAGTGAAGTTTTGACGTCGCTTCCAACCTGCAATGATATGGAGATGGGTGGGGGCCATCTTCCCCTCACTTATCTCCATGTCAGGCCAGCAGAAAGAGCCGATTGCCTCCACCGCTACTGCCGATGGCTCCGGTAAGTGGCAGAAAAGGCAATAGAGAGCGACGAGAGGGGGACCCTCTCCCGCCACCGATAAGTCATTTTGTGGCGAATCCGCTGCAGAGACTACTTTTATCTTTAAGTGGACCGTTTGTTTTTGAAGAGTATAGCTGCTACCATAACCTTGGTATTCCTCTTCAAAGTGTCAACGTAAAATGACGGCGGGCGGTCTGAAAGTGGTTAAAGCCAAACTCCAGGAAATGTATAAATGATCTCCTTAAAGTGGATGGCCCATTAAAAAAATATATTAAAAGCCAGCAGCTACAAAAACTGCAGCTGCTGACTTTTAATATTAGGACACTTACCTGTCCTGGAGTCCAGCGGCGTCCGCAGCAGAGGACAAGCGTTCGCTCATCTCTTTGCTGCTTCCCCCTCCATCCACAGTGAGGGAACCAGAAAGTGAAGCGCTCCGGCTTCACTGCCCGGTTCCCTACGGCGCATGCGCGAGTCGCGCTGCCGATTTGCTCCCGCTGTGTGCTGGGAGCCGAGAGTTCCCAGCACACAACGGGATAAACCCGTCTTTTGCCCGAGACTGCGGGCCGGAAGTGGGTGCAAATACCTGTCTTTAGACAGGTATCTGCACCCCCCTCCCCCCTGAAAGGTGTCAAATGTGACACCGGAGGGTTCCAATCAGCGGAACTTCACTTTAGGGTGGAGATCCGCTTTAAGTGGGGCTCCCCCACTATGAGGGTTAACTGCTTGTTTAGGTTTATGGGAATTCTTTACTTACTCAATCCTCATCAAGATTAATCACTTGAGCTCCGAAGGGTTTTACACACTTCATGACCAGGCCATTTTTTTTATATTTAGCACTGCACTATTTTAACAGACATTTGCATGGTCATGCAACGCTGTACCCAAACTAAATTTGTATAATCTTTTTCACACATGTAGAGCTACAGTATTTGACCACCACTGTTTTTTTTTGTGATATAAATAAAACCCAATATTTCCACTTTCTGGTACAAAACATATCCAACAAAAAAAAATTCAAATTTCTTCAAACATTTTGCCCAAAATGTATTCCGCTACATGTCTTTGATAAAATAAAAAAAAATCCCAATAGATTTAAATGAAAGTTATAGTGCCTAAAAACTATGATATACATACTGGAATTTGTATTTATTTTTTGTAGTAGTAATGGCAGAAATCAGCGACTTAATTTGGGACGGCGATAGTGTGGCTGCAAAATCTGACACTGATGCTGGGGGGGAACTGACTAACTGCCGCTGACATCACTACAGTGACCAGTGATAATACTACTGTATACACTGTCACTGTACTAATGACACTTGCTGGAAAGGGATTAACATCTAGGCCAGGGATCTCCAAACTATGGCCCTCCAGTTGTTCAGGAACTACAATTCCCATCATGCTTAGTCATGTCTGTGAATGTCAGAATTTTACAATGCCTCATGGGAAATGTAGTTCCGAAACAGCTGGAGGGCCATAGTTTGGAGATCCTTGATCTAGGCAATTAAAGGGTTAAATGTGTGCCTAACTATGTGTAATGTGTATACAGAGTGCTGCTTTTAACCTCTTCAATACCGGGCTTTTATACCCACCTCCATACCGGGCCTATTCTGGCACTTCTCTCCTACATGTAAAAATCATGATTCTTTTGCTAGAAAATTACTAAGAACCCCCATACACTATATATATGTTTTTTTAGCAGACACCCTAGGAAATAAAATGGCGGTCATTGCAACTTTTTATCTAGCACGGTATTTGCGCAATAATTTATCAAATGCTTTTTTTGGGGGGAAAAAATGGTGTTATGAATTAAAAAATAACAAAACAGTAAAGTTAGCCCAATTATTTTGTAAAATATGAAAGATGATGTTAAGCCGTGTAAATAGATACCTAACATGTCATGCTTTAAAATTGCGCACACTCATGGAATGGCGCTACAAACTTTGTTACTTAAAAATCTCCATAGGCGACGCTTTGAAAAATGTTACAGGTTACCAGTTTAGAGTTACAGAGGAGATCTAGTACTAAAATTGTTGCACACTCTCTAACGCATGCAGCGATACCTCACATATGTGGTTTGAACAAGGTTTACATACATGCGCGGGACTTACGTGTGCGTTTGCTTCTGAGCACGAGCTAGCGGGGACAGGGGAGTTTTAATTTTTTTTTATTTTACTTATTTATTTACACTTTTTTTCATTTTTTTTGATCACTTTTATTCCTATTACAAGAAATGTAAACATCCCTTGTAATAGGAAATGTGTGTGACAGGTCCTCTTTAAGGAGAGATGAGGGGTCAATAAGAAAGCATGAGATCGTGAAAACAAATTCACCGATCTCATGCTTACTAGCCGCAATTGCGGCTTTGTTTACTTCCGGGTACCCGGGCATGACGTCATCACATTGCGCCCGGGCCTCTGACGGTCATAGAGATGACTGGTGACTATCTGGTCACCAGTCATCTCTATGCTTCCTATCCGGCACAGGGCGATCATTTCTCCGGGCCCCCAAAGGCACGGGAGAGCCCGGAGAAGCACCGAATGGTGAAGTGGTTAATAAAAGATCTCTTAAATTCTCGTTCCTGTTTCACAGGGATCACAGAGAATGTTTCCTCTGTACAGAGCTCTGTGTTGATTCTCAACACAGAACTCTGGGCTGTGATTATACACAGCCGATCAGCAGGTCCCAGGTGTAAAGCATTGGCCTTGCTCTTTCTGTGTACAGCGAGTGCAGGCGGGGCGGTGCCTCAAAACCCAGAGGTAGGCAGTGCTGTACGGGTACGTAGCTTTGCCTTTATGGACCACTTATGCACTGTACTTTGAGGGCAGACTCATTGCAAGTGTTTAATGCAGGGGTCCACAGGCCTGGATTGGTTGTGATGATACCAAGGGACAGTCCAGCGCCAGGAGGGAGCACAGGAAAATGTAAGTTAAAGGGGCTGTAAAGGTACAATTTTTTTTTCCTAAATAGCTTCCTTTACCTTAGTGCAGTCCTTCACTTACCTCATCCTTCGATTTTGCTTTTAAATGTCATTATTTCTTCTGAGAAATCCTCACTTACTGTTCTTTTGTCTGTAAGTACACACAGTAATGCAACGCTTTCTCCCTGGTGTGGAGTGTCGGGCTCGCCCCCTCCCTTGGACTACAGGAGAGTCAGAACGCTCTCTACATTGCAGATAGAGAAAGGAGCTCAGTGTTAGAGGGCGTCCTGACTCTCCTGTAGTCCACACCACACTCCACACCAGGGAGAAAGCCTTGCATTACGGTGTGTAGTTACAGACAGAAGAACAGGAAGTGAGGATTTCTCAGAAGAAATAAGGACATTTAAAAGCAAAATTGAAGAATTAGGTAAGTGAAGGAGGACTGCACTAAGTTAAAGGAAGTTATTTAGGAAAGAAAATGGTACCTTTACAACCCCTTTAATGCAGAGATTCATAGGCCTGGATTGGACGCGATGATGCCAAGGGACAGACCAGCACCAGAAGATCGGGGAGCACCATCTACCGGGGAGCACAGGATAAGATAAGTTAAAGTGCTTCTCTTCTCCCCTAGACTAAACGAGCAGTTAAGGCCCCTTTCACATGTTCGCTCCGCTCGTCCGTTCATTACAAGTCCGTTTACGGACTTGTAATGAACCCCTATGGGAGCGGATCCGTTAGCGGATGATGCATCCGCTAACGTCCGCAAGATCCGCATCTGTTTTTTTTCGGACGGAAGAATGTCCTATTTTTCTTCCGTCCGGCCAAACGGATCGGATGCAAACGGACAGACGGTCCATTTCAATCCTATTCCCCATGAGGGAGAGAGCGTAGGAGAGACAGGGCGGTCCCTGTACAGTGTGCGGGGACCGCCCTGTCCGCCTGACAGCTCAGAGGGGATCCCCCGCTGAGCCGACGGACACACGGAGCGGACCGAAAAACGGACCGCTCCGTGTGAAAGAGCCCTTAATCCTGTGTAGGTCCACTGCTAGGGATACTGTTTACATTTCCTGGACTTGGGCTTTAATGTCTGTGTTAATGTTGGTAATAATTTCGGAGATAAAGGTCGCCTCCTGGACAGTAAGTAATTGTGGTAGACACAAACAAATTATTTCTAGTTTTCTGGCATAAAATATCAGATCTTTTGCATGGGCAGCAATTTTAGTTTCAGAAAATAAGAAAACAAAATGACTGGTTGTAGTTAGAGATATACACAGCTTTGTCATTAGAATACACATAAATGTTGCTGTTTAGACTGTATTTGCTTTGCAAATGTTTGTTTAGCTGCCTAATATAGAGTTGCCCTTTAATGAACACAACCATTAATTTAGATTAAAACCGACAAGTGTGTTACCTCCTTGAGCTTCCATGCCTTTAGATTGAACATTTGTAAACCGTCCAGTCTGCCTTGTTATATCTACTTTCTGACAGAGCGCTCAAATAAAGCATCCGTGCTTCCTCAGCCATCACATGCATTAAAACGCCTGCATACTTCTGCAAGCAACAGGAAGAACAAATTTCTTTGACATGTACACAGAACTTTGATCAGCAAATATTTCATTGTTTATGAAGAGGTAAGAGAGGTCACAGAACTTCAAACCTGAACAGTAGAAGACTACTTGATTGAAGTTAACAAACTATATTGCTTGAAAATAAAACATAAACAGGAAAAAATGATTACGTAGAATTGTGTACAGAGTCTGAATGAAGAACCAGCGATATTGATCTGCTAAACAATGCAAGGAGACTCTCAACAATATTGTTGTTCAGCTGTCTCAGGACATGTTATAATAAGGACTTGGTAATTCTATAAAAGGTTATCAATGCTGAACTCCAGAAAGCTAAATAATATATTGAGTTATATTTTCTTAACCACTTCACCTCTCACACCTGCTCACTCCCTATGGATTTTTTTTTACATTTCTGCTTTGAACCTGTTTACTTGGCAATAACTGTGCTAAAGATAACAAGGTAATGCATATACAGTGGGTATAGAAAATAATTACCCACCCCTCTCGCTTTAAAATAATCACATTTTGTTGCTTTGCAGCTTGAAATGAAGACAGACACATTTTTGTTTTGTCCAGCTGTATTTACTTATTTAATAACATGCAAGTGAGATATAACACCAACATATCAAAAAAAAAAAAAAAAAAAAACGAAAGAGCAGGACCACCGAGTTGGAAAAAGGATCACCCCCCTCCAAAAAGTGACTTATAAACTCAATCAGGTGTAGCTAACCAAAATGTTTTTTAAAAAGCTCAAAATTAGAATCACAGAGTTGGAAAAAGGCTTACCCCCTTGTGTCAGTATTTTGCTGAACCACTTTTTGCTTTAATTACAGCCTTAAGTGTGTTGGGATATGTCTCTACTAACTTTGCCCAATATTTTCCCACTCTTCTTTGAAGAACAGCTCAAGTTCAGTTAAATTTGATAGTGACTATTTGTGGACTGGAGACTTCAAGTTATTCTACAGATTTTTAAATCTTGGCTGACTAGGCCATGCAAAGACATTCACCTTTTTCTTCTTCAACCACTGTGTGATAATTTTTGCTGTGTGCTTTGGGTGATTGTCATGTTGGAAGGTAAACCTTCTTCCCATTGACAACTTTCTGACAGTGGGCAGCAGATTTTCCACAAGAACTTGATGTTAATTTGTCCCATCCACTTTCCTTCTATTCTGACAAGTGCTCCAGGCCCTACTACAGAGAAACAACCCCATGATATTACCACCTTTATGCTTTACTGTAGGTATGGTGTTATTTGGATGATGAGCTGTAGTAGATTTCCACTTGACATACAGTATTTAACCACTTCCATACCAGGCACTTACGCACCTTCCCGCCCATGCCAATTTTCAGCTTTCAGCACTGTCGCACTTTGAATGACAATTGCGCGGTCATGCTACACTGTACCCAAACAAAATTGGCGTCTTTTTTTCCCCACAAATAGAGCTTTCTTTTGGTGGTATTTGATCACCTCTGCAGTTTTTATTTTTTGCGCTATAAACAAAAATAGAGCGACAATTTTGAAAAAAAAATACATTTTTATTTTTTTCTGTTAACTTTTTTGTAAATAAGTACGTTTTCTCTTTCAATTACGGGCACTTATATGGCGGCACTGATGGACACCAATGAGGTAGTACTGATGGGCACCGATGAGGTGGCAATGATGGGCACTGATAGGCGGCGCTGGTATGAGGCACTGATGGGCACTCATAGGCGGCACTGATGGGCACTCATAGGCGGCACTGATGGGCACTCATGGGCAGCACTGGGCACTCATAGGCGGCACATAATGGCACTCATGGGTGGCACTTATGGGTGGCACTGATGGGTACTTATGGGTGGCACAGATGGGCACTGATATGTGGGCACTGGGCATGGATTGGCACTGAGGGGTGGCACTAAAGGACACTGTGGGGTGGCACTGATGGACTTTGAGGGGTGGCACTGATGTATCTGTTGCCAGTCAGTGCCCATATGTGGCCACTGACTGGCATCTTTCTTTTTTTTTTTACTTGGGATGTATTTTTTTTTTATCCTGATTTTTTTTTTTTACGTTTTTTTTGCCCTGCCAGTGTGGGCATTCCCTGGTGGTCTAGTGTGGGCATCCGAGGGGGGGCTGCGCTGATAAACAATCAGCGCGAACCCCCCCTGTCAGGAGAGCCGCCAATCGGCTCTCCTGTACTCGCGTCTGACAGACGCAAGTGAGGAAGAGCCATCTACGGCTCTTCCTGTTTACATCGTGATCAGCCGTGATTGGACACGGCTGATCACGTGGTAGCAAGCCTCCGCCGGACGTTGGAGAACGTCCAGTCACAATTTCATAACCACTTCCCGGCCGTAAATCTCCTATTGACCGGGCGGGAAGTGGTTAATGTTGAGGTCAAATAATAAAATTTTAGTCTCATCTGACCATAACACCTTTTTTCATGTGGCCTCAGAATCTTCAAAGTGTGTTTTACGGTGGTCAGATTTTGCTAAAATTGAATTATTTGGCCTCAACACCAAATACAGTATGTCTGGATTGAATACAGATCACCATCCAAACAAACACCTTTTTCCATGTGGCTTCCGAATCTTTAAAGTGCATTTAAGGTGGTCAAATAAGACTAAACTGAATTATTTGGCCTCAACACCAAATAAGTCTGGTGGAATTTCTAAACAGCTCACCAGCCAAATAACACCATTCCTCCAGTAAAGCATGGAGATGTTTTTATGTAGCAGGGATTGAAATAGAATACAAATGGATGGGGAAAAATACCATACATTTTTTGAGGAAACTCTGCTGCCCTCTGTCAGAAAGTTGTCAATGGGAAGAAGGTTTACCTTCCAACATGACAATGACCCAAAGCACACAGCAAAAATTATTAAACGGTGGTTAAAGGAAAAAAAGGTGAATGGCCTAGTCAGAGCCCAGACTTAAACCCCTATTGAAAATCTGTGGAATGACTTGAAGTCTGCAGTCCATAAAGTGTCACCATGAAATGTAACTGAACTTGAGCAGTTCGGCAAAGAAGAGCGGGCAAATATTGCAAAGTCTAGATGTGCAAAGTTAATAGAGACATATCCCAACAGACTGAAGGCTGTAATTAAAGCAAAATGTGATCCAACAAAATACTGTCAGTATTTTGTTGGACCACATTTTGCTTTAATTACAGCCTTCAGTTCAGTTACATTTCATGATGACACTTTATGGACTGTAGACTTCAAGTCATTCCACAAGATTTTCAATAGGGGTTTAAGTCTGGGCTCTGACTAGGCCATTCACCTTTTTTTCCTTTAACCACTGTTTAATAATTTGTTGCTGTGTGCTTTGGGTCATTGTCATGTTGACAAAAGGGGGTAAACATTTTTTAATCTCAGTGGTTCTGTTTTGTAATTTATTTTTTTCTGACATGTTGATGTCATTTGGATATTATAAGTTGCACTGAGTAAATACAGCTGGATAAAACAAAAACGGTGTCTGTCTTCACTTCAGACTGCTGCAGCAACAAATTGTGATTGTTTTAAAGGGGGGTGATTCTTTTCTATACCCACTGTACACTGTTCTTTAAGGTCAAACAAGGCTTCTTATTATGATTTTATTTTTCACAATTCTAAGACAAAAGAAAAAACACAACAAAACACTTTCTTTCTTTTTTTTGAGCAATGTTAGTTTAAAAATAAACGAGGTTACTGCACATAAAATGCGTGCATTTTGAAATATGTCCTGTTTAAAATTACTGAAATTATGAGTTTTTCAGTTTTGCAATTTTTTAATTGGTAAATGTGTAAATATATGTTAAATGTGTAAAAACATTAACAAAAAGAAAAAAAAATATTAAATAATAATAGTTAATAAAATAGACCGCCTCTCTATGGAGCCGGTTCACATACAGTATCTCCGATGCGGCTCCGGGGTAAATTGCACAGGAGCCCTGTGCATCTTTTGGTCTGTTTCAGGTCCGAAATCAGCCAAAAATTTTTAAAATCAGACCTGAAATGGTGAAAAGGATGCACTGGACCTCAGTTGTAAGCTGCATGCGAATATTGGGCCAGATTCAGGAACAGTTAGGCTGGCGGATCCAGTGATCCGCCAGCCTAACTGTGACTTTGAGCCGGCGTTTCTGTTTTCT
This sequence comes from Rana kukunoris, assembly GCA_029574335.1. Lineage (NCBI taxonomy): Eukaryota > Metazoa > Chordata > Amphibia > Anura > Ranidae > Rana > Rana kukunoris. The sequence continues at coordinate 200,955,204 of CM056049.1, read as the reverse complement.
GTAACCAGAAAACAAGAAACGCCAGCTCCGATGCGAGCAGCGTAACTGAGTTTCGCCATCGCATCGTTACTTCAACTGGCGCCGATTTACGCTCAAAAAATATGTTAATGAGCGGAAATCGGCAATTCACGATCGAATTCCGGCGCAACGCAATGACGATACGACGTTTCCGGACGGGATGCATAGTTATACCTACATGGGGTTGGAATATCCTATGTTAGGTATAGGCGTCGTCATCGCGTCGGAAAAAAAAAAAAACGTCGCTTGCGTAAAACGTTCATGAATGGGAATGTGATCATTGCCATTCAAAGAATTTAAAAATCAGTAGACCTGAAATGGTGAAAAGGATGCACTGGACCTCAGTTGTGAGCTGCATGCGAATATAGTGTTTACCCAGCCTAACACGGGGAGAAGAGTGCAGTGATCCCATTACTGTGGATGCATTTTGACCATATTCAGATGTCCCCTGAGAAGCTAAGAACATAAGAACGTGGTATGGCGTCTGAGGAGTACTTTTTGAAGAAGATTTTAACAGCTGCACATGAAAGGGAATGGAATGTGTTCCTTATGATTTGTCTGCAAATATACTGGACTGTATTGAGATTTCACAATTTGTTTGCTCTGTTTAAAAGTGGCAGTCTAGGACGGGGATATACAATTAGCGGACCTCCAGCTGTTGCAGAACTACAATTCCCATGAGGCATAGCAAGACTGACAGCCACAAGCATGACACCCAGAGTCAGAGGCATGATGGGACATGTTGTTTTGCAACAGCTGGAGGTCCGCTAATTGCATATCCCTGGTCTAGGAGAATGTGTGTCTTGGATTGCACATAAATATTTTAAATTTTATTTGTATTATCAGTTGAGAACACATAATATTAAACTCATTTTTGTTTATCACATTTTTTTATTTGTTTATTTTAATTTGCTGCTTGATATAGATCAGAAATGTGGGGATGTTCTGTATGTGCATTTCTCATAGAGAATAATAATACCTTGTTCACATCTCATGGGCATGGCAGCCCAATCATTTAAAAAACGATTGTGCGTGGGCTTAAACGACGTGAAAAAAACTTGCATGCTCAGAAGCAAGTTATGAGACGGGAGCGCACGTTCTGGTAAAACTAGTGTTCGTAATGGAGTAAGCACATTTATCACGCTGTAACAGACTGAAAAGCGCGAATCGTCTTTTACTAACACGGAATTAGCTAAAGCAGCCCAAAGGGTGGCGTCATCCGAATGGAGCTTCCCCTTTATAGTGCCGTCGTACATGTTGTACGTCACGGCGCTTTGCTAGAGCATTTTTTTTTCACGATCGTGTGTAGGCAAGGCTGTTTTAACGATCGGGTTGAAAAAAACGTTGTTTTTTCTAGACCATTAAAAATGACATTTTTTTACAACCCGAAAACGGTCGTATGCGCGCGGCATTTGCGCACAAATGAACCAGATTGTGACGGAAGCTCTATGGAGCTGGTCCACACATCTCTGCAGCGGCTCCTGTGCGATTTGCACAGAAGTTATGTGCGTCTTTTGGTCTGATTTAGGTCCAAACTCAGCCAAAATTCCAGGCTGAAATCGGGCCTGAAACAGTGAACAGAGAAGCACCGAACTCCAGCTGTGAGCCACTGCCTTCTCCAGTGGGAACCCAGTGTCTGTTAACCTAAAAAAAAAAAGAAGATCCTGTTCCTCTAAAAGTGAATGTAAACCCTTTACAACCACTTTAGCCTACAGGTAAGCCTAGATTAAGGCTTACCTGTAGGTGCTTGAAATATCTCCTAGACCTGCACGTTCTAGGAGATATTTGCAAATCACCGTATGGCAATTTTTCCCGCGCATGCGCCGGAGTTGGAAAGGGCACAGTGACATCGTGGGCTTCTCCTGCAGGTAATGCGTAGTAGTCCATTATGCTGTACCTTTACAGGGAAACAAAAAGGACGTAACACCCATCAGAGTTTACTTCCTCTTTAAAGCATGTTATAGAGCACAGTGCTATGTAATTTGGCCCCTTCTATCACATGAAATACCTGGCTGATCCTGCCAGTTCCTGTCCACCCCTTTGTAAACTGACCACGGTGTATCATGGCTGCTGAGCCCTGACACCGTAGTCAGTTTACGTGCCTCCGTCATCCGCTGTCTCCTCTTTGCTCTCCTCCCCCTCCCCTTTCCTGCCTGTCAGCTCCGTGTACATGCCCGCCCCCCCTCACTGCTTAAATTAGAGTTGACTTTACATTATCCTCTTGGTTGATTCATGTAATGTCCCCCTGTGACTGTGCTTTATGAAAAAAATGCAGCTATATACCTGTTTACAGAGCGCAGGTCGGTGCTCATGTTACCCGCCAGCTCTCTCCTCTCTCGCATGACAGCTGCAGCGGGCGGGGCCACCTCTCCCCTCCTCCCCTCCTGACTGACGTCAGCAGGAAATCCTCGGGCACGCCTGCTGCAGCTGTCATGTGGGAGAGGAGAGAGGCAGTGGGTCACATGAGCGCCGATCTGCGCTCTGTAAACAGGTATATAGCTGCATTATTTTATAAAGTACAGTCACAGGGGGACATTACATAAATCAACCGAGAGGATAATGTAAATTTAACCCTGTAGGTTAACAACCACTTTAACCTTTTTGTGTCTCCCTGACAGCAGAGTTTGTCCTGTCACCTTCTCACTTTTCTTTTCTCTCTCCCTAATATGTGTTCCCCCTGCTCAGTTTGTGTTATTTCTGTTGCTTTATTCCTCCTTCAGCAAAAGTAAATCTTAAGGTTGTCAGCTGATCGTCCTCTAGTGACTCTAGTTGTAGGCACAGTGCCAAGAATAGAGAGCAACTGAGCATATGCAGAACAGGATGAGACAGGGCATTACAGGATTCTAAACAGTAAAAGATGATATTTTAGTGTTTTACATAGCTATACATGCAAAGGGGCCAGCCTTAAGTGATCTATCAGGACTTAAAGCGGGGGTTCACCCCAAAAAAATGATTTAACATTATATTCAGCCGAGTTGTGAGATAGAGATTACGGCAATGAAATAAAAAATAAAAAAACAGCGTACATACCATATTTTCACCGGGGCTTCCGGGTATGTTAACTGCGGCATTGGGCGTTCCTAATTGGATGACATGCTTCCGACCGGCGCATACAGCGCATCACAAATTGCTGAAAGAAGCCGAACGTCGGTGCGGCTCTATACGGAACGCCCAGTGCCACAGTTAACATACCCGGAAGCCGCGGTGAAAATACAGTATGTACGCTGTTTATCTTTATTTCATTGCCGTAATCTCTATCTCACAACTCGGCTGAATATAATGTTAATTTTTTTTTTTTTGGGTGAACCAAATTCCACTGATTCCAAGGAAAAGACAACTACAAGTTTTATTTACAGTATGTGCTGTTCTATACACACCTATCATAAAACTGTTGCAGGCAATGGTGGTAACAGCTGATAACAGATTCTAGAGAAATCTCTCTCTCTTTATACAGCATCAGTGCATATTTTTAGCACTGATCACTGTAATGTCACTGGTTCCCAAAAAAGTGTCCCTCCAGCTGGGAGTCATGCTTGTAACTGTCTTGCAATGCTTCATGGGACCTGTAGTTCTGCAACAGCTGGAGGGCCGCCAGTTTGAGACCCCTGGTCAAAAGTCAGTTAGGTGTCCGATCCGTCCGCCGCAATGTTGCAGTCCCTCTAAACATCTCTGAATACACCCAAGTTCATAAACAGTTAAAACCAAGTTAGCCTGGCAGAATCATGTCCTCATTGGGAAAGATTATTTCAATCCAAGAATAAATCGGTAGTGTCATGTGCAGTGATTTATGATGGATGTTATAACCTGGCACTGCTCTGTTTAAAACAGGGACGCACGTACTGAATAATGACATGTACTTAAAAATGTGATGAACCTGCTCTGTGGCAGCAGTTCATTTGTTAGACACAGCAGGAATGCTAGTCAGGCAGATTACAGAATATTTATGCAGTCATCCTTTAACAACTTCATTGCTGATAGTTAGCAGTTCAGTTCTTTCACTGTCCAAAAAGCAGCAGAGCCCTTCTGTAGACAAAATTAAAATCCACAGCACCGACTGGGAATTAGCAATAAACTTCACCTTTATTTTGCATGACAAATTTTTCAACCAGCAGAACAGTAGGGTTTCCGGAAATTTCAGACGTGCTATTATTCTGCTGCTGTTGCTACACCCACTCTTTCATGTGAGTAGCAAACGCCTGGGCGAACCAAGGCACTTGATAAAGCACGCCTAAATGCAAACACTTTACCAACACAAAATACAGACCCTGCGCACACAAAAAGAAGTAATTGTATTTCAAGTGTATAATTTCCATTTCACACTTATGATTGCAAAGTAATTGAAATGTGGAGAACAAAATGCTACTAATCACTTCAGTGGATTCTAAAACATTAAGACGGCACGACTCAGCCGACCAGGGAAAAAGTTACAAAACATATTGGCCATACTGCATGTGATATCAGCAACCTTAGCCCAGGGCAGGCAAGAAGCTGCAGCATGCTTTTCTATGTTCGCAGTTCTCTTACAAGACTTCTGAGCAGAAAAAGGAAATAAAGAAAAAAAGACGCCCTCTCCCAGCTTCACTGACAATCAAATGTGGCAACTACATAAACAAGAAAAAACTGGGGAAAGTGTTGCAGTGCTTGTATGTAGCTAAATTAAATCGGATATGTACACATAATACATTTTATGTAAAAAAAAACGTATATTATTTGCAGTACATACGCGTTGACTGAGGTGTCACACTGGACATACAGATTTACCATAAAACGTATAAAACACATGTATGCACTACACTGGATGACCAAAGTAGAATTATGAATAAAGTGATATTAAAGATTTAGCTTTTTCATAAAAATAATTACAAATTTGTTATACTTACCTGCTATGTGCAATGGTTTTGCACAGAGCAGCCCCTATCCTCTTCTTCTTGGGTCCACCGCCAATGCACTTGTTTCCTACCCCTTGACAAGTGCCCCCTAATAGCAAGACGCTTGCTATGGAGGCACTGGTGCATACTCTTTCCTAAGCCCTGTTCTATTCGTCCACAAGACACATACAGCCGTGGCTCCACACTGCTTCCCGCTCTCTCCTCATTGGCTCACTGGCAGTGATTTACAGCAGTGGAAGACAATGGCTCCCGCTGCTGTCTCAGCCAATGAGGAGAGGGAGCCCCTGGACAGCCGAGGCTCTCGTGCACATCGCTGGATTGAGAGTTGGGGGCTGTGGGGGGGAGCAGCACACAAAAATAGGATATTTTCGTCATACTTACCTGTAAAATCCTTTTCTTTGAGTACATCAGGGGACATAGAGTTGGGCTAATTTTCATTACCTAATGGGTTATATGCCATCTCTAGGTGAATGGACACTGGTACAAAAAGTCTTAGACAGGAAGTGATCCTCTATATCAGGGGTCATCAACCCCCAGGCCGTGGCCCACTACCCGCCCGTGGCCTTTCTGCAGCTGGGCCGCAAGTGCATGAGACACCTGAGCGGGCGGGCAGGCAGCATGACAGAGCGAGGTAGTCAGCATAAGAGAGCCGGGCAGCCAGCATATGAGAGCTGGATATGGATCGGATGGGTGGATTGGAAGAAGCGAGTGGGCAAGCAGAGATTACATCATCTCTCTTCCCCTAACAGCCAATGTCCTGTCAGCCTCAGTGTCGGAGGTGCGGCAGGGGAGCAAAGAGATGACATCATCTCTCACTGCCCGCCCCGCATCACTGCTCTCCTGCCTTAATTCGGAACCCAACACTGCACAGAGGCCTGCATCTGTGCTAAATGGGCCAGTGCTGCCACCAATGCAGTGGTGGCAGGCAGCGTGGCAAGTGACATTCTGCATGTGGTGAGAGGCAACGAGGCAGGTGGCTTGGCAAGTGATATTCCGCATCTGGTGACAGGCAACGTGGCAGGTGGCATGGCAAGTGACATTCTGCATCTGGTGACAGGCAGCGTGGCAGGTGACATGGCAATTGACATTCTGCATCTGGTGACAGGCAGCGTGGCAGGTGACATGGCAAGTGACATTCCGCATCTGGTGACAGGCAACATGGTAGGTGGCGTGGAAAGTGTCATTCCGCATCTGGTTACAGGTGGCGTGGCAAGTGACATTCCACATCTGGTGGCAAGTGACAGTGGCAAGTGGCATGCTCAGGGCTCCCACTGACTCTGCATTATGGTGAGTTGAACAATTTCATTTATCACTACAATGTAATAATAGAAATAATGCGCTTCAAATCACCCCAATACAATATCAAGCATGGTGTCGTAATTATTGAAGCGCTAACTGCGGCCATTGCCCGCAAAACCCCCAGTTGGGGACCACTGCCCTATATAACCCCTCCCATACAGGAAGTACTTCAGTTTTGTAGCAAGGACTGAATCCTCAAAAAGAGGGGAGTGACCTCTTTGTCCTCTGATGTACTTTACAGGTAAGTTTGACGAAAAAATACTATTTTCTTTCTCATACATCACAAGACACAGAGTTAGGCTAATATTCATTACAACTGGGACATTCCAGAGCAATAGCCTTCAGGGGAGGGAGACAACCTGCCAAACTAAAGCCATCAGATCTTATACGGCAGCCGCAGTACACTGTGGCCGAAAGCCAAATCCTCGGTTGCTCGAACATCCACTTGATAACATTTTGTGAACGTATGCACTGAAGACCAGGTAGCAGCCTTACAAATCTGAGCCACAGATACCTGATGGCGAAAAGCCCAGGAGGTTCCTACACACCTGGTAGGATAAGCTCTCACGCTGAAGGGAGGAGCCTTACGTTTCAGACCATAGGCCTGAATGACCAACTGATGGACCCAACTGGCAATGGAAGCTTTGGAAGCTGCCTGACCCATCGTGGGTAGTTTTGGTAAAACAAAACAGGAGTCGGATACTTGGATCTCCTCAGATCTAGACAAAGAAACTCTAACTGCCCGGATGATGTCCAAGGAATGCAGTCGTCTCTCTTCGGCCAAACGAGGCTGACAGAAAAAAGAAGGCAAAACAATGTCCTGATTTAAATAAAAAGCCAACACTACCTTTGGTAAGAAGGATGGAATAGGACACAACATCACTTTGTCATGCTGAAGAATTAGGTATGGTTTCTTACATGAAAGGGCCGCCAATTCAGACACCCTTCTAGCCGAGGTTATAGCCATCAGGAAGGCTATAACCTGAGACTAATGGAATTTCCCTAATAGTCTCAAATTGTTGTTTCAGCACCAAATTTAAGTCCCAAGGACACCTAGGTGTCCTAATGGGGGGGAAGCAAAACAGTTGCCCCCTGGATAAAGGTTCAGACCAGTGAATGGAAGGCTAAAGGCCTTTGGAGGAATACCGACAGGGCTGAAATCTGACCTCTGATTGTACTCAAAGCCAATCCGATTTCCATAGCTGACTGTAGAAAAGAGAGAATTCTCCCAATCATGTATTTCCGAGGATACCATTTTCTGGCTTCACATCAAGCAATATAAGTCTTCCAGACATTATGATAGATCTTTCTAGTGACTGCTTTCCTAGAATTCACTAGGGTAGACACCACTGGTCACAAGATACCACAATCCTTCAGCATCCTAGCTTTAACAGCCATGCCGTCAAATTTAGAGACTGTAAATTGAGGTGGAATATAGGACCTTGAGACAGTAGATTGGGCGGCGCAGAAGCGTCCAATTTCTGGGAACCAGGGCCTTCTGGGCCAGGCTGGTGCCACCACGATGACTGGAAACCCCTCTCTCCAAATCCTGTGCAACAAATGTGGAAGGAGAGGGATCGGGGGGGGGGGGAAGCATGAACCAGGGAGTACTGGCTCCATGGAACTACCAGAGCATTCGCTCCGATTACCAGAGGATCCCTTGTTCAGGACACAAACTGCTGTAGTCTGTTGTTGAACCTGGATGCCAATAGATCGACATCTGGCCATCATCAACGCTGGCAAATTTCCTGGAACAACCTCGGGTGTAGGGACCATTCCTCCGGGCAGATCTGGTGGCGGCTGGGATAATCTGCCCTCTAGTTCTCTACCCCGGGTGTATAAACCACCAATAGAACGGGCACATGTCCCTCTGCCCAGGCTAGTATGTGGTTTACCTCCTTCAGAGCTGAATGACTTCCGGTACTGACTTGGTGGTTTATATAGGCCACTGCAATGGCATTGTCGGACAGAACCCTGATAGGGCAGTCCCGAAGCTCCAATGTCCAGCACCATAGGACCAGATGTACTAACAATATTTCCAGGATGTTGATGGGCAGGTTTTGTTCTGTCCTTGACCATCTCCCCTGAGCTGTGAGCCCCTCTGGGGTCACTCTCTAGCCCAAGAGACTGGTGTCTGAGGTCAGTACTCTCCAAGATACCGGAAGGAAGGATCTTCCCTTTCACAGGTTCTGATCCTAAAACCACCAGATTAGGCTTAAGCGGGCCCGTGGAGATAAGAACATTGGATAATCCAGGGCTTGCCCTCTCCTGTTTCAAGCCAACAAAATGTCTTGTTGTACAGGCCTGGAGTGGAACTGGGCATAGGGCAGTGCCTCTAAGAAGGACACCATCATTCCCAGAAGCAGTGGCGGCCCGTCCATAGGGGGCGCAGGGGCGCCGCCCCCCCCTCCCCCCAAAGCCATTAAAAAAATATATATATATATATATATATATATATATATTTTTTTTTTGTCCCTTTAAGAAAGAAAAAAAAGGTCCTTTAACAGCACTACTATGTGCAGGGTGGGCGCTGGTCACAGTTCACTGCTATAGAGTCATTGAAGCGTCATGCCAATGCAAGCAGGCAAGACGCTTCATTTGCAGGTTTTTTTTTTAAGCTCTGTGGCTATGTGCTTTGCGCCACGAGCCAATCACAATACAGTGTCTCCATTCTCTCCACTCCAATTGGGTCTTGCTGCTTCCTCTCTGCAGAAGGAAATGGGCGGTGCTTTCCCCAGGGCAGTGTTACTTTCGTTTTTGGCTCCAAAAGGAATCTAAGGTAAGTAACTTATTTAAAACACTTTATTTGTCTGAGTCTCATTGCCTGTCCTGTCCAGTGTCACTGTCTATCCCATCCATGACCTTGTGCTGTATGCTCAGCCTGTACTGTGATCGGGCTGGAGGAAGGGGGACAGAGAGCCGTGCTTCACAACTCCTGTATGTGTGTGAGGGCTTAGAGTACTGCGTCCTGCTGCAGCTGTGCTTAACAGATCTCTTATCTCTGTCTGTCTCTATCTGCCCCCCCCCTCTCTCTCTCTCTGTGTCTGTGTATCTCTCTCTATCTCTGTATCTATCTCTGTATATATCTATCTATCTCTGTATCTCTGTATATATCTATCTCTGTATATATCTATCTATCTCTGTATCTATCTATCTATTTATCTATCTCTCTATCTCTGTATCTCTCTATCTCTGTATCTCTCTATCTCTGTATCTATCTATCTCTCTATCTCTGTATCTATCTATCTCTCTATCTCTGTATCTCTGTATCTATCTCTGTATCTATCTCTGTATCTATCTCTGTATCTATCTCTGTATCTATCTCTGTATCTATCTCTGTATCTATCTATCTCTGTATCTATCTATCTCTGTATCTATCTATCTCTGTATCTATCTATCTCTGTATCTATCTATCTCTGTATCTATCTATCTCTGTATCTATCTCTGTATCTATCTATCTCTGTATCTATCTATCTCTGTATCTATCTATCTATCTATGTATCTATCTATCTATCTATCTATGTCTCTCTCTCACTCTCTCTCTGTCTATCTGTCTATCTATCTATGTCTCTCTCTCACTCTCTGTCTATCTGTCTGTCTATCCAATTATCTATCTATCTGTCTGTCTGCAGGTCCCATTGTCTGCGAGTGACGTTGCCGGAGGGGGGGGGGGGGGTTGGCTGGGGTTTTGTTTGCGCCCCCCCCAAAAAAATGGAGCACCAGCCACCACTGCCCAGAAGACCCCGTCTTCTTTGCGAGGCTCAAGTACCATTTATCTAAGCATACAAGCCTGTGTCAAATGGATCCGATCGGTCAATCCCTTGATTCATTTAAGAACCGTTTTTGAGACTAAGGACCTAGAGCACAGCAAACGTGCCCATCCACCTTGCAAACACTGGTAAAAAACATAAGTACTTACTATATGGGAGGGGTTATATAGGTGATCATTTCCTGTCTAAGACTTTGTCTACCAGTGTCCATTCAACTTGAGATGGTGTATAACCCAGTAAGTAATGAATATTAGCCTAACTCTGTGTCCCGTAATGTATGATAAAGAAAGGTTTTTTAACTTCATGCCGTCCCTTGGATTAGGGTGTGCCCAGGCTAGCAAGATTCACTCCTTATTTTTCCTGGTGACCACTGTCTCAATTAATAAATGTGAGGGAATATCCAGAAATTTGAGCCATCACCAGAACAAGAATAGAGGGGAATCTCCACAATAACTGCAATTACTAAACACATGTGCAAATTTCGATGAAGTTATTTCACTTAAAGTAAACCTACAAACGGGTCAAAGTAACACGTGTTCTGTATATTAATCACTCTCTAGTGCACCACGGTATCTTATTGCAAGTCATAACGCTGGCACTTTTTCCTAGCATTTCTGCAGCTTTCCAACAGATACCCATAGTTTCTGATTTTCAGGTGGGCTAATGACTGAATTTGCCATTGAAATTACTTTAAAAATGCCCTTTGACTAGCACTGCACTGGTTTCATTTGAATTATGCAACACTTATATTATTCTATTACTAGAAAATGGGAAACAAATGAATTCAAAGATATGTATAGACATGACCCAACTTTACCCCCCCCCCCCCCACACACACACACAGACACAGACACACACTTCTCTAGAGCACATTTGAGCATTTAAAGGGTCACTAAAGGAAAAAAAGAATTTTGCTGAAATGACTGTTTACAGGGTATAGAGACATAAAAGTTAACTGATTCATTTTGAAAATGATTAAAAATAGATAAAAATCAATCATATAATGTGCCTCTAGTTTCACTTTCGTTTTTAAACTGATTTCATGTTTCTGTGAAGTACAGAAGACACACAGAACAAAAACAAACAAATCCAGGGCAGAGATTTTTCATAAGGAGCCAGACAAGCAGGAAGTGTGGAGATCAGAGCAGAATTACAGCAACTTCAAAGCAAAAACGAACAATGAGAACATGAAAACAGCACTGCATTAATGTAAAGGAAGCTATTTAGCTAAAAAAAAAATTCCTTTAGTGACCCTTTAAGTTTAACTAAAGGCAAAACATGTTTTGTGGGTTTTTGATAGAGTGGAGGTGGATTAGAACACCTGTCAGTTTTTATTGCTGTCTGTGCCCCCATTAAAGAGATTTACCCTCTATATTTGTCCTGTTTACCATTATCATTGAAAGTAAAAGGAAAAGAAAATCCCAAATTTTGGGTTGTCCCCAGAAATATAATAGAGGGGACATTAGTACTGGTGACTCCTCAAGAGTTTTCCCGCTTCCTGTTTTGGCTATGGGACAGGAAGTGAAGGGAAATCTCCTCATTGGTACAAAGAGGGAAACAAATAATCCTTACATGGATTATAATCCTCCCTAACTCTATCCAAAAAGAAAAAAAAAGTTTTGCCTACAGTTCTACTTTAAGTTTTTTTTTCACGTTCCTGAAAAAAGAAAAACTTGTATTATTTCCTGTAATTGCATGCTTAATGGGTTTGTAAGATTCTTGCAGGTGCAGCTGTTGGGAGGAGGGATTAGCAGGATGCCCAAGTCAGTCCCTATTGATGTAGGCATGCCCACCAGAATTACATCTCCCTACACACACTGTGTGGGCAGGCTTTCGGGAGGCAGCAATATTATTTTAGTGGCAGAAAAAGGGAAGGGGTTGGGTTCTGTAGTCTAGCAGGAGGGAACACAGGCAGCATTAGCCCACACTGCTTTGGATTTCTAGCCAACAGAGGTAGCACTGTCAGGTACTGTATAACAGGAAATAAGGAGATCACTGTATTCCTAGCAGGAGCAACAGGTAGTTTTATGTTACAATTACTTATTAGTGATACTGACATATTACTTTGTATTATTTACTATTATTTTATATGCAATAAAACATGGCAATATGAACAGAGGCGGCTCTTTAATTAGGCAAATTAGGCGGTCGCCTAAGGTCTCACGCTCACAGGGGCCTCGCGGCAGCCTAACTTGCCCAAGGCATTAGCCCAGTTTTGAGGAAAAGGGGATCTTAACGCTGCTGTGCTCAGCCCTGACTCAGGAGCGGGGGCCACCAGCGTCCCTAACAACCAGTGAATATCGATGACACCACCCCTTGTGACGTCAATGACTCAGCCAGGGTTGCCAACTGTCCCTATTTTTACGGACAGTCCGTTAAAACGGGGACTTTTTTCCCCCGCCTGTAAATGTCCATAGTTGCGGGAATGTGCCAGTGAAAATAGCCGAGCCCATAGGTTCGGCTTGGAACTGCACATGCGCAGTTCCGGAGCTTGCCGAGCCCAGCATATGCTGTATTCGGCCGGCGGGGGTGGATTTCACAGAGCCTGTGTCACGTGGCGCCGGCGAGTGACATCCCGCCAGACGCGCGCCAGAATTTTAAATCTGTAACTAACCAGGAGTCGGAGGAGCACAGCACTGGAGCAGGAGTCAAGACTCGGAGCTGAGCCTGCTGCATCCAGGCAACACCAAGTTCACAGGGGAGTAGGGGATGGACAGAGTGACAGACAGCCCAGCCGACAGTGACATCAGGTGATGGTGGCAGAGGGGGATCTGATTGAGGCAGGGGGTGATGGTGGCACCGCAGGGGGAGATTGGAGGCAGGGGGATATTGTGGCACTGCAGAGGGGGGTGAAGGCAGGGGGTGTTGGTGGCAGAGGGGGATGGAGGCAGGGGGTGATGTGACTAAATAGTTTTCCCTTATTATATCAAAAATATGTTTTTTTTTTCTACCTTAAATCACATTGCTATTTGCCTAGCGTACTTGTTTGTAGCCTAAATACTGAAAATTGCACCTAAAAACGACATTTAGTAACGTTTGTGAAATGCCAGTAAAAACGTGGCTGCACCAGTAAATTTCGGGTGTCGTGCCAGTAAATTTCAATCTGGTCGGTTGGGACACTGGACCCAGCATGCCCTCAGTCAATGTCGTCACCAGGGTTTACCAGGTGACATCATGAGTGGCCACCGCCCCTTAGTTATTAAAGAGCGGGATCTGGGTGCCACCTTGTTAAAGGGGACTTCCAGATTCCGATAAGCCCGCTGCCCACAGACCCCCACAGCCAGGGTTGTGGGTAAGAGGCTCTTGTCCTTCAATTATTTTTCCCATCTTGGGCGTGAGTGGGGCCCCATGTCAAGTTTTGCCTAAGGCCTCACAAAGCCTAGAGCTGCCTCTGAATATGAATATGTATTAGAGATGTACTGCACGTTTCTTTGTATTTTGCCCAGACATGCACTTGAAGCCAAGGTTGGAAGATTTCTGTGGTCAAGAGCTAAATTTAGGCCAACAGTACCTCAATGCTTCCCCAGTGAGCCCCTTAAAAATCATACGCAAATAACAACTGAAAAGTACTCCGCTATGTTTTTCATTAGGCTCCTGGGGCATCTTGGGGCAACATGGTGACGCTGATAAGGTATGGTGCAATTATGGAGGGTGCCTGCTATACAGAACCAGTAATAATTGTACTACATTGACTGGCTGACAGGTTAATGATAAACTTACTTTTGGTTTACCTGCATTTTGAAGAAAGTCTTGGCAATTAAACAATACGTTTGGCATCGTCATTATTCCTGCAAAGACAAAAAAAAAAAAATCTAAAATTGACAAATAATATGAACACTTCAGATGAATTAGCAAAATTGAAAAATCACTTAAAAAGACAGAACGCCTTCCTCTAACACTCATAACTTTGAGAGGTTTTTACATTCCTCTTTAATCCTTTCTGATTAGTCATGTTTAATAGTAAAGCCGATGGCAAGTTGAAGGTGCATTATTAATATCTCCGCTCATAACTAGCAAATAAAAAATGAAAGCATCAAAATGCGCTAATACAAATGTTACTGTATTTCCAATCCTGGGTAAATACAGGCATCTTTTCATTATATAGGCACTGTCGCATTTAATAACAATGGAAATTCTTACCTTGAGGTTGGATGTGTATTTTATAGATTGCTTGTGGCTATGAAATAATGACAGAAGAGAAAGAAGCCTTTTTTATTACAGAGTAAAAACATCATAATTCATATATTGAAGAGCGTACTCTCCCACTAGCACTGCAGTGAAAGACAGTCATGCAGGAAGTTTGAATCCTGCAACGATAAATGTGATGACGACAGTTTTTTTTTTCCAGAAATTTGTAGATTTTTTATTTGACTAGAATTTCACCTTCTGAATAAAAGTGCTATACTCATGTTTACACAGGCACCAGCATACACCCCTGCACAACCACTCATGTTCATGAGCAGCTGTATGTAGCACCTTGGATTCCCGAGAGGGGAAAATACAGCAGAATTTACATTTCATGGGCTCAGAGGCCTTACTAACAAGATGCACATGCATACACACGTGTCAGCAAAAGGGTGGGCTTTAAGACCTACACGCCGCAGATATGCATCGCTAGGCAGCCAATATTTCTGTACTGAGACAGAACTCACTGTGCACTCTCAGCACAGAGACAGCTCTTAGTTCCGACTAACTATTGGCAACCAGCGTGACCGGCTCCCGATCATGTGACCACTGTGACAGCCAATCACAGTGGCCACATGACTACCGATCCTCCCAGCCCCTCAGGCGTTTAGAACTTTTGAAAGGGATGGTAGGCCAACCAAGAAGAGGTTAAAGTGATCCTTCACCAAGAAAAAGAAAGGGTTTATGAGCTGAATTGTTAAAAAACGCAATTTAAAGGCGCCATGTCCCTATTGAATACATAAAATCTAGATAGGTTTGTTGGGACTTTTAAAGCGCACATACAACAAAATTACAAAAATAGAAAATTTGATAAAAGTACATATTAGAATACATAAAATATTCACAGGTAGAGCAGTAAAATATACCAACAGTAATTGCATACCTGAATTATCTCTACATGTTTCGCCTTTTACGGCTTCTTCAGGAGATCTTTTACAACAGGCACTGATCACTACAATAGAAAAATACATGTTAGAAATCAATAACAAATGAGAAACAAAACAAATAAAATGTTTTGTTTCTCATTTGTTATTGATTTATAACATGTATTTTTTCATTGTAGTGATCATTTCATATATAGTGCCTGTTGTAAAAGATCTCCTGAAGAAGCCGTAAAAGGCAAAACATGTAGAGATAATTCAGATATGCACTTATTGTTGGTATATTTCTCTGATCTATCTGTGAATATTTTATGTATTCTAATATGAACTTTTATCAAATAAATGTTCTAATTTTGTTGTATGTGCGCTTTAAAAGTCCTGATTAATTCTGATATATTTGAAGTGAGAGGAGAGTTTGGAGGAAGACCAATCCCATAGCCTGATAATATACATAAATACAATAAAATTCGATTTCCATAATTTTCATTTCATTATATGAATTGCATTATATGAATTACATTTCATTTTCAATTTGCTGTTACAGTGGAAATGTAAACCTACTACAGACATGGTTTCCAAACTTTTCCAAGTTATAACACATCACAATTCTAAATATTTGTGACACACATGAAATGTTTTGCAGATTCTAGAATGAAATGAGTAGTACCCCAAAAACCAGTAAACAATATTTCAAACCTATCTAGATTTTATGATTCTTCTCCAACCCCACATTAGATAAAATGTCAGCCTGAGATTTATCATCTAAGTGCTTTCACAAGGTCCTGGGGGGACCTAAATCCTGGGGCTCACAATCATGCAAATATCAACCACAGACTGAACAGCCAAATGCGGCCCTTTCACCTCCCAACTATCCCCTACAGTTGTTTAGCATGACGGGTGTCCTCACTGTGCAGCAAAAAGCGGAAGGATGCAGGAGAGGGCAAGCCAGTCCTCGACTCTTTATTCTTCAATGTCTATCGCTTGTTCAATATAAGGGGAAGCCTCGGTGTCTAATGGCAAATTGCTAGTCACAGGAGTGGGCAGCCCAGCCTTTGACTTATCTTTCATAAGTTGGTATATGTAAGTGCCCGGAGATTCACGGATCCCAGAACACTCTAAACATTAGAGGAAGTAAGCTATAGATCTCACGGAACAGTATTTGTTTGAGCTCTGCAGAGAGACCACTGCTTACACATGCTCTATATTTTTTAATTTCTATTAGTCTTTCAAAATGAGGGGAAGCCTCAGTGTCCAATGTCAAATTGCTAGGCACAGGAGTGAGCAGCCTAGGCCTTGACTTTTCTCTCTTTAAGTCAGTATATGTAAGTGTCCCTATATTTACGGATCCAAGAACAATCTGAAAATTAGATTAAAGTGGAGTTCCACCCAAAAATAGAAGGTGACCCCCCCCCCCCGACATGCCACTTTTTTGGGGGGGGGGAGCGCATACACTCTTTTTAGAGGCATCCAGCTCCCACTACCTCCCGGGGCTCCTCAGCGCCGAAAGGAAGTACACCTCTTCCCCCTCTCTCCCTGCAATCTTCTGGGACACGTCACAGGTCCCAGAAGATTGCCCGGCCAATTGCAGGGTGTGCTGGGCTGTGAAGCCACAGCTGGGCACCCACAGTCAGAATGTCGCCGCAGAGAGGAGGGGGTGAGGAGTGGGGCTACATTCGCCCACATCGCGGGACCGTGGGACAGGTGAATGTCTGATTATTAAAAGTTAGCAGCTACACTTTTTGTAGCTGCTGACATTTATATGGGTGGAACTCTGCTTTAAGTGAGCTACAGTACTCACTGAACAGGGAGGCTTGTTTGACCTCTGCAGAGAAACCACTGCCTACACACTATTCTACAATTTCTATTGGTCGTTCAAAATGGGGGGAGACCTCAGTGTCCAATGGCAAATTGCTAGGCACAGGAGTGGGCAGCCCAGCTTTTGACTTTTCTTTCATAAGTCGTATATTAAAATGCCCCAAGATTCACGGATCACAGCACACTCTAAAAGTTAGATGACGTGAGCTATAGGTCTCACTTAATTTGTTTTACCTTTGCAAAGAGACCATGCTCTCTTTATTCTTCAATTCTTATTGGTTATTCAAAAGAGGGGAAGCCTCAGTGTCCAATGGCAAATTACTAGGTTCAGGAGTGGGCAGCCCAGTCTTTTCTTTAATAAGTCGGTATATGTAAATGCCACAAGATTCAAGGATTTCAGAACACTGAACATTAAATTAACTGAGCTACTGGCCTCACTAAAACGGGGGCTTGTTTGACCTCTGCAGGGATACCACTGCTTACTACAAAACAAAATGGTTCTACTCTACTGCAGCTGCTGGAAGGGAATAAGCTTTTTCACTCAGGATGCAGCTACTTTAGAAAAGAAGCAAACTCTGTAGAACATTGAGCATCTGGACTAGGGTTGTCCCGATACCGATACTAGTATCGGTATCGGGACCGATACAGAGTATTTGCGGGACTCCCGCAAATCCCCCCGATACCCAAATAGAATACTTCCCCCCCCCCCGCCAACGCGAATCCGCCGCCGTATATACAAAGCCGCCGCCGCCGCCGTGAACATTATAGGCACCTTTGAATAGCAGTTTTCCCGCTGCGTGTGTATAGACACTCCCCCTTGCTCGGATCTGTCCATTCCCGAGCAAGAGGGGGTGTCCTTAACATGGCACGCGGCAGGGAAAATAGCTATTGAAAGGCACTGCCTATAATGTTCGCGGCGGCGGCGGCTTTGTATATAGAGCGGCGTCGGCTTTGTATATACGGTGGTGGCGGCTTTGTATATACGGACGGCGGTGGCGGCTTTGTATATACGGCGGCATCATCATCAGGTAGGGGGGCATGGCTGCAATATGTGGGGGACATGGCAATATGTGGGGGACATGGCAATATGTGGGGGACATATATGGGGGGACATACATGGCTGCAATATGTGGGACATGACATGGCTGCATATGTGGGGGACATACATGGCTGCATATGTGGGGGACATACATGGCTGCAATATGTGGGGGACATACATGGCTGCAATATGTGGGACATGACATGGCTGCATTATGTGGGGGACATGCATGGCTGCAATATGGGGGACATGACATGGCTGCAATATGTGGGACATACATGGCTGCAATATGTGGGGGACATACATGGCTGCAATATGTGGGGGACATGGCTGCATTTGGGGACACATTTAAAAAAAGTATCGGTATTCGGTATCGGCGAGTACTTGAAAAAAGTATCGGTACTTGTACTCGGTCCTAAAAAAGTGGTATCGGGACAACCCTAATCTGGACTATAGCTGATTTAAACTGAGAGCTCATCTGGGGTTTGAAGCAAACTTATCAGCAATTTAAAAATTGTGAAACTAGAGGTCCTGCCTAAAGTCTCGTACACATGTTTAGAATATCTGACAACGAATGATCGTCCGTTTTTTTTTTTTTAACATGCTAGTCTCATATCAAAAACCAATAGGTTACTAATGTTCCAAAAATTCTCATATGACAGAATACAACTTCGGAAGTGTTGTACTGAATTGTAATGTATTCTTTTGTTTCCGCGCATGCGCGGTCTTCCGATTTTTTTCCGACAAAAACTGTACTGTATAAATGAAAATCGTTTTTTCTGGTAGTTTACAAAGAAAAATGTTTGTGTTTGTCCCTTCGGATAACTTCACATGAACTGTCGTGATTGGCTCTGGAAAGCTGTGTACTAATGATCAGATAATCATACGATCACATTGAAAGCTGTATTATTTGTCCGATTTTCTTATCCTGTGTACGAGGCTAAACAATAGGCAACAAATGTAATTGTTATTTACCAGGAAACTACAATGTAACCCTGTGAAGTGATCTGAGATTGATCACAGACAGTTAACTGACACTTTGTGGTAGCATTGCTGCCAGATATGAATAAATTATCTGTAGTAAAGTCCCACCTGTATACATAAAGCTGAAGATTTAGACCGCAATCTTTACTGAAGCTAAACTTTATCGCCTTTTTCCCTTTTATACTCTGTAATTACATCCAGCAAATTGATATTATTATTCATTATTGTGCTTACAATAAAAGCCATCATTAAACTGTAGATTTGTAACCTATCTTTAACTGTTGAATCAGACAGCAGAAAATTCATAATAACCTAATAAACCTAAAAAAGTCAATTTGCCCTTCCCCTGGCATCAAACATTGCAATCCATGACAACAGAACAATCAGGTCTTGGATTGTATGGCACTGGGCACATGTACAAAGATTTTATAATTGGCAACCAAAAAAAAAGGAGAAAATCCAATCACCAGACACCGGGCTTCCTAAAATGTTACCCTGAACTAATTCTTATGCCACGTACACACGATCATTTTTCGTCATGAAAAAAAAACGTTTTTAAAAAATGTCATTTAAAATGATCGTGTGTGGGCTTCACATCATTTTTCAGGTTCTGAAAAACAACAACATTTTTTCCGAACATGCTGCAGTTTTTAACAACGTTTTAAACAATGTCGTTTTTCGGGTTGTAAAAAATGATCGTGTGTGGGCTAAAACCACGTAAAAAACCTGCACATGCTCAGAAGCAAGTTATGAGACGGGAGCGCTCATTCTGGTAAAACTGTCGTTCATAATGGAGTAAGCACATTCATCACGCTGTAACAGACAGAAAAGCGCAAATCGTCTTTTACTAACACGGAATCAGCTAAAGCAGCCCAAAGACGAATGGAACTTCCCCTTTATAGTGCCGTCGTACGTGCTGTACGTCACCGCGCTTTGCTAGAGCATTTTTTTAAAACAATGGTGTGTGGGAAACATTGTTTTAATGAAGTGAGTGATGGTGGGGATGGTGGCGCTGCTAAACAGTTCACTAGTAAGTGGATAGTGGGTAATTTAAGTGATGAAAATCTATGTTGATAAATGAACAAGTGTTGGGTAACTCGTAGGAAGGAATTAATCCAATAGGTGATTGTACTAATTGTACTAATGTCCAAGTGTGTGAGTGCTTAGTGGACCTCCACCACTAGATGGGCTCTTGATTAATAGGATCACAATTGTAGACACTTTCTGCATACCTGGAGCAAATTGAGGAGTGTTCCCGCTCCCATTGTTTGGGTTCACTTTATTGCACAGGGCCTTGACCCACATTGTATGCTTTACCACTATTGGTTTTTGGATCAATACTACATGCACCAGTGGACACCATCTAGTGGTGGAGGTCCACTAAGCACTCACACACTTGGACATTAGTACAATTTGTACCATCAATGAGGTAACCATATACGCTTCTTTTTAAGCGTGTGTTTAGGGAATCCTCACCTATTGGATTAATCCCTTCCTACGAGTTACCCAACACTTGTTCATTTATCAACATAGATTTTCATCACTTAAATTACCCACTATCCACTTACTAGTGAACTGTTTAGCAGCGCCACCATCCCCACCATCACTCACTTCATTTTTTGGTCTCCTTGGAGATCCCTAGGGAGGCAGCAGCTACACTACACGTCCCAAGCGCGGATCTCCTGTTTCATTTAAACATTGTTTTAATGATGAAGTTGGAAAAACTTAGTTTTTTTCTACATGCCAAAAAACTTTGTTTTTTTTCATGCCGAAAAATGATCGTGTATACGCAGCATTAGGCTTTGTGTACACAGGATGCTTTGCAAACTCTCCTAGAAGCCTTTCCTTTTGGAGTTTTGGCAGAAAAAAAAGCCTGACAAGCATTTAGGTGTGTTTACAGGCTTCAAGAGCGTGGGCGTAAATTAATTAAATTGGCCAGAAATGAAGAAACGCTCAAGTGCTAAAGGCGCATAGCATTTAGGCACATTTAGATGCTTTTAGTAGTGTCAAGGGTTGTTCAGTGTTCAGTGTCCAGTGTGCATGAGGCCTATATCTTACAACATTGTATTAGAATCATAAGCAAAAAAAGTAGGACAAATAATACATTGTAAAATATTAAATAGAGACTAGGACTAATGCCTTGTACACACGATTGGAATTTCTGATGAAAAAAGTCAGACGGAATTTTTTCATCGGATATTCCAACCGTGTGTGGGCCCCATCAGACTTTTTTCCGACATGTTTTATTTTTTCCCGTAAAAATTAATTCCGAATATCTGTGTGGAAAAAAACATGCATGCTTAGAATCAAGTCGATTCGGACATATTGAACATACATTTTCTCAGCTTGTCGTAGTGTTTTACGTCACCGCGTTTTGGACGGTCGGAATTTGGTCTGACAGTGTGTATGCAAGACAGCTTGAACAGAATTCCGACGGAAAATACCATCATATTTTATCCCATCGGGAATTCCGATCGTGTGTACAGGGCATTAGGGTACACTCACACTAGTACTCAACCAGTCCCTGGCGCGGTTCAGCCTCTTGGGGCGGTACGTGTAGTGTGAGTGCTCCAAGCCTTGCTGGGACCAGTTAAGCACACTGTGCCCCGGAATCACTTGGAACAGGTGGTACCAGGTGCGGTTCCAAGCCTTGCTGGGACCAGTTAAGCACACTGTGCCCCGGAATCACTTGGAACAGGTGGTACCAGGTGCGGTTCACTTGTGATCCAGGGTGCGGTTCACTTGTGATCCAGGGTGCGGTTCACTTGTGATCCAGGGTGCGGTTCACTTGTGATCCAGGGTGCGGTTCACTTGTGATCCAGGGTGCGGTTCACTTGTGATCCAAGGTGCGGTTCACTTGTGATCCAAGGTGCGGTTCACTTGAGATCCAAGGTGCGGTTCACTTGAGATCCAGGGTGCGGTTCACTTGTGATCCAAGGTGCCGTTCACTTGTGATTCAAGGCGCCGTTCACTTGAGATCCAAGGTGCGGTTCACTTGAGATCCAGGGTGCGGTTCACTTGTGATCCAAGGTGCCGTTCACTTGTGATTCAAGGTGCCGTTCACTTGTGATCCAGGGTGCGGTTGGGCATGGTTACATTAAACTGACCCAAGTGTGAGTAAACCCTAGGATAATTATTGAACCTCAAAGGAAGGAGATAGTAATATTTTGAATAAAATAGACTATGACAGAAACGATGTAACTATCTAAAAAAACGGAAATACTACCTTACCTTTTAAATTAAGAAATGGCTAATTGGCAGAGGTGGCGTTGTAGGCGGAGAGGGACATGCTTGTAAATCCAAAATACATTAATTGTAAGCCCTGGTTTACACTGCTGTGCCTTACTATGTGATTTGTGGCACAAGGTTACATGACAATTAAAAAAACATTTATTTCAATGGTGGCCGTTGCAGTAACTTTTGAGAAGGTTCCTGAACTACTTTGATGCGACTTAGAGTCCCATAGACTCTAATGTTGCATGAAAGTTGTAAGCAAGTCGCACTGCATGGGCACTCAGCAGTGTGAACCCGCGCCCAAGTTGTAGGTATAACACCCGATGGTTCCAACCAGTTCTCTTTAGGGGCCTACAACTTATCACACACACACAAAAAGAAGCATACTTTGCCATACCCAGTGTTTTGCTGCAATTTCTTTAATGTCGTTAGTAAATGCCACAGCGAATCTGGAGAGAAGAAACAATCATTAAATGATACAGCAAAACTCAAGTCACTTATTTATTTTTTATTTTTATTTATTTTAACATTAGTCATATGAGAAAAACTATTGATGAGAAAGACAACATACTTACCCTTATACTAATGCCACGTACACACGATCATTTTTCGGCATGAAAAAAAAAACAACGTTTTTAAAAACGTCATTTAAAATGATCATGTGTGGGCATCACATCATTTTTCAGGTTCTGAAAAACGACAAAAAAAATATTCGAACATGCTGCATTTTTTCACGTCGTTTTAAAAAATGAAGTTTTTCAGGTTGTAAACAAACGACGTTTTAAACCCACGCATGCTCAGAAGCAAGTTATGAGATGGGAGCGCTCGTTCTGGTAAAACTACCGTTCATAATGGAGTAAGCACATTCATCACGCTGTAACAGGTGAAAAAGCGCAAATCGTCTTTTACTAACACAGGATCAGCTAAAAGCAGCCCCAAGGCAAATAGAACTTCCCCTTTAGGCCCCATACAGACGAGCAGACAGATTTGTTCAAATCGGTCAGACACACGATCAAACCAAAATAAATCCCCGCCGCCAGACGGCGCGGTGACGTGGTGATGACATTGACGCCGCCACGTCACCGCACCAGGAAGTAAAACACTTCTGCGCATGCGTCGAAACCATTTGACGCGTGTGCGAGAAGACATGTCTGCTGGTTAGCATACTAACCAGCAGACATGTCGGGCGGACGGGTTCCCAGCCAACAGATTTGAAAGCATGCTTTCAAACCTGTCGGCTGGCCAAATCCGTCGGCTCGCCCGTACACATGATCGAATCTGTCTGCTGGGACGGTCTGGCAGACCGTTTCCAGCAGACAGATTTGGGGGTGTGTACGCGGCCTTATATTGCCATCGTACATGTTGTACGTCACCGCGCTTTGTTCATCATTTTTCAAAAACGATGGTGTGTGGGCAACATCGTTTTTAATGATGAAGTTGGAAAAACGTTGTTTTTTTTTCATGCCGAACAATGATCGTGTGTACGTGGCATTAGGTTCCATACACATATCTACTAAAGACAATTTGGCCAGCCCCAAGAGAAGGCTAAATAGCATAGCATAATGCTATTAGATATAAGGGGCATGCTGATGGGAATATTTTTAATGTTAAGGGGCACCCTGATGGGAATATTTTGTTGTGCCCATCAGCGTGCCCCTTAACATTAAATATGTCCATCAGAGTGCCCCTTAACATAAAATATGCCCATGCCCCTTTTTTATGTTAAAGGGCACATTTTATGTTAAGGGACACTCTGATGGGAACATATGTTAGTGGGGGACACAGTGATGGGCACATATTATGTTAAAGGGGGCACTCTGATGGCAATGCCTGATGTAAGGTGGCAGTGTGATGGGGATACCTGATGTAAAGATGCACTCTGATGGGGGCACCTGATGTAAAGAGGCACTCTGATGGGGGCACCTGATGTAAAGAGGCACTCTGATGGGGGCACCTGATGTAAAGAGGCACTCTGATGGGGGCACCTGATGTAAAGAGGCACTCTGATGGGGGCACCTGATGTAAAGAGGCACTCTGATGGGGGCACCTGATGTAAAGAGGCACTCTGATGGGGGCATCTGATGTAAAGAGGCACTCTGATGGGGCACTTGATGTAAATAGGCACTCTGATGGGGGCACCTGATGTAAAGAAGCACTCTGATGGGGGCACCTGATGTAAAGAAGCACTCTGATGGGGACACCTGATGTAAAGATGCACTCTGATGGGGGCACCTGATGTAAAGAGGCACTCTGATGGGGGCACTTGATGTAAAGCATCACTCTGATGAGCACACCTAACGTAATGGAGCACTCCGATGGACACACCTGATGTGATGGAGACACCTGATGTAAAGGGGCACTCTGATGACGGCACAAAATGTAAGGGGGCACTTTGATGGGGACAAATAATGTAAGGGGGACACACTGATGGGAGACACCAGATGTAAGGGGGCCTTCTGATGAAGAAACCTGATGTAAGAGGGCACTCTGATGGGAATACCTGATGTAAGAGGGTACTCTGACAGTGGCAACTGATTTATGGGGGGAAGTCTGATGGGGAAACCAAATGTACTGCATTACTCTGGTAGGGGCACCTGATGTAAGGGGGAACACTATTGGGGACAATTACAGGGTATTACCAGAGTGTGTGGAAAAAACTGTAAGAAAAGTGACAGAGAGCGTGGCTTGCGCCAAAACAAGGAAAGTAGACATGTACAATCTTTCATGGCATAGACTTGTGATTCGGACATCGGCTAAATTTGTTTTTAAGTTGACGGACCTCCATGAATTTTAATTCACTACCCCTGGCAGTGCCAGGACAAGGTCATCCGGTGCCCAAGGCGATGATGAAAGACTGTGACACCGTCAGTAAAACGCGTCAGTGTCCAGTTTGCTGTTTTGCTGTGGCTTGTAGTGTTATCCTATTATAATAAAGGCAACGTTTGTTTAGAGTGTGGCTGTCCAGAAATAAAATTTCTTGTTCCTGTCTTGCTGAATGCATTGCCAGCACCTGTGGTTTTCGTGAGGTGGATCATCATCAAGGCTTCTTTCCTGGAGCGGCAACTTTTTTTTTTATGATTCAGGCGATGGTTAGAGACTGAGGACTACTGAGGTTACTTTGCAGACATGATACAAGAGATCAATGCAGTCTCACCAGTGCCCATCAAATGCAGCCTACCGCTGTGCCCATCAATGCCGCCTCACTGTGCCCATAATCGCATCCTCTCTGTGCCCATAATCGCAGCCTCCCTGTGACCATAATTGCAGCCTCCATGTGAGCATAATTGCAGCCTCTCTGTGCCCATAATCGCAGCCTCTCTGTGCCCATAATCGCAGCCTCTCTGTGCCCATAATCAAAGCCCCTCTCTTCCGTTCCCATAATTGCAGCCTCTCTTCTGTGCCCATAATCACAGCCTCACTGTGCCCATCAATTCCGCCTTATTGTGCCCATAAATACCGCCTCACTGTGCCCATAATCGCAGCCTCACTGTGACCATAATTGCAGCCTCTGTGCCCACAATTGCAGCCTCTCTGTGACCATAATTCCAGCCTCTCTGTGCCCATAATCACAGCCTCTCTGTGCCCATAATCACAGCCTCTCTGTGCCAATAATAGAAGCCTCACTGTGCCCATCGCAGCCTCTCTGTGCCCATGAATGCAGACTCACCATAGCCTGCCCTGGATCACACAGTGGACATCTCCCGCAGTACTGTGTGTCACATAGCTGGGTCTGTGTGTGTGTTCGGCGGCGCCATAACAAGGTCCCGCCCCCCTAGACTGGCTTGTGTGATAGGCGGAACACTGATTTAATCTGCTACCACATGAGCCGGTCTAGGGGGGCAGGACCTTGTTACGGCACCGCTGAACACACACACAGACCCAGCTCCCTAACACACAGCACTCCCGGTCAGGACACCTGCGCTGTGTGATAAACAAGAGGAGGAGGTGGGAGAGTAGTGCTGCAGCCACAGATCAAAGCAGCCCCAGGACAGGCGGCCTGTAGCATGGTCTCTACTGCACCCCCCTTCCTCCAGGGCATCCTTCCCTTCTGCCCACCCCAATGTACTGGCCCGGACCCCTGGTCTATCACTTAAAATGCCAATAAAATACACTTAAGTTTTTGGTTGTAACATGACAAAATTTGGAAAATTTCAAGGAGCATGAATACTTTTTTAAGGCACTGTATATGCCAAATAGTGGTAACAAGCCATGTATGACTGCTGAGGGTCGTATTTTAGAGATCAGATGGAGAAAGCATTGGCAGATAAGCATGTCTCTACCTAATTCATTGCATGGAAACAGAATCACAAGTGAACACAGCCATCCCTGCAGACAGATGCAGCTAGAGTGGTCACAAATTTACTAGACAGAAGAAAATAATATCTTTAGATTTCTAGATATGACTTAACAAGGAAAAAAAAAATTAAAACATGTTTTAACTACTTTGTCATCTCACAATAGGTGAGGGATGTTCCCTCTAGAACGAAATCACTTTCAGTTCCTCATCCATGCCTGTTATTTGGATGTGTAGCTCAAGGCTTACAGTTTCAACTTACAGTTACAGAGTTAAAGTGGAAGTTCAGTCAAATACCAACTATACCTAAGTCATACTAAAGTCTTGCTTTTTTTGAATAACAATAACAAACATGTCATACTTACCTCCGATCTGTAGTTGGTTTCCCCCGCCGGCACTCCTGGCCCCTCCCTCCTGCCCCCACAGCGAGCAGCTTGCTGTGTGTCTATTCAGACATGGAGCCGCGGCTCGGCCCCACCCCCTCTTCCTCATTGGCTCACCGACTTTAACAGCAGTAGGAGCCAATGGCACCCGCTGTGTGCCCCAGCCAATCAGGAGAGAGAGAGTCCCGGACAGCCGAGTTGCTCCTGCAAAATCGCTGGATCGCATATAGAATGCGTTAAGATAAAAAACCTTCTGCCTTTAGAACCATTTTAAATCTACTCCCACCCCCATTCTAAGCCTATTCTATCTACCCCAGGAAAGAAAAGATCTGTATACTTGCCTATTCTGAGGGCACTCCGGTCTGGACACATGATGACTAAGTCCCAGCACTGGCTTTGGTTAAGAGGAGACATTGCCAGCGGCTGCAGAGCATGTGCAGTGACGTCACCCATAGACTTACTATGTGGCATCTATTGACGGCTGTCTTTCCTCTACACTGATCAGGTGACCGGACCGTAGTGCCCTCTGAATAGGCAAGTATACAGATCTTTTCTTTCCTGGGGTAGATAGAATAGGCTTAGAATGGGGGTGGGAGTAGATTTAAAATGGTTCTAAAGGCAGAAGGTTTTTTATCTTAACGCATTCTATATGCGATCCAGCGATTTTGCAGGAGCAACTCGGCTGTCCGGGACTCTCTCTCCTGATTGGCTGGGGCACACAGCGGGTGCCATTGGCTCCTACTGCTGTTAAAGTCGGTGAGCCAATGAGGAAGAGGGGGTGGGGCCGAGCCGCGGCTCCATGTCTGAATGGACACACAGCAAGCTGCTCGCTGTGGGGGCACTCGGCAGGAGAATAGGTAAGTATACCTGAATAGGTATGTATACCTGACCTGTGAAAGATACTTTGGCAGGTCAGATAAAATAGGTTGAGACTGGGGTGGGAGTAGGCTTAACAATAGTTAGTGTTTGACTGACGTTCCACTTTAACCTCCTGCCAACCGTTCACAGTAAATATACTCAAGATAAGGAGGTCTGCCAAAAGTTATTGCTGGATTTAGAAAGAACTTGCTTAAAGTTCTTTCTAAATCCCGCGATAACTCGCGGCAGACCTCCGCAATGTCTCCTGGGAACAATGACAAAAGCTCCCAGGAGACACTGCAGCATCGAGGAAGTGACGGAATACCCGCACCCTACCCCATGAATTCATATACAGGAAGCGGTCAGTAACATAAAGGATTATTAAGGTACAGTGGATCGAAAAAAACAAACAAACATGCGGTTTAGTAATTATGCATATGAACGTATCATTTTATTTTTATTGGTGGGGGAGTGGATCCTGGGTGGGAGTTCCCACACTTTTTTCCCCAGGACTTGACCCCTGCGTATAACCGCACAATTGCCAGTTAAAGGAGCACAGTGCTGAAATGCCCTGGTCATTAAGGGGTTAAAACCCTCCGGAGGTAAAGTAGTTAAGGCATACATTCTTTATAGCAAACAAAAAGTACTTTATTTATACAGGGACCTGTGAAATTGTTTTCTTCTGAACCTGCACACTTTATACTTGCCCCTCAATATACCATGCCCAACATTGCTGAGGCAGCCAATCCAATCATTAGAAGAAGGATTCAATTACAAATGCTGACCTCTATCAGTTTCCAGGGACAAGTAAACGAAACTCACAAACTCTCAGTGGTTCTGAATGAGTGTATTAAGAAACTGACATACAGCCCCTCCCACTTGAAATGCCGCTGAAAGCAGAAGCATTCACATTCTTTGGAAATGACAAAAAGCTCAAAAAAGGAGAAGTTATTGTAAAAAGTGGAAAGTGAGTAACTAAATGAATAAAAGGGATCTCTTGATGTTCTCACAGCAAGCAGACGTTTCACATAAAGAAAAAGACATGTGGCCGCATGCACAAAGTGTATTAAAGCTGAACTCCAGTTAGATATAAAAAAAAAAACACAATTGGACACAGTTATTTATCAAAATAACTCAATGTATTTTTAAATGCAAATACTCCCTGTAAAGACCAGCATTTGACTTAAAATGGTATTTAACCCAAAAACAAAAATGCATTATATTGCAACCTACCAAATCCTAGATGTAGTGGTTGCATTTTGTTTCTTTTCTAGGCTTAGGAGTACAGCAGCATTGTCAGTGTGGGGGGAGGGGAGTGCTATGTGTACTAGCAGATTTAGATACACTAACAAATTGAAGCCAAACGCCAGCTTACTGCAGTTATACAAGCTGTCACAGCAACAGTTTTTTTTTCCTTTTGAGATAAAGGTTTTACATGAATAAAGCTGTCAGTGCTAACTGTTTTTTCTCAACACTCTTAACTGACACATCTGGAGGAGAGCTTGTTCTGCTGAAAAAAACAGAATTATTGGCAGGATCACTGGGTAAAAAAAGAAAACTAATAAGACCATTACACCCAAGGCTTTGTGTACACTAGTAGCTCCTAAACTGGAGCTTTTGGCTTTTTTTTTTTTTTTTACAAAAACTCCTAAACGCAACTCCATAAAAGTCTGTGTCCATGTACACATGGGTTGTTACCAGAGTTTAGGAGCTGCTGCAGTTAGTTGAAGTTTAAGCTCACTCTCCTGAATGCAGGAGAATAGCGTTCAGGATAGGAGCGTTTTGACCGCCGGCTGCGGCAAAATTGCGGCATGATTTTTGCCAAGATTCTACGTTTTCCCGCGGCCGTGTTGATTTTGGGCAGGGCTACGCATGCAAGACAAAACCAGAGAAGATTCCATGCTCAACTCACCAAATAGTCTGCTTACCAACCAAATGAACCTGTCCAACAGTTTGCATTAAAAACAGGGTTAGCAAACACTGTAAGCTGCAAGGCCACTTCACGGCACCCCAGTATTACCTGCAGTCCTAACTCTTGTACATTTATGAGAGCCTCCACAGTGGGAGCACATGCATTCTAATGGATAGAGGGCAGGTGGGCCTGGAGGTAGCCCAACCCCTTTCTTAAAGTCACAGGGGGACACTAGACACCCAGCACATAGCACAATGGCAGCAAAGGTGTTCCAGTGTGTCCCCTCACCAATAATACATTAGTAATAAACAAATAGCCACTGCCCCTATCTAGAACTGGCCTTCAGAGCAAGGAGCACATGAAGAGCAATACATGCAAAACAAAGCCAGAGAAAATTCCCAGCTCAACTCAACAACCAGTCAGCCCTAGGAAAGAAAAATCCAGACTTGGGGCCAGTCAGGTGTTCTGCATTCACTCGTCCTGACAAAAAATGATGCTGACAGAAGGGGAGAGCAGAGAGAAGACCTCATCAGTCTTTTGTTGCTCCAGTACTGTCCATTCACAAGGTAGGGGTGGGGAGGTTACTTAGCTGTGTAGCTTAAAGTGGTTGTAAACTCAGTGAAGTAACTGGTCTGTGGATACACAGAGATGAAACAAATCCTCCTACATAAGTTGTATCTGTCTATCTACAGTCTTCTCTGTTCTACATCCATTAAAAGTGGTGAACTTTAAAACTTGTCTGAGAGTTACAAAAATGGGGGTATTTATCGGGGTATAGCGCGCTCCTGCGTATAGCGCGCACCCCTAAAGTGGCCCTCATTCCTGTGGAAAAAAAGATTTTTATACTTACAGTTTTGGTGTCTTGCGCGGTGTCCATCGGCGGTTTCGGGTGTCCTCTTCGTTGGGTCCGGCGTCCTTCTGCGGCGTCCTCCCCGCTCGATCCTCGCTTTCCCGCGCCGCGTTTGAATACTGCGCCTGCATATACCGAGCGCAGTACACTCGTGTATAGTCGGGCAGGCTCAGCTACTCTCGCACTCACGTCCTGTACGTCCAGGACGTGAGCGCGAGAGGAGCCGAGCCTGCCCGACTATACACGAGTGTACTGCGCTCGGTATATGCCGGCGCAGTATTCAAAACCGGCGCGGGAAAGCGGGTATCGGCGTATATTGCGCACCCACGATTTTGCCCTGATTTTCAGGGCAAAAAAGTGTGCGGTATACGCCGATAAATACGGTACACACTTTAGGGCTCAGTGAGGAGAGGTCTGAGAGCTGATTGGAGGGAACAGACACACCCCTCCACACAGGAACAGAGCTGAGGCTGTCAATCAGCTGGAGATCCATCCACTGTCAGCATTTTTCTTTTGGTGTCAGGAAAACTTGTCAGAAGTGATTCCTGCTAATAGCAGAGGAAGGAAGCAGCAGACAGAAATTACACGTAGAGCTCTGGATTGAGACAAGTACACACTATAGAGGCATATACTTTGCTCTTATTTCATGTCTGAGGTTTACAATCACTTTAACTGCAGCAGAAAATAGTCAGACTGGCTGTGCTGTGCTGTACTGTAAATCTAAGGTTTGAATTGACAGAAATACAAATCCTTTAGTAGGTAATACAATTCCCACATACTGTATAGCCTCGTACACATGGCCCAGAATCTCGTCAGGAAAAAACTGTAGTTCTTCCTGACGAGATTCTTGGGAAGATTCTCGTGCCGGCCAAGTGTACACACACTCCAATCTAAAGAACGATGAATGAATAGCACAAACACGGTGACGTCATCAACTACGACGAGCATGCGCTCGTCACATTCGATGCCATCGCCGCCATCTTGCTTCATCCTACCTATGCCTAGGAAGCTACTGCGCATACGTCAAAGTCATTTTGAGAATGTGCGGGTTTCCACGGCGACAGGTAAGTATACAGACGCTCGGGTTTCTCGGGCAGGAAAACACTGCCGAGAATCTCAAAACGAGAAAATAGAGCGCAGGTTCTCTATTTTTCTCATCTAGATTCTGGGCAGTTTTCTTGATGAGAAACCTGAAAGCCTCGTACACACGCACGGTATACTCGGCAGTTTTTTTTGCTGGTTCTTGCCGGAAAAAACGAGCGTGTGTACGAGGCTTTAGTGCCTAAATTGTGTATTTAGTCATTTGCCTAGAGTGCAGATTTAAGTTTTAATAAAAAAATAAAAATAAAAGTAAAATCAATGCACTGAAAAAACAGGATGGGGACGCACACAAGTGACTAGGTGAACAATGTCGCCACCAGCAGTGAACGTGACATTTCACATAGAATGGGAAATTAATCTGTCCTAGCTTATTCCTGACATAAGGAAAGTCTGCATGGCATATCCTACCTGAACATGAAGCATAGCCATTGGGCTGAGTTACCAATACAAAACACTCCAATTACCTGGCATCTTCAAGGACAGCTCCCATAACCCTGTATTTCTCTTCATTTTTCACATCTTCATTGATGTCTGTCCCACCAAATACCGCCCCGAAAGGAATTCCATTTCCTTTAACACAACAATAAAACATTTTATTTTAACACATGCAACATCTTCCAGATTGTCTCCAAGTACCTACAAAATTGACATTTTAAGATAGTTTCCATAAGACCTGGAGAACTCCATCGTCTTCCTAGTCCTGTTGGTCAGTAGGAGTATTAAAGCGCCATCCACACGTCACCCAATAGTGATAGACCCACATCACCACCACCATGTTATCTAGCAGGTATAATGGCTTCTTCAATAATGAGATCTGCTATTAGCACTCATGTGGGTCACAGGGGGGTGTGATGAGAAGAAACAATAGAAGTCTATGTTAGCTTGGGCAATGAGAAGGCAGTTGGCTTCACAACTCAGCAGTGAAGCAACTACTACTGCTGTGATCCACAGCACTTCTAGGACACATAGTGGGGAGAGTTAGTAGAAGTATGAGTGCTACATTCGTGGAACCAGAAGGGCACACAAAAGGGAGAAAAAAAAACACATGGCAAGAGGTCTGTTTAAAGTGCTTCTAAAGGCTGAAAGTTTTTCACCTTCATGTATTCTATGCATAGAGGTAAAAAAAAGTCTGTGTGCACCTGTCCAGGGACTCTCCCTCCTCATTGGCTTTGACAGCCCATCGGCTCCCACTGCTGTCAATCACAGCCAATGGGGGGGGGTGGGGGGGGGGGGGGGGAGGGGGGGCTCCATGGGGGGATTGGGGGGGGGGGGGGGGGGGGGGGGGGAGGGGGGGGGGGGGGGGGGGGGGGGGGGGGGGGGGGGGGGGGGGGGGGGGGGGGGGGGGGGGGGGGGGGGGGGGGGGGGGGGGGGGGGGGGGGGGGGGGGGGGGGGGGGGGGGGGGGGGGGGGGGGGGGGGGGGGGGGGGGGGGGGGGGGGGGGGGGGGGGGGGGGGGGGGGGGGGGGGGGGGGGGGGGTGGGGGGGGGGGGGGGGGGGGGGGGGGGGGGGGGGGGGGGGGGGGGGGTGGGGGGGGGGGGGGGGGGGGGGGGGGGGGGGGGGGGGGGGGGGGGGGGGGGGGGGGGGGGGGGGGGGGGGGGGGGGGGGGGGGGGGGGGGGGGGGGGGGGGGGGGGGGGGGGGGGGGGGGGGGGGGGGGGGGGGGGGGGGGGGGGGGGGGGGGGGGGGGGGGGGGGGGGGGGGGGGGGGGGGGGGGGGGGGGGGGGGGGGGGGGGGGGGGGGGGGGGGGGGGGGGGGGGGGGGGGGGGGGGGGGGGGGGGGGTGGGGGGGGGGGGGGGGGGGGGGGGGGGGGGGGGGGGGGGGGGGGGGGGGGGGGGGGGGGGGGGGGGGGGGGGGGGGGGGGGGGGGGGGGGGGGGGGGGGGGGGGGGGGGGGGGGGGGGGGGGGGGGGGGGGGGGGGGGGGGGGGGGGGGGGGGGGGGGGGGGGGGGGGGGGGGGGGGGGGGGGGGGGGGGGGGGGGGGGGGGGGGGGGGGGGGGGGGGGGGGGGGGGGGGGGGGGGGGGGGGGGGTGGGGGGGGGGGGGGGGGGGGGGGGGGGGGGGGGGGGGGGGGGGGGGGGGGGGGGGGGGGGGGGGGGGGGGGGGGGGGGGGGGGGGGGGGGGGGGGGGGGGGGGGGGGGGGGGGGGGGGGGGGGGGGGGGGGGGGGGGGGGGGGGGGGGGGGGGGGGGGGGGGGGGGGGGGGGGGGGGGGGGGGGGGGGGGGGGGGGGGGGGGGGGGGGGGGGGGGGGGGGGGGGGGGGGGGGGGGGGGGGGGGGGGGGGGGGGGGGGGGGGGGGGGGGGGGGGGGGGGGGGGGGGGGGGGGGGGGGGGGGGGGGGGGGGGGGGGGGGGGGGGGGGGGGGGGGGGGGGGGGGGGGGGGGGGGGGGGGGGGGGGGGGGGGGGGGGGGGGGGGGGGGGGGGGGGGGGGGGGGGGGGGGGGGGGGGGGGGGGGGGGGGGGGGGGGGGGGGGGGGGGGGGGGGGGGGGGGGGGGGGGGGGGGGGGGGGGGGGGGGGGGGTGGGGGGGGGGGGGGGGGGGGGGGGGGGGGGGGGGGGGGGGGGGGGGGGGGGGGGGGGGGGGGGGGGGGGGGGGGGGGGGGGGGGGGGGGGGGGGGGGGGGGGGGGGGGGGGGGGGGGGGGGGGGGGGGGGGGGGGGGGGGGGGGGGGGGGGGGGGGGGGGGGGGGGGGGGGGGGGGGGGGGGGGGGGGGGGGGGGGGGGGGGGGGGGGGGGGGGGGGGGGGGGGGGGGGGGGGGGGGGGGGGGGGGG